>OY744525.1:59614327-59624327 GCA_963556195.1 Sepiola atlantica
AATAAACAGTTTATTCGTTGGCTTACAGGCAATAGATTTGACGATTTAAATGAAATTCATTTGTTGCCACAACTTTAGCAAAGCCACACGTCATGTAAATTACTTAGACGTAGATGTTGCTAAAAATATCGTTTTCCCTTATAAAAGATAGTCAAGATGCAATTCCTAATTAATTAACTAAAGCTCTATTTAGTTACGCAAATGTAATTTAATTTAAACATTAAAATCGTTATTATCTTCTTTAAAAAAATATGCCAGTCTTCCTGAGAAAAAGAGCAATAACATGCTAACCTTCTTAAGCCAAGATTGTGATAAGGGAATATACAACAGAGTACGCTATATATATATATATACCTATCTATGTAATACTAAAACTCTGTGGAACTTGTATGTTTGTTTGACAGACGGAATGAGAGATAAATTATTCGAGAGTTACCTCGCTTGATAATGTGTAATCTAAAAATCAAGGGCCCATTGAAAGTTACCTCCCTTGAGCCGATAAGAAACTGGTGATGTAAGTAGTTCATGGTTAGAATGAATATGAATAATTGTTATTTTGATATAAAAATGTTTTTATATTTTATGAACGCTCGGTTAATATTTTCGAAAAATAAAACAGCTCTCTCCATCACTTTTGACGGAATTGGTATTCTGATTATAGAAAGTAAAAGATAAGATGATATGGAGTTCAAGGATGAGAGCAGGAGTACACATCAGGCGCGTAGCCAGACTTCTAACTTAGGGGGTGCAAGGCATTTTTAGGGGGGGGGGAGGCATTTTTAGGAGGGGCAAAACTAATATTCATATTCTAATATAAGTTACGTTTTGGTTCAGTGTGTGTGTGTGTGTGTGTACTGATATATAAATATAAATAATTAGTAAAAAAAATTCAATTTCTTTTATATAATCTAAATTACACATACGTCATCATTCATTATTGGGTAGCGCCAGGTGGGACTTCTAATATAACATAGTATTCAACTGATAACATATAACACTATTATATAAACATAAGCAAAATTTGGTTCTTATAAGTATTAATCAGTTAAAGTATCCTTTGTTTAAGCATAAAAGTATATATATATATAGTTTGAATTACCTACAGGGGAGTTTGAATTACCTAAAGGAGAGTTGTAATTACCGACTAGACACCATTCTCGAGCGTATTCAGGCTCTCTGTACAAGGGTTTGTCAGGATAACCTGACATGGGGATACTTCCCCTATATGTAAACCCTGACCAAATATTCAAAATAACATAATACTCAAAGCCCAAATAAGATCTTCTCGACACGACTATACACTGGCTCATACGAGGAATGGCGCGCCTTTTCCAAGTAATGTTACCTCAAATAACAGCACTTAGCTGGATACTCCACTAGACCAGATTAATTCTTGTGCTGAAATCCGGTAAGACCAAGAGACCACAAGAAAGATATACTATAACATAGTTCACGGGTCAGTTGGGGAGAGGAAAATTAATATGCTTAACTTCTTTACTAACTGAACGTTTGACAAGTAGAGAACTTTAATGGAATATTCGAATATCTATGTATCTTATATAGAGATCAAGTGTAAGCCTCAGGAAGGGGCCCCTTGATTTCTAAGAACTTCGACTGAAGTAAAATTATATATATATATATATATATATTCTTTCTAAGACACCTTGACCGAGACAAAAATAAATACAACACAGAAATATCCATTCAGATGTATGTATGTATGTATGTATGTATGTATGTATGTATGTATGTATGTATATATGTATATATGTATGTACGCATGTATGTATATATGTATATATGTATGTATAGTCATAGAGGCGGAACGATAGAAAGAGAGAGAAGATAATTGGCAGAAGAAACTAAACATGCTTTAATCTATATTGTGCGCACTTTTATTTTAAAATAATTATAACTTAGGAACTATTCACGACCAAATTAATATGTAAAAGAATTGGAAAAAGAACGTAATTTTTTATTGGTATGTTTAATTTTCAACCCGTTTACCATCATTACGTCTATACAGGGTAATACAATTCTGGAGTTGGCAATTCGGAGAAAGAAGTGGTCGTTTCGAGTTTTCAAGAAAAAGAAAATAACGAATTATTCGTTATAATTTGGAAACTATACATATTTAAAGGTACACACAAACTTTCTAATATATATACGTACATATATACATATATATATATATATATATATATATATATATGTGTGTGTGTGTGTGTGTGTGTGTGTGTTCCTCATTTTTTTGTTTCTGATGAATCTTAAATAGGATAAATGTAAAATATAAATTTTCTGTTTTTGTACATTTTATCTGAGAGGAATCGATCGTAATTTTTTTTTTTTGAAATGTTGTAACATAAAGTGTCATACTCAGGACTGATTTTATTTAACCCATAAATGAGACCGCGACAGGTATGACCATTCAAGGTCAAATTCAATTTAACCAATAAATAGGACTCTGCAAAGCTGACAGGTACTACCATTCCAGATCAGAATGAACCTGAGAGAAATGGCAAATAAGAGGTGATTCCCAAAGTTCCGAAATTGGGGCGTGCAGAGGTCTGGGGATGCTCTGGTGATGCCCGGAATCACCCAAAGAATCAAATATAAGTCCTAGTACTGAGAATAGGAGAAAGTGAGATGATTGGATACTCCCTTCGTGGATGCCCGAAGCCACCGCTCCATCGCCCCCTTTCCTCTGCACGCCTCTGCCTCACCACCGGTTAAGATCATATGGACGGCCATAGTTTTTGGTAATAACAACCCAACAAGCATTTAGTTATAAAAGTCAGACTTTCATAATTATGCATGGACCAAATAATCAATATTTTTCTCCATCTCTCCTAAACACTCGCCAAGTTTAATGATAATTATTTCTACAGGCATTTATTTATCCGACTTTCGTAGTTATGAACAGCCAAAATGAACTATAATCTCTCCTGAGCACTATCCAATTGTAATAATACTAAACAAATAAATAAATGACTTAGTTTTCCACGATCTTCGACAGCTTTCGGATTTGAGTCGACAAATTCTTGACTGGCATTTTAAACTTCATCGGAAGACTCAAGTCAGCGACTCTTCATAAAGTGACTCATATATATATATATATATATATATATATACATATATATATATATATATATATAATATATATATATGTATATACATAATACATGTATATATATATATAATATATGTATATACATAATATATATATATATATATATATATATATATATATATATATATATATATATATATATATATATATATATATATATATATATATATATATATATATATATAGGTTAAGTTTGTATTCATAGGGTAAAAAAACAAAAGAATTTTTACTGGGTGTATACAATAGTGGTGAATTATATTAATATTTTTTATTTATATTAATATTTTTATTAATACAATAATGTACAAAGGCGACACTGCCTTGGTGATGTTTCGATCGGTAGCCATTAAAACTACGATCTCATCGGGCTAAGAAAGCTGGTCTGTCTTTTTATTGTTCATAACAGACCTGTGTTGCTTTTGTACATGTTTGTTTTATATATATATATATATATATATATATATATATATATATATATATATATATATATATATATATATATATATATATATATATATATTCATGTGAAATTGGTTAAGGACATGTTGAATAGCTGAGTAACAAACTAGCAAAAATAAGGACACAAACACGTCATTGTAGATATTTCGGTCGATGGTTACGACCATATTCGTTTAGAAAATAAATTTATTAGAAAAAACTTAGAAAATTTATACAAAAGTGAAAAGAACAAGAAAGAAAAAGAAAAAGAGGAAAAGGGAGAGGCAGGATTGGGTATACGGAAATTGAGACTACATGTGTAAGGCATATGTCTCAATTTCCTTATACCCACTCCTGCCTCCTCCCACCTCCTCCCACCTCCTCCTTCTTCCTGTTTTTCTTTTTCTTTCTTTTTCTTCTCACTTTTGTATAAATTGACGAGTTATTGCTAATAAATCTCTTTTCCAAACGAATATGGTCGCAACCATCGACCGAAATATATTGGCTCAGCTACAATGACGTGTTTGTGTGCTTATTTTTGCTAGTTTGTTACTCCGCTTTTCCACATTTCTTTAACCAATTTCACATTCTGTCTGAAAGCCTCATTTGATATTTACTCTCGCATACACACACACACACACACACACACACATATATATATATATATATATATATATATATATATATATATATATTAATTCAGGTAAAGTAAACATCCACAGGATAAAAATCCAAATTTCAACCGTGAGCGAGAGTGAGAGTGAGTGAGAGAGAGGGAGTGAAAGAGAGAGAGAGGGAGAGAGAGAAAGAAAGAAAGTGTGTGAGAAAGAGAAAGAGAGTGAAAGAGAGAGGGGTGAGAGAGAGTGAGAGAGAGGGGGCTATTTTGCCTGATTTAAATGTCAATATGTGTATGCCTTCATTATTTGAGTTTATGCCGGATATGTTGACAGTTTAAATTGGGTAGTGTTTTTTTTTAAGACAAACATTAAGATAGTGACATACGAAGAAAGAGACAGGGGATGGGGGACATATTATACACAAGGAGACACGAAGAGACATATAACACAAATATATATAGAGAGAGACATATAACATATACAGAGAGAGACAGGCATAGAGAAAGAGAGAGACATATAACACATATACACGGAGAGAGAGACGGGGTGAGAAAGAGAGAAGAAGAGGGACATATAACACATATACACAGAAAAAGAGAGAGATGGGGAGAGAGAACATGTATACAGGGAGAGAGAGAGAGAGGTATATGAGAAAGAGAGACATATAATACTTATAGAGATAGACAGAGAGACATATAACACAGATACGGGGAGAGGGAAAGGAGGAAAGAGATAGAAGACAGATGGTATAATTATAGACATTGAGAACACACATAAATTATACATGGACATTAATATTCCTACATGCCTTTATATATAGATATATATAGTAAGTACGAACGTTTCGTGTATTGACTTTCTTTACTTACCCACATGTGCATTTAAAGCGCACTTTTTTTTTCACTTTTGGCTTTTCTTTTTCCTGCAATTTTGAAGGGGGAAAATGGCGAACATTTTTTTTTTAAAGAAAATGTGAAATCTGAAATGAATTTATGACCGACTCGATTTTTTAAGAGATGTTTTTTTTTGTCTTCCCTCAACAAGAGTTGACAGAAAGAATTGTGTAATTCGCTTTATCTTTCTCTCTGTTTCCCCCTCTTGATGTTGTTGTTGTTGTTGTTATTGTTGTTGTTCTTTACTTCACAAATATATATATATATATATATATATATATATATATATATATATATATATATATATATATATATATATATATAAATTTCAGAAGAAACATGTTTTAATCAATGAAACGAGCGGGTGGGGAAAAAAAGAAAATTGCTAAAATTTTTCTTTAAGGCCTTATCGTCTGACCCTCTAAGAGGAAACGTCAAAATGATAAATTAAAACCTCAGAAAATCGAATGAGATATAAATGGAAAATTGTTTAAGTTGGAGAAAACGATTGAGAATAAAAACAACATAAATCTCTCAACGTTATGGTGGATTTGAATCATTAAAGATCTCCAACTGATGCTTCAAAATGTTTTGTCTACACAGGCTAGGTCGAGAATTGTTAATAACTTACGCCTCAATAATATTGATATGGTAGTTTGACCTGGCGCTGTGTAAAACAGAAAACCACCCGTCGGAATACTTGTCAGAACAACTATTTGTACTAACCAGGTGTGCTTTTTTTTCTCTCTCAAGCGTTTTTTCCAACTTAAACCATTTTCCCCTGATATATCATTCGATTTTCTTAGTTTTTAATTTATCATTTTGACGTTTCCTCTTAGAGGGTCAGACGATAAGGCTTAAGGAAAATTTTAGCAATTTTCTTTTTTTCCCCACCCGCCCGTTTCATTGATTAAAAAATGTTTCCTCTGAAATTTATCCTACGATTTTGTTGTACGCGAAATTTATATATATATATATATATATATATATATATATATATATATATATATATATATATATATATATATATATATATATATATATATGAGTGTGTGTGTGGGTGTTGTTGTTTAGATCAACAAGTCGATGTTTCGATCTTTTTGACCTCTTCAGGGCCACTACACGATTCAAACCTTTGAATTAAAAAATTACTTGGACAGAAAATAAAATTTGGTTCAATAACAGTGGCTGTGGGCAGGTCGCACAGACTGAAACATGATTTGTTGCTTTAAACCAAACAACCCATATATATATATATATATATATATATATATATATATATATATATATATATATATATATATATATATATATATATATATATAGTTTATTTCATGTTTTAGGGTTAGGACTCCTGTTTATGTTCCACGACTAATATAGATGTGTCCCCTTTACATATTTTGCGAATTTTAACGCAGAAAAATCGGCTTATCTAAGTTCTAAGTCTGCAATATGCAGATTTAGTATCGCAACGATACACACCACTTGGGACTCGTTTATTAGTGCTAGGATAGTAACGCTGTCACTAGGAATACGGAAGAAGGGAATGCTTCTGTATTGTGAGCAGTGGGGCTGTTTCTGTTGATGGCGTTCTATAAAAGAAAATGGCTACCCTTCAACTCAACGAGAATTGAAAGGCGCGAAACAAAAAAAAAGTTGAGCGACCATTATGGTTACTGAATATTTTCGCGCTTACCCTTCCCACTTTGGTACCGAGCAAATAAGGACAAACGAATAAATGTTAAAAGACACACACAAAAAAAAGCTATCAGCAGCAGCAGCAGCAGCAGCAGCAGCAGCAACAGCGCCAAATTAAATTGTTATTTAAACTATTTTTTTAAAATTATAACAACAACAACAAAGAAAGATATACCAAAAACATCAAATAAAAATGTTAAAATAAATGCTTTAAGCCTTAAATAGTAACAAAAAGCAAACAGAATATAAAGCGTCATTAATTAAACAATAATAATAATAATAATAATAATAATAATAATAATAATAATAATAATAATAATAATAATAATAACAATAAATAGAAAACACAAAAGAAATAAACAATGAAAACTTTGATTGTTAAGATGTTTTTTTAAAAAGACTGTGGCACAATGCGATAAAAGTGGTTGCATCGGGTAGTTATTTAAGGCTAAAGAATACAGCAGAAGTTCAAATACGCTGACAGATATCGATAAATATCATGCGATCCCGCGTGGGTGGGGACAAGTGTAAAGTATTGAATGGCCTTATGACACATTGGACCGAATCGAATGTTGGATATTTTATAGGAAGTATTTTACTTTGGGGAAACGGCTGATCCTAAAGTAGGATGTTTTATAGTAAGTCTCGTAGTTTGAGAAAACGGCTACATCTAATGTCACGTGATTTATAGGATGTCTCATAGTTTAGAGAAAAAGGCGGAATCGAATGCCATGTGTTATAGGAAGTCTTATAGTTTGTCCTTTAGTCCCTACTTTCCATGAACGATGTTTCTGACAAAGGGGGGAAATTGCTGTTTTCTGGGTCGGAATTTATCCATCTAAAGCTTATTGTTGGCTAGTTTTGTTTTTTTTTACCTTAAAGCAGTTTTTCTTAGCTCCTTTCATGAAGTGGCTTCATGCCTTGTCTGGAGCGATTCCCTAAATAAAAAAATAATAATGTTCCTTTCTTCCTCTGTGTACTTAAAACTAAATGGAACTTCCCTGAGCCAAGTTTCTGTCCAAGAACTTCCCGTCTGTGGAATACAATACGGTGGGGCTGGTTCCCAGCTGACTACAACATGGTCGTTTTCAAGTTCAATGGTAACAACTTTTTGTTGAGCCGCCCTCTTTGATAATCAGTTTCTGCCCAGTTTCAACCATCGTTACCAATCCTCATGGTGTTGTCTCACCGTCCATCTGACAAACTACTTAACTCTTGTCCTCCACTCCAATGGTTTTTGGGCCTTGATAAGCGGTGATTCGTTAGTACATAAACAAAAACGGCTGAATCGAATATCACATGTTTTATTAGAAGTCTTATACAGGGTGTCTCAAAAAAATGTACTCACTCTTAGAATGGCAAAATGTGCAGAAGATGTCGAGTTTGCACACAAAATTGTGTGGAGCGATGAAGCAAAGTTTTCTCGTCATTCTACGAGTGAGTACATTTTTTGAGACACCCTGTAGTTTGAGAAAACGGCTGAATCGAATACCAGATGTTTTATAGGAAGTCTTATAGTTTGAGAAAACGGCTCATCCTAAAGTCGGACGTTTTTAGAGAAACCCAAGTGCTATGAGTGAGGGTTTCAGACAAGGGTGCCCCTTCTTCATAAAAGTAGTGGGTGAGCGAACCCATCAATACATGCGAGAATACAAATCAGAATGGACGTATCCAGTCGTTCATATTAAAGAAAGCCTTATAATGTTGATAAAACTTTTGTGTATTTCTGAATTGTTGAGATGAGGATGGATAATTTGTATAATTTGGATTATTCGGACTACTGATCTCATCTTGAGTGTTATTCTCACAACGTTTCGACCGATGTAACCTCCGACCTTCTTCGGGTGTATCTTGTCGAACTCGAGAATCTCTCTGTCGAACTCGGGAATTTGTACGTCATTGCAGATTACTGAAGACTTCTACTCGGTCATGGCGGACGGAACGAGGGCATGCTACCATCGTGGATTAAATAAAGGGTTCCGATCAAAATTCAGTTCAGATTCCCGAGTTCGACAGAAAGATTCCAGAGTTCGACAAGATACGCCTGAAGAAGGTCGGATGTTACATCGGCCGAAACGTTGTGATAATCACATTTAAGATGAGAAAAGTAGTCGGAATAACCCAAATTATACAACTTTTTTGTATTTGTTCTTCGTTACCAACAAACTAAATATATAACACAACAGAGTACACTACAGTAGCCATTCATCCTTCGAATATTTTGAAATTAGACTAATCTAAAAAGGTCATTATGAGACCATATGAAATCGGCATTTCAACACACATTCCTTCATACATTGGCGGAGAGGAAATGGTCGAATTCAATTTGTATTTGCTTCGATTTCTTACACATCCATCCGCAAATAATTACTTGACCTTTGACTTTTAAAATCACTTTGCAAACCGCTTGTGTACTCTACGACTCGTATGCCCGTACCCTGTTATAAATATCCATATCATATTGTTTTCATTTTTCTTCGCACCTGCGCCAGTTTGGTTCTAAGCGCTCCCTTCTGTGCATGCATTAAATATAACACATGCGCCATCAGTCACTATTTACTTGCATCCCCACGAGGGCAGAGTTAGACACAAGGTCGGGTTTTAATGTGAGGAATTCCAGCTTTCCAAAAATGAATGGATGAGACAAAAAATTAGAATTGCCTCGGTCTAGAATGATTTCTCCTTCACTGACCGAGAGCAAAAAAAAAAGATTAAATGTAGTATCAGGACAGATACTACACTGTGCTCCTAGCCAACAATCGGTCGGAGAGAGTTTCTTTGTGATGCTGATTTTTCTGAATGTCCTTCCACCGACAATTCATTATGTTTTTCATGTCCGCACACAAATGACAGAGAAACGCTCTTTACGCTTTCAGTAAATATCCTTTCTTGCGTTTTCACTTCCAACCTCTAATGCCAGAAAATTCCACTCTTAACGATTTTTTCCGCCCGAACGCAGCCAAGATCTAAACTCAAATTGCGTTTAAAATGGTCTATAAAACGAAATTGAATCGCTAAAAACAAAGTGAATAAGTTTAAATTAATTTCCCCAAACAATATTCAAGAATAGGCATTCCTTTATTTTATTTTATTTCATTTTATTTATTTATTTTATTCATTTTCTTTGTGTCTTTTCATCTTCTTTGTTTATTCATTTCGTCTTTCTAACTAAAATCTTACCCAATGTTCACTCGCATCATTTCGCTTTTTGTTCCATCCAATTA
>OY744525.1:59629327-59739327 GCA_963556195.1 Sepiola atlantica
CTTGCTTAATTGGTGACTATGGATCAAATACAGTGCAGATCAAATTCAGTGCAGATCAACTTCAGTGCACATCTGATATATTTGAATTTTTTAAATGGGAGGTCGTACTCATATTTTTCCCACTACAAACTTTTAAAAATACTTCAGTAAAATTTCACAAAAATTGAAGGTATCTGAATTTTCACAAATGTCTTTCAACACACCTTTACCCTCTTTTGCATATAACTAAATTAAACTAAATATAGCCCACATTACTCAGCTTTACGCCTAGCAGCTGTGTTCTAAAATTCATAATGATAGGTTTATTAGTTTAGGGGTGAATACTGCACACAGATATATAAACATACGTAACTTAATGTAATATATATGCCAAACTAATGTACACCCTCTTTGAATCGTTATAACTTGTTCAATTTGCTGAGTTTAACTATCAAACAAGACCAATAAAAGAGTGGAAGAGTATATATACAGGGTGTCTCAAAATTATAGATACAGCATTTGAATCGTTATAACTTGTCTAATTTACTGAGTTTGACTTGCAAACAAGATCAATAGAAGAGTAGAAGAGTATATATGCAGGGTGTTTCAAATTAATAGATACAACATTTGAATCGTTATAACTTGTCTAATTTACTGAGTTTGACTTGCAAACAAGATCAATAGAAGAGTAGAAGAGTATATATGCAGGGTGTCTCAAAATAATATATACAACATTTGAATCGTTATAACTTGTTCAATTTACTGAGTTTGACTTGCAAACAAGATCAATAGAAGAGTAGAAGAGTATATATGCAGGGTGTCTCAAAATAATAGATACAACATTTGAATCGTTATAACTTGTTCAATTTACTGAGTTTGACTTGCAAACAAGATCAATAGAAGAGTAGAAGAGTATATATGCAGGGTGTCTCAAAATAATAGATACAACATTTGAATCGTTATAACTTGTTCAATTTACTGAGTTTGACTTGCAAACAAGATCAATAGAAGAGTAGAAGAGTATATATGCAGGGTGTCTCAAAATAATAGATACAACATTTGAATCGTTATAACTTGTTCAATTTACTGAGTTTGACTTGCAAACAAGATCAATAGAAGAGTAGAAAGGTACGAATACACATTGAAACATACAGACAGTAAAATTGATAAAAACAAAGAAAATTAACTTTCAATAAAGGTAAAGGCTACGATGTTTAATGAGAATAGCAATTGAAGTAAATGTTGCGGGACGTTTGTAGATGCATTTCTTCACGATATAAAATATGTATTGAGCAGAACGAGTTAGGGGTTAGGGTTAGGGTTAGGGTTAGGGGTTAGAGTTCATTTTATAAACGTTCTGAAATTACTTTAAGTAGTCTTTACCTTTATTAAAAGTGAATTTTCTATGATTTTATTAGTTTAGTAATTAGTTCATAAGTCCTTCTTTTAGTTTCAGGGTAAGTAAAAAGAAGAATGTCTTTTCTTTTGTTGAAGTGTTCATTTGTTATAAAATATTAAAAGAGGCAATAGGTAATGTTCGCCTGTGAAATTGTATGAAGCGCGCGAAAGGGTGAAATGGAAGAGTGATAGTAAGATGCGTGTAACCTCAGGATGAAAAGTCAGTTGAAAGAGAGAGTTTGATGTTTGTGTGTGCTTAAATACTATTTGGATAGGCTCCAGCGAGCTTAAGGAGAAAAGTTTAGAAAAATATGTCTTTGGAGAAATCTCATTGGACAGAAATATCACGTGGTGTGCTCTCAACTACGTCCGCTCGTTTTGAGTTGATTTAATATATAAAGCCACATCGGAATTTGCGTGGGCGTTATTTTATATTTGTCACGCGCCAATACAACAATTTTTACTCTGCGCGCCTAAATTGTATTTATTCCAAACAACAATTTTTATTCGAATCTTAACCGTGTCAACTGGCACAATTTTACTATCAGTATCTTTGAATGTATATTCGTACTCTTCTACGCTTGTATCAATCTTGTTTACAAATCAAAATCAGTAAATTGAACGAGTTATAACGATTCAAAGGCTGCATATTATTTTTTTGGGGTAGGGGGTACACCCTGTGTATATATATTCATGTGTTAGTTACCTTTAACAGCTTTTATTGCTTGGTATTAAGAATTGAGTTTCATCAATTCTAAACTGAATGCTTATATGAATCTAAGATCCAAATAGCCCTCCACATGATCAATCTTTAAATTCCGTGCAGAGAACTCGTTTTTATGCTTGTACATCAATGCATTCACCCCGCCGTTCTGTCTACCAACCACTCTCGCGATCAGCAACCCCTTTGTCCGCATCCAACGATTATGAGACGCTAATCTACCTGAACTGATTCCATCTCTTTGTGCTCGCTACAATGGGATAATTTGCGGTCTCAGAAAGAAAACGCAGCGGAGAGGGGGGCGGTTCATTAAATCAGAAGGTTGGTGGGGCATTGGGTCGCATGTGCGCTCTGAAGATCTGAAGGAGAGTGAGAAAGTTTGGGAGAAAGGTCCACTCGCTTGTAAAAGAGCGGTGCTGGCGAGTGCAATGATGGGTTCTATTTTTTCTTTTCTTTTCTTTATCTTCCTTCCTCCTCGACCGGAAAGGTGCATCTTGATTAGAAACATCTGATCTGTTTCTAAGGAGTAAGTTGCGGATAATTGTTAGATGAGGTCCCTTTATATCGCCATTTGAGATGGCGACAAAGTCTAAGATGGTGTCTAGCTAGAGCAGGCGTTTTTCAAATGATTGAGAACTGCAAAATTAAAACTGTTATGCTGACAAATAAATTGTAGAACTGTCACTATATGATATATATATATATAATTAACTTGTTACAAATATCCAGGGGGTATGAATCCGAAGGAAGTTGAAACCGGGTTTATAAGAGTGCTCAATGAAAATTCAGAGCAAAATATATATTTTTTTTTATTTTATTCCATTAGTTGCGACAAAACAGAACTTGTTTTGTCGCAACTAATGGAATAAAATCAATATATATATATATATATATATATATATATATATATATATATATATATATATATATATATATATATATATATATATATATCATGTATATATATATATATATATATATATATATATATATCATGTATATATATATCATGTATATATATATATATATATATATAATGTATATATATGTGTGTATATATATATATATATATATATAGATAGATAGATAGATAGATAGATAGATAGATAGATAGATAGATAGATAGATAGATATAAAAAGAAGAAGAACACCTGTCCCAGGACGGGGAAAATTAATTCTGCAAACTGAACAGTTTTGTACCACTTTTATGTTCTCTTACGAAGATTAAAATCAAGATATAATGCTGCTAAACCTTATTCCAAATTTTGATCAAAATAAATTACATTATTTTGATTCTAGAAAATGTCTTAAATTTAAGGCTTAAGGAGTCTTAAGAAGAAATTCAGGGAATGAACGGGTCGAATTCAATTCAAATCTGAAATATTAGGGAAGTTTTTCCCATTTTATGTCCCCTAAAATCTTTTAAAATACTCTAAAGAAACTGAAAATTGTGAAAAATGTATGAATTAATGTCTAACATTTATTGTTAAAATTTCACAAAAGTCGAAGGTATCTGAATTTTCATGAAGGGCTCCCACCCATCTTGGCCTTTTGGCTAAGATCAAAGTGTAGTATCTGTTCCGATGGATACTGCACGCCTGTCCTGTGCAGTTCTAGGAGGTTCACCCTCCCAGGCTTTGCCTCCCCTCTTTGGGGAGGAGTAAGTTTATTGCTTACTGTCTGAGGCGCCCCTACCGGGGAATGCCGACGGGGCTGCCCAGGCAATTTTTAAATGGCCAGAGTGCTCAACTCTCGAGCGCTGGCTTTTCAAACCCCACTTTCTCGACCCGATCTTGGGTCACATCTTACTTGTGGGAGTAAGATAAAACTGGCCTTGTGCCTAACTCCTGGGGAGGAGTAAATAAAATCCCACCCCCCTTTTAAAAAAATCAAATTGAACTTAATACAGCCCACATTACGACCCATTACTCCCAGCAGCTGCGTTCCAAAATTCATACATATCCTGTACATACACATATATAAACATATACACATACTTAACTTTATATAAATAGGGATAACAAGTAGACGTATCTGTGACCCGTTGGGTCACAACCACTACCACTATTTATTCTACTTTGATTTCATTCAAAAATCACAAACTGTGACGTATCTTGTAAGACATTCTTCTTGCATAACTAAAAGTAATAAGTCTCTTTACTTCTCTATTATTTCTGCTCACTAGGAATTATCACACAAGTCATCGCCAATGATTGCTCAGCGACAACAATCGGTAGTTTTTCCTGGAGTCTGAGTGACAACAAGCCTCCCCAGATTTCCAGTCCTCTCCACCTCTTTTCAATAACCACCACAAATGACCTGGGATTTGGATGGCAATAAGCCTTCCCAAGGTTCCAGTACCCTCCGTACTCTTTCAGGGGAGGTCTGGTTAGTGCTCTCCCTCCTCGGTCTTCCCATCCTCCTGGACCCTTCACGATATTTTGTGTGGTATCATCCGATGTGCCATCACTTTTTTTTGGTGGTGGGGGGAGGGCAGTTTCTGAGTTTCTGTTCCTGGGTTCGTTTGGTGGTGTATTATTATTTGTACTCACTAGGAGTTCTCACATAAGTCATCAGTGATTGCTCACTGACAACCGGTGGTATTCCCTGGAGTCTGAGTGACAACAAGTCTCACCAGATTTCCAGTATTCTCCACCTCTTTTCGATAGCCACAGCAAATAACCTTGCAGTATCGCAACAGCTGTTTACCATTGATTTCTTGCTGGTAAGGACCCTTGGTCTTCTTTTGGATTTGGGTGGTAATAAGACTCCCCATGGTCCCACCACTCTCTGCACTTCCAGTGGAAGTCTGGTATGAGGAGTGGTGCATCTTCTTCAAGTGATGTTACCTCAAATAACAACACTTAGCTGAATACTCTACCAGACTAGATGAATTCTTGTTCTGGAATCCGGTAAGACCAAGAGACCACAGGAAAGATATACTATAACATAGTGAACTTGTCAATTGGAGAGAGGAAAATAAATGTTCTTAACTTCTTTACTGGCTCAGCGTTTGAGATGTAAAGGAGAACGTTAATATTTATTTACCTCCTCTCCAGGGGGTTAGGCATAAGACCAGTTTTATCTTACTCCCACAAGGTAAGATGTGACACAAGGTCGGGAAAGTGGGGCTTGAAAAACCAGCACCTGAGAAGGTGAGCACTCTGGCCATTAAAAATTGCCTTGACAGCCCCGTTGGCATTCCCCGGTAGGGGCGCCTCAGGCAGTAAGCAATAAACTTACTCCTCCCCAAAGAGGGGAGGCAAAGCCTGGGAGGGTGGACCTCTAGAACTGCACAGGACAAACCCACAGACCGACGGAATCAAGCCCCGAAGGACAAGACGACACCGGTCTATAGTGTACAGTATCCATCGGAACAGATACTACACTTTCTTCCTCGCCAAAAGGCCAATGTTTATTTACTCCTCGCGGAGTTAGGCACAAGGCCAGTTTTATCTTACTCCCACAAGTAAGATGTGACCCAAGATCGGGTCGAGCAAGTGGGGTTAAAAGCCAGCGCTCGAGAGGTGAGTCCTCTGGCCATTTAAAAATTGCCTGGGCAGCCCCGTCGGCATTCCCCGGTAGGGGCGCCTCAGACAGTAAGCAATAAACTTACTCCTCCCCAAAGAGGGGAGGCGAAGCCTGGGAGGGTGGACCTCCTAGAACTGCACAGGACAGGCGTGCAGTATCCATCGGAACAGATACTACACTTTGATCTTAGCCAAAAAGGCTAAAAAAATATTCGAATATCTATGTATCTCATATAGAGATCAAGTGTTAGTCCCAGGAAGGGGCCCCTTTGATTTCTGAGAACTTCAACTTAAGTAAAATGTAACAAAGTTGAAAACAACTTTCCTTTATGTAATAGATTTAAGCTTTGCATCCACGATTTGAAAATCAGCAGTAGCAGTTTTTTAGCACAAAATGTGATTTTTCTTTCTTTGCTTCGGTCCAGTAATAAATTTGTAAGGTCCACGCGTGTACTTATATTTTTTGCTCCACTTGACTTAAAGTTCGTATTTCGCTTCCACACAAATTATTCTACTATGAATAACTTTACACCTTCTAAGACAAGCAACGTTACCAGTATTTGAACAGGATGAATGCGTCTTTAAAAGTAAATTCATCCAATAAGAAATAAAAGTGTCTTTAAATCGTAGAAGTGATAACAAGTACGAAATCAGCCGTATTAAACGAAAAATAGATGGACCTTTCATATAGAAAAATGCGGGATAATGGATTCCGGTGCAGACTATGGAACTAGCTATGCCAGGTTCAACTCCTACCAAATCTATTGCACTCATGTATACCAGTGATTCCCAACCCCATGGGCGCGACCCAGATTAGGGTTGTGAGGGTATTTTTGAGGATCGCCAGAGAGTTGAAAAAATATCTGTTAATAATTCACAGCTGGTTACATTTATAGAACTCCAGGAAAATCAAGTGCAGAAGGAACTCTGTCCAAACATTCAGTGTTAAATTTTTTTTATCCAACTCAACGATAAGCCCATTCTGACTCGGGAGATTGGAAAATCTGTTCTCCCTTTTCACACACCTCTGCGAAAAAGGGTGTTTAAATTTTGTTACAATTAACACTAAAGCAGGAAACTAACAAGATCCTTAGTAGTAATGGAACGATTCCAATATTTTTCCCGATTTCGATACAATTACCGATTCTGTTCTAAATTCCCGATTCCGATACAATTAGCGATTCCGATTCTAAAATCGCCTCATGAAATTCTACTTATTTAAGGTAGAATTTCATTTTTTTTTGGGGGGGGGGGGGCGCTGGTTAGCGGAGTGGCTTTCATCTACTTTTTAAATGTAGATAAAATTTTCTTCTTAATGTTTTACTTTTATGTATTGCATACAAGATTTTGATAAACTCATTGTGAGATTTTTCATCTATATTTTTCCCTTGTCCCCTTTTTTCTTATTTATCCACTCGCGCCATTTTTTTACCGAAATTCGTTATAACTTTTAGTTTTACTGGTAGTTTAAAATCAATAAATATTTATCATTTCATCATTAGTACCAGCAATGGAAAATTAAGTTTTAAACTAAACAAAACACAAATATAAATTTAAAAGCATCGTTTTTGGAATCGGAAATTTGGCTCACATTTTTCCGATTTAGATACTGATTCCGATGCCCCAAAAAGTTCCGATCTTTCCGATTCCCAATTCCGATTCTTATTAATTGTCCCAACATTAATCCTTAGCCTGACTTTGACATTTCAATTTATTTATCTACCTCCCACAGTGGTAAGATGTGACACAAGGTCGGGAAAGTAGAACTTGATAAACCAGCGCCCGAGAAGGTGAGCACTCTGGCTATTAAAAATTGCCTGGGCAGCCCCGTCGGCATTCCCCGGTAGGGGCGCTTCAGGCGATTAGCCATAAACTAACCCCCTCTCAAAGGGTAAGAAGGCAAAGCCTAGGAGGGTGGACCTCCTAGAACTGCACAGGACAACCCCATAGACCGGCGTAAATCAAGCCCCGAAGGCCAAGACAATACCAGTCTATGGGTGCAGTATCCATCGGAACAGATACTACACTTTGATCTTGGCCAAAAGGCCAACATTGAAATGTACATATTTTTATTGAGTAGTCATGCATTGATGACGTCATCTTTTCGTTTATTTCAATAAGCAATTGATCAATATTATCAAAAAATAAAATTAAAAACAAATAACAATCTGTGCGTCACGTAGACACGAGAAATACACACGAGAAGCCATAGACGTTGCAGGATGACATCATAATGGGCATGGCGTTGCCGCGGATGATAGTTAGGGAGATGCACTGTTTTTAACTCTATTTTGAATCTGTTTTTAAACACATTTTAAACAAAAGTGTTTAAACAATAAGTTCACGAATACTTTCTTTAGACAAAATACCAATGAAGTATTTAATGACAATTAAAATATCGCTAAATTTTAATTGAATCCCTCCCTGCTATGAGTAAAATATCAATCTGTGTTTAATGAATTGTATACAATAAACGATTTACAATGTAGTTATAAAAAGAATAACCGTAGAAAGCGTTGAAATATTTATAATGCAAGGGAGGTAACTACAAATATTTCGGTGTCGACAGAGTTGTGTTTCTTAAAGTTTTAAGGACGACAGAGTTACCTTACTTTATTCATTCATTCTCCCTTGTAATTTGGCTCGATAAAAAAATATTAAAACACATCGGTATTTTATATATATTTTGTTTGTTTTGAAGTTTATACTTTACCGATACGAAATATTTACTGTTAAATCACAGAATTAAAAATGAGTTGTTTAACTTTTAGCCATTTGCTATAGAAGTATAAGTAACATGGTTGATTTTCGACCGATCTTCGGTAATTTCCTCGTTTTCTTTTTGTTTTCAAAAACGAGTAATAGCTTACCAAGGTTCACAGGCCACTCGAGGATAATGGTTATTGAGTTTGACAAGTAGACGGTGAAACACTGAGGGGGTTAGTAATGATGGTTGTAACTAGTAGAGAAACTGATTGTTTAAGAGAACGGCTCAACAAGGAATTTTTTTTTTTTAGATTTCAACAATATTAAACTTTTGGGTGACGGAATTAATTACAAACCGGAAGTAATTTTATGTCGCTTAGGAATTAGAAATCTCGTAATTCTTGATGATAAAATGACATAAAACTTTTTTTTTTAATTCGTACAATATAATTTTGCAAATGAAAGAAATACAATGAGATTTATTAGTTGAATAACAAATACAATTGATAAATTAAGTCCAAGTTGTAATTAATTCCGAGTTGTAATTAATTTAGAACCCCAAACTTTTTATTTACAAAAACAAGGGGTTTTTATTAACAAATGTTAATTAACGAACAAATACCTGAGAACAAAACAATATTTTTTTTAATTTAAAAAATATATTAACGAACAAAAACCTGAGAATTATTATTTACTCACTAGGAGTTATCACACTGGTCATCGTCAGTGGTCACCCACTGCCGACAACCTGTGGTATTCCCTGGAGTCCGAGTGACAACAAGTCTCCTCAGGCCTCCAGTATGCTCCACCTCTTTTCGTTCATCACCGCTGATGACCTTGCGGTAATCGCAACAGCCACCTACCAGCGATTTCCCGCTGATAAGGGCCATTGGTCCCCTCTGGGGCCCGAGTGGCAACAAGCCTTCCCAAGGTCCCAGAGCTGTCCGCGCTCTTCCAGTGGAGGTCTGGTTTGCGCTTTCCCTCCTCGACCCTCTGTCCATAATTTTGTGGCGTCAGCCTATGCTTGCGCCTCTCTCGTGCGGTTGTATTTTCCCCGGTTCTGCTGTCATGTGCTTCCATGTGTTTGTTCTCCATTCGTTGCTTATGTGGGTTGGTTTCCGCATTCGAGGACATTTCTCAGGATTGTAGCTGTTTTGATCATTACTGTCCTTTGTATGGTCTCAGTTATCCCTTTGATTCCTATTTCTCCCAGTCTTTTCTCCATGTTTTTGGGGACTGTTCCTAGTGCTCCTATGATTATTGGTGTTATACTGACTTTCTTCATGTTATTATTATTATTATTATTATTATTATTATTATTATTATTATTATTATTATTATTATTATTATTCTCGAATACAAATAACGATACGATGAAATACTTGGCCCTTCTCTCGTCGCCTTCACATGAATTCCATCAAAAGTAAATTAAACATCTTCTGGGCCCCGTTTCGTTCTCAGATTTTTGTTCGCTAATTAACATATTTTTAATATTGTTTCTCAGAGTTTTTGTTGTTGTTTGTTAATTAACATATTTTTGGTTCATGTCCATAACTCCCCCGCCCTGGGGGGAAAATAAATTAATAAAAATCTTTATGGTGTGCGCACCCATGACGGAAAGGAAATATCGTACACCGAAAATCATGTAAATTGATGAAGTAGTTTATTTTTACAAAAGAAAATCAAATGTTATACTAAACGCACGATCGTCGATCTATCGACGCCATGTGTGAAATAGTTTGCTGGACAAAGTAGATAACTCTAAAAATCCAAAGTTTTGGGATCTCTTCAGAAATAGAGTTTAGAATCAGCCTTGTACATAATCGTAATGCCTTAAAAATGGTTTTCTTTATATATATATATATATATATATATATATATATATATATATATATATATATATATATATATATATATATATAAAATAAAACTACTTGGTCAATTTATATGATTTTTGGTGTACGATATTTTCTTTCCGTCACTGTACATCATAAAGATTTTTATTTATTTATTTCCATGGCGGTGGAGTTATATACATGCACTATATTTTTAATCAAAATTTCTTGTTTTTGTAAATAATAAAAAAAAATTTTGTTGAAAAATATTTGTTAAAAATACAAGCAGAAAATCGCGATAAGTTACCTCCCTTACAGCAAGTTATTTCCCTTGCATCATTAACGACGACGGGCAGGTATTATTTTAAATTAATAATCTTTAATTAAAAACAATACGTAGCATAACATAAACTACATACATCATGATTTATTAAAACATAAGTTTTTTGACACTTCTTTAGTTTAGCTGTGAATCAGAAATCATTTTTTAAGAGTTACATTCACACCTAACCCAATCAACCGGAAGTAAAAATTATTTTTACCATTATTTTAAAATGATAACTTTTCGTTTTATAAAGTTTTAAATTATACAAAAAAAAATCAATGTTGACTATTTGATAAAAAATCAGACAAGCTTTTCGTTTTTTATAAAGTTTTAAATCATACAAAAAAAATCACTGTTGACTATTCGTTTTATAAAAATTTACATTATTAAAAAAAACACTGTTCGTTGTTACTATTGTTCGTTCTATTTTTGTATAAAAACTTCTAATTCAATATTACTTCCGGTCGATTGTCTTCCCCTGTTTTCAAAATTGAAACCAAATAAATTCTGATTCACAGCTAATCTAAAGAAGTGCTATTTTTGTAATCGTTAACTTTAGTACCTAATCGATATTAAACTGAATACATTTCTTAATTGCTGACACCAATTCCAGAGGACGTGTGATCAGCCTAGAGTACTGCCTTTATTCAATCGCTAATACATGTACCATTATACTGTTTTCATACCAGCCAAGGTTCACCCTGTCATCATTTTGGCAACCTAGGGGCTGACTTAAACAGCACTAGACCTTTCTTTGTTGGAATGAGGTATGATTCGACTCGGACCAAAGAATTGCATCCTCCAAAGCATTGCCTTCTCCTTTGGAAGGGGGAGGTATTGCCAGTCACCTGGCGTGCCCCTACCAGGGAATGATGACGGGTATGTTTTCGGCTATTTTTATACTCAACTAGAGTGCCCCCACGGGGAGCTGTTTTTTGTTTTTTTTTCTTTTCACTTGTGCCACATCTTGCTAAGTAAATATGAGCTTAGCATAATTTTCAAACTGAGACATATTTCAATTTTGTTTTTGTTTTTTATGGAAGTCGTTCCTGACAAGACATGAAGCCACTTGATAAAAGAAGCTAATTTTAATAATAAAAAGAGAGAGGAAGGTAGAATCACTTCAAGGCAAACCAAGCCTGAAAAAAACTCCACCAACAGCGTTCAATTCCTCTGGACCCTCAAAACAAGCTAGCCAAAAAGAATCAAATTAGGAAAGAAGGGGTTACAAGTCTGGTTGACAAAAAAGTCTATCCCTATTTCTATTATCGGTAACGAAACTTGTATAATATCACAGAAGTGTTTGATATTCAGATTTTATATACATTAACCGACTCACATGCACAAAATAAATTCTAGGTCCCGAAATTACGTTAAACTTATGTTATATAGTAGTCGAAGTGGGACCGGATTTCAGCCTTAATAGGTCCCTAGCCAAATAGAATTTGAGAGCGCTTTTCATTACGTACCCCCCCCCTAAAATTTATTTGGCCACTAATGGAAAAATGAGTTTTGTAATAAAGAAAAGGAATATTTCTGCCAGTCATGCACAGTGTGTCTACACGCCATTGACATACTTGCGTGATTCCTGCCTAGAGATGTGTTGAGCTAGGGTTCGGGTTAATCTGTACAAAATGTAGAATAAACGCCACTGTGGAAGGCATCGTGGAATTGTGAACAGCTGTCTGTGTGAGTTAATGTAGAGGGAAACGATTTTTTTTTCTTTTCTTTGCAAATAATCAATGGCACGAATGAATTTCATCCTCTTGAGTAAGTAATAAAATGTTTGTGTTTTTTTTTTTTACTACAAACTGCATTTTGTCTGTTTTGGGGTTGCGTTTTTTTTTGGGGGGGGGGTTGCTTCTACAAAAAGTTTGATTTTTTTGCTTCTACAAAAAGTTTGATTTTTTTGCTCCTACAAAAAGTTTGATTTTTTTGCTTCTACAAAAAGTTTGATTTTTTTGCTTCTACAAAAAGTTTGATTTTTTTGCTTCTACAAAAAGTTTGATGTTTTTGCTTCTACAAAAAGTTTGATTTTTTTGCTCCTACAAAAAGTTTGATTTTTTTGCTTCTACAAAAAGTTTGATTTTTTTGCTTCTACAAAAAGTTTGATTTTTTTGCTTCTACAAAAAGTTTGATTTTTTTGCTTCTACAAAAAGTTTGATTTTTTTGCTTCTACAAAAAGTTTGATTTTTTTATATAAGACTTTAACTAAAAATTTTAATGACTTTGGAACTCATCCAATTTATTTCATTGGCAACTTCTTGATATTTTAAAGCATAGTTTAGATCTTACAGAAATCTATCTCGAATGCACGACTCATATTACCCGGGAATTCTAGTATTCAATTTCACTAGCACTCCCTACTCACCCAAAAAACATAAGGAAGATGAAGAGGGAATATTCTAACTTGATGCAATCTTTTCATGCGAGATCATTAGAACTGAATAAATATCATAATAGCTAATGTTAAAAAAGCCAAGTTTGGGAACCCATTTGATCTTAGGCTTCAAGGTTTCAACCCATATCAACCCATATTTAAATCAAGCACTGTGTAGTAGTAGTAGTAGTAGTAGTAGTAGTAGTAGTAGTAAGGTTAAGTCTAGTCTACTTAACTATTTCGCCCATAGCTGAGGGGAAGATATATGGTTCCATACCTTTCCCAAGTGTCTGACAGAACTTGCACCCAAATCCACAGTCTGAGCCCATAACCACTACATTACGCTAATTGCAGGAGGAGAATGTATTGATGACATTCTGTGTTGTTTTTTTTCTTTTCCAACTTATCTTTGTTATTTCTGTTGGTTGATTAAAATAAGTATTTTGAATAAAAAATAGTTTTATTTTAATTTTATATATAGATACGTTCTTCATAGAGAGGGAAAGAGAGAAAAACAACGAACACATCCCACCACTCATACCTTGACACGAATGTCTCTTAGTGACTTGAAACCGGATGTGATATTTAAAGTTTTTGTGAAAACAAACAAATAGCTTTTATTATTATTTTTTTTTTTTTTTTTTTTTTTTTTTTAAGATTAAGATTAAGATTTTCAAATTTTCCTATCATGCGAATTGAACAACTCCGATACTATTTTTACCCAGAAAATGTCATCTTTTCACAGACACTACCAAGGACGCGAACTCGATCTTACTAAATCAAGGGAGAGTTTCTATTACTTGCCTCCCCACGAGGGCAACGTTAGAGGCAATGTCGGTTTTTAATATAGAAAAATCCAGTCCCCCCCCCCCAAAAAAAAAACGAGCACTCTGGATTGGAACAAAAATTAAACTTGCTTCAGTCTAGAAGGATTTCTTATACATTGACCGAAGACAGAATAGACTAAGTGTAGCATCAGAACAGATACTACATTTTGTTCCTAGCCAAGGGAGAATTATTTTTAAAGATTTCCCCAAAAATAATATTTCCAATATATGGAGAAAAAAAAACGAGAAAAATAAAATAAAATGATAACTCTCATTCGCACTGTAAGACAATTTGAAAATTTTAAATAAAACAAAAAAATTCTTATGTATTTTCACTTAACCTTTTTTTAAATTTTACTTTGCGACAGGATAACTAAACAGTCTGTATAATATCAAATTAGAATAGTTACGTATATCTGTTTACCTTGAAAGTAAGCTAAACTAGTTTCAGTATGGTCGAAAAGGAATCTCGGTATATTTCTATAGTAATGCACAATTCTCAATCTGTATTTTACGACATGTATTACTTACTGATAACTTTGCCATTTTCTGTCATAATAGCAGTTATCTCCCTTCTTTTGTCATAACAGCAGTTATCTCCCCTTCAACCTTGTAACTTCGGCAACTAGGATTTTATACCAGCTCTTCGCCTCGGCAGTCATTCCTACAAACCAGGAGCTAACTTGAGAGAACCAGGCCATCTTTTGTTGGGATGAGGTATGGTTCAGCTCGGTCTTAGGAGGTGCACTCTCTCAGGCATTACCACCTCTTTTTGAGGGTGGTGGTTTATTGCTGATTGTTCGAGGCGCCGTTTATCAGGGAAGACCGACAGGTTCGTTAACGGCTGTTTTTTGTACCAATTGGAGTGCCCCTTCTAGGGGAGCTGGTTTCTCCCCACTTTCCGGCCTTGTGCCACATCTTGCTGCAGTGGGAAGCAAGTAAATATTAGCTTTTCATGTTCTCCCACGAGTACATACTTTTTATTTTTTTTTACCGCTGGAATAAAAGCATTTCCCAATAGATATTATGAGTAATATTAATTGCTAGATGCATCTACCCAGTGTTGCCCGGGAGTTTGTTTTTTATTTACTTTTAATTGTTTTATTTTTTCGCTTAGCATCCTCCGCTTTGGCATTTTATCTTAATTTCTTGTACGAAAATATTTTCATTTTTTGAAAAATAATTAATTTAAAGAATATATGTCATTAAAAAATCGTTTGTTTTTTTTCTCCCAAAAATTGATATGAGGTCTTACAACATGTTGGAATTTAAATCCCATAAATACTTTTTTTTATACTTTTTACGAGTCACCAATTATTAAGGCCAAAAGTCACTCGAGGATAAGAGTTAATGAGATTGCATGATGAACAATACTATGAGAGGATTGAAAACGATGAATGGGACGGACAAAATTTGATTGCTTAAGAGGACGGCTCGACAAGTATTTGATCACATTGGACTTGAAGACGACCATGTAGTAGTCTGCAGGGAAGCAGTCATATGGTAAATTGTTCCACAGATAAAACACTGTTGGAAAGAAACTTTGTTCACAGAAAATCTGTTTAGTTTTAGGTTCACAAAGAAAGAAAGGAAACTGGAAGCTAAACGAGTTCTTGCTGTGAATGTTTTACAGGGAGGAATCAGAGATTGGAACTCAGTCGAGCACCTTCCATGGAAATAACGATAGAGTAGAGAAAGACTAGCAACATCTCATCTGTGAGAAAATAGCTGTAGGGAAAAGGGCTCATCTCCCACTAGATTGCAAAGTCGATTTTGTACTCTCTTGAGGCAAGAAACAGTGCTCTGAGCCGCACCTCCCCAGATGTGACCGCAGTACTCCATCTTGGGACGTATCCAACTCTAATACAGGTAGAGGATTGCATCAGGAGTCTGGTACTTCCTGAAACAGAATGATCCAACCATTTTTCCAGCTACCTTGGCAACAGATTTGAATTATTTATTTGAAGCAAATATAAAAAATCTCCATTTAAAAGAAATTAGGCACAAGGACATCAAAAGTGTGGTGAAATGGGTGTCGTTAATCATCCTTGGTCTAAATTGATAAAAATATCTACCCTACTCTTAGCTAGAATCATCTCACTCACCACAATAGCACATTTACTTTAGTGGCCATCCTACTTAAGATCATCCAAAATTTGTTGGAAATTTTATGTTTTCATAAATATATTTATATACAAAGATTTAATTTGTAAGTGGAATGAAAGTCAGTCCTAGGAGCTTATCAAAGTTAGGGGCATCATTAAGGAGAGAGCCATTTACTTCAATAATAAAACTAAGATCTGAGCATTGGTGATGTAATTTTTTAAATTTTTTTTTTTAACATATTTCACCCCAAACAAGACAGGACGCCACTGTAGACGTAAGGGGCTACTGAGAATTAGGGAGTAAGTTTTGGGGGTCATCCTAACGTGTGAGCTGTGCAGCTAGATGTCTGTTTACATTAGTTTTAAATGTCTGCATGTCAGTAGAGTCGGGGAAACAGGGAGCAGGGAGAGAGTTCCAGAGGCCGGAATCACGAGGAAAGAAGCTATTGTAGTAGAAGGCTCTCTAGCATCTAGGGACCTCCACAGTGAATGGATGGGACTTAGCTGATTGTCGGGTTCGTCTAGTGAATTTAAGTCGATGGGGCACCAGGGCAACAAGTTCATCGGAACACAATCCATTAAAGTACGTGTAAAAGAGGAACAAGGATGCAATATCGTGACGATGGGACAGGAGCTGAAGCTTGGTTGATAGTTAGGGAGCTATTAAGTTGGCTTGTCTCAGAGGGAGAGACTAGTAGATGATGCACCAGCCCAAACGTGTCAACAATACTCTATGCATGGGCTTTGTAGAGATATAGGATAATGTCAGGTGTGAGAAGTTTACTAGCTAGGAGCCCACCTAAATAAAATAGAAACATTGGTATTATGCTTGGATCTTTGAAGAGTTGATATGCCATAAAACACATTATAGAAGCCTTTTCTTGTGTTTAAACATTTAATAACTCAAAAGGGGTTGATATGCCATAGAAAAAGACAAGACATGCCTGCCATCTATTGCGTTTCTGTACAAAATAATACAAAAAAGGTATCATAAAACAGACATCCTTTTATTGTTTCAGCATTTAATAACCCCCTAAAGTATTTATATGTCTTTAAGCAGACAAAGTACATTTTTTAAAAAACATCACAAATTTTTGCTCAAGTAAATGTCACAAGTAAATTTAGGGTATCATTTTTAATAAACAAGTTTTTAGATTTAATGAAAACAACTTTCTTTTGTTGATTCTGGTAGTCTGTATTATCTTCCTAATTTTTATAACTGCTAAAATCCTATTTGCTGGAAATAAGAAAATGCCTTCTGACTTTTAGTAAACTAAGGGAGATAACAAAGTTTCAAGGGACAATATTTTTTTTATTTAATTGAATTATAAAAAAGATTGTTTCTTTCAAACTTTATTATCTCCCTTTATTTATTAAAAGTCATAAGACATTTTCTTTACCTTTTCTTTGGTGCTTCATGACTGTTTAATTATATTCACGTCTGAAGACTTTCCTGACCATATTTTAAACATTTATGTTTTGTGTATAATGCAGTTTGAGTCTAATTTGATACTGTGTTTCTGAAGTTTAATTAAATGGATCAACCATAGCCGAGGGCAAGATGTAGGGGAGGGTGCCACTCATTTCCTACGATTAACCACTTACTCTTGATCCTTCACTTTATAATGCTGAGTGTTTAGCATTTTCATCCCACTGTAAATCTTAATCGAAACCTATTTTTACGTCTATGGTCACAAAATTATATGAGTTTCACTGGGATGTGCGCGGGCCGGATTGCAATAATAAAGCATAGCAGGGTGGCGGGCCGGACGCTAAGCCTTAAAGGATGTTTCCTTCTCTTCAGGAAGTGTGTGTACATTAGTGGAAGTCGATTTTTTACTTTTTTTATATCAAATATGTCCACGCGAATAACATTGGATATTGGTATGACGAGTATCAACACCAGAAAGATTGATTTCTAACTTGCATCAACTTGTGAGCGATTAGTTTTAAAGATCATCTAATAAGAAGCACTGGAAAATCCTCGTTTTTTGAAACCTTTTCATATAAATGCAAATATCTTTAAAACTACAAGAACTGAGTTTCTGGAAATTGGCGTGTGAAATTTTGATTCGAAAATGATCCAAATGTTGAAGTTATTTAAAAAGAAAGATAAGTGCGTCTTATCTTTTAAAAAAAATGGTGCCAGTTAGAAACCAATACCTAACTATTATTTTTTTAAAAATTCTCTCACAGTTTTCTAAATGTTTTTTTTTTTTAATTTTAATTTACTTGATCACTTAATTTCGTGGAAAATATTGATTTGGGCCTTGAAACTTTAAGTAATAGACATTAGGCTAAATTTCGAAGAACACATGAAATAGAAAGTAAACAAAGCCAACAAAATTCTCGGTTTAATCCGCAGATGTTTTGAATACCTCGATCGAAGTTCATTGGTTATATTGTTTAAAGCGCTTGTGAGGCCTCATATTGAATATGCTAATCAAGTGTGGGCACCATATAAAAAGAAACACATTGAAATGATAGAAAATGTACAAAGGCGAGCTACTAAACTTGTTCCAGGACTGTACGATCAGAGTTATGAAGAAAGGTTGAAAGCTCTGAAATTGCCAAGTTTGGCATATAGAAGAATATGTGGGGACATGATTGAGTGCTATAAATTGCTCTCTGGAAAATATGATTTCAATGCTGATAAATTATTGACTAGAAAAAGTACAAGAGTGGGCAACAGGGGACACAGTCAGATGCTTTACAAGAAACAGGCACGTTTGAACCTGAAAAAATATTCATTCAGCCATCGCTATGTTGATTTGTGGAACAGATTGCCATCAAGTGTAATTGAAGCCGAAACTGTAAAGATATTTGAGAAGCGGTTGGATAAGTTCTGGATTGACCAAGAAATCAAATTCAATTATAAGGCTGCTGTCATCACTGGACGCATACAAAGATGAAGACAAGGAGCTGGTGCCATAGGACAACTCATGTCCTTCTACCAGAATTCATCTATGTTTCTATGTTTCTAAACAAAAATGAATTTAAATTGTACTTTACAAGGGACATAATAGCGTATCATTTGTTTTCGGAATTACCTCCCCTTGAACAGAAACTAATCTTTACAAAATCATAATATTATAAACAGCTGAAGGATTCTTCCATCATGGCGTCGTCGTACGATCGAAAAATACACGCCTGTCGCTTCATTTACGGACACAGCAACAATTCAATTTCTAATCCATTTTTTACAGCTCTGTATGCAACAATTAGTAAAATTAACAAAAGAAAAATGAAATAATTTTGGATTTTTTATATATTGTGCTAAAGCTGTGTTTTGTTTTGGGTTTTTTTTTTGTAACTGTTTTTTAGTTTTTGACTTGCGTTTCGTTTTATTTATTTGTTATTTTTTAAATTTCGTTTTCCTTATTTTATTTGAAATTTTCAATTTCGCATTTCGGATATTAAAAAAAAGGCCATCAATATATTTTTAATTATTTTATTTTTGTAATAACGTTTTCTTTTTTTCCTTATTCTTTTTTCAAAGAAAATAGTAGTAGTAGTAGTACATTGTATTATTTTGTCCTATATTATAAACTTTCTTGTAATTATTTATTTAATCTTTAACATCGGGTTAGAAAAAAAGAGGGTTTAATTTAAACATAGTCTTCTTCCAGTGGGGAGAAGGTTTTCTAAAATGCTAATTTGTCAGACTAATCGAACGTAAGGTAAATAATGACAATGTTGGACCACATGACATGACAAAATGATGATGTTGTTGATGATGATGATGATGATGATGATCATCATCATCATCATCATCATCATCATCATCATCATCAACAACAACATCCTCATTTTCGATGATGATGACGATGATGATAATATTATAGTAATATAATTGTTTTTGACAACCAAGGCATTCATAAGAGTAGTCGGGATATATATATATATATATATATATATATATATATATATATATATATATATATATATATATATATATATACATATATATATATACATATATATATATATATATATATATATATATATATATATATATATATATATATATATATATATATATTTAATTATTTTATTTTTGTAATAATGAACAATTTTTCCTTATTCTATTTTTGTTCATTTGCTTTTGACACCTGAGGATGATTCGACGAAGAATCAAAAACGTTCGTGAAACATGTGAAACCTATGGAACATTTATTCATTTTTTTTTTATTTTAATACAAAAATGACCATCAGAAAATTTGAAAAAAAGGTATAATTAAACAGACGAATTCTATTATTTTTAACAATGTTTGCAAAAAAATAGAACATATGTATAAAACTGTAAAAATCATTCCGTTTGAGATAATTTTCGGCTTTTAAATTGTGTAGGCGAAATATTCTATATGTAAATAACAATTACAACTATTTTTAATCATTTGTCATATTTGCATATGTCAGACTTTATTGTCACAGAGTAGTTTATTGTCACATTGGGAAATTAAACGTTTCAATTTAATAGAACATTATTCGTTGAGTAATCTTAAACTCAAAAAATTTCTGTGAAGAAACCGAAATGCATATTGATGGATTTAATTTTTTAATTAAATTATTCTTTAAAAATAGGATTTTTTAAATTTCGTTTTATTCTCTGCTATTGATTTCAATAAATATTCGGTTAATACTAATTTTCTTTTTAAATATTCAATATGTAAGTCACGTAGTTCAGAGAAAACACAGACACACACAGACACACACGAAGTTGTCTTATAATTTAATTAACATAGAGATAATGCCAGTGATGAAGGGTATTAGTGAAAGTTATGCAGAAGGCTCAACAGAACTCGAACCCGGCAGTTAGACCTTGTAACCACACAACTCACATATATATTTGATACAATCATCATCATCATCATCATCATCATCATCATCATCATCATCTTCTTCTTCTTCTTCTTCTTCTTTGGTTTAACGTCTGTTTTACATGTTGGCATGCATTGGATGGCTTAAAGAAATTGATTTCTAAACTAACCTATCACTAGCCAGGTCTTAATTTATCCGTCTTTCTCTCAAGTCCATTTTTATCATTTTTTCCCATGCTCTCCTTGGCCTTCCCCTGTGAACTGGACATGCTACCTTAACTGGTCGTACATCTACTAAACCAACGTAGCCATACTATTGAAGTCTCCTGTTCTGCAGACATCTCCCTATACTGTCCAGATTCAATTTTCCTCTGAGGTCATCAGAACTAAACGTATCTTGAGGATTAACATTACACATCCATCGTATGATTTTCATATCATTTCAACGTATGTCCTCAACCGTCATTGGCCAAGTTTCACTTCCATACATCATCACATTGTGTGCACACGCCTGGTAGACTTTTCTCTTGGTCAACAGTGGTAACGCTCTGCTGCTTAGTAATGGCAGAAGTTTCCTGAACTTATTCCATCAACTCCTAACTCTTGTAATCACAATTGATTTATATTGTCCCTGGACATCCAGGCTCTTTTATATGGTATGTGGCTGAAACTTGGTGGACAAGTCAGGCATACACTGAAGTTTATCTGTACCAACTATTGGATTGCAGAAAGGATTGTGAAGTTTATTAACGATCCGATGAGTGGCATTTTGGGAGGGCATCCTGTATTAGACTTATGAACTTGAAATACCTATCCTAACTGTAAAGATTGGCATAAGGGGGTGATATTTATCTTTTTTCTCTCATAAAGGGCTTCCCAAGGTTCGATAACATCCTTACTGGGATTTGTTGACTGCTGATTTGAATCTGACAGTTATATAACTAAACATTATGCTGAGTCTCAAAATTAAGGGCCAATTTTGATTCTTTTAAAACCCCTTAATAGAGCAAGGGACTCAACTCCACAAAATTAAAACGTTCTCTTAATTGCATTCTAAATTTTTCATTATTCATATTTAGTGTTGGGGCGATTCATCGGAAATCGGAATCGGGAATCAGAACTTTTTGGGGAATTGGAATTGAAATCGGACATTTTTTTTTGCCTATTTACCGATGCCAAAACGATTCTTTTAACTGTTTTTGTTTGTTTTGTTTGTTTGTTTTTGTTTGAAACTTAATTTTTCATTGCTGGTACTAATGATAACGTGATAAATATTTATTGATTTTAAATCTACCAAAAAAACAAAAATCCATAGATCATCACCCCCCTAACCCCCCCCCCCATCCCAAGTGTATTTTTACATTTGTGAAAATATATGAACATATTACATGGGTTTTTATGGTAATCCAAAAATTAAAAAAAAAAAGCAGCAACTCTATAGCTAAATATTTAGAGAATCGGGAATTTAGAAGAGAAACATGTAATTGTATTGGAATCGGGAAAAATATTAAAATCCGCCCATCACTATTCGTATTATATCTTCAATACATAATAAGAATCGCTAACATTTAGAAGAATTTGTCAAGAGTTAAAGCTTTTGCATCCATGCTGAAACTAATGTGTGCATGGGGGTATCAGTGCAACCTCATGGATCCAAAAGTTGCCCATTCCTCATTAAGACACGGATCATAAATGAATGGATGCTCGTACCATTAGAAAAAGTATAAATCATCAATTGATGTTTAGGAAATAGGAAGGGACCCATGGCGCAACGACTAAAGGTGCTGATTAACAATCAGTTCTAAGTAGTAGTCTTCTGGAGGTTGAACTACAGGCCATAATAGCTAAAAGAAATAACATAAGAATTAACACATTTACTTAGCTCTGGCTGACGGAACAAGAACAATATACCTCGTGGCTCAGTTCAAAATTCCGTATAGGTTCTCACGTTCGACATAAAGATTCCCAAGTTCAAAAAGATGCACCTGGATAAGGTCGGAGATTACATCGGCCGAAACGTTGTGAAAATAAATAGCAACCAGGATGAGAATAGTAGTCCGAATAATCCAAATAATCTAAATTATTAATTGCTGGTGTCAGCTGTGTAAAGGTTAAGAATATATTTTTAAATCTATCCTCACATCCATTTTTTATTTTGCACCAACCTACGTAGATAAATCGTGTCAACACCAATATTTTTTATTGTAATTTAAAAAAGTTTTGTTAACATTTTATTTACCTCCCCAGGAGGTTAGACACAAGGCCAGTTTTATCTTACTCCCACAAGGTAAGATGTGACCCAAGGTCGGGTCGGGAAAGTGGGTTTAAAAAGCCAGCGCCCGAGAAGGTGAGCACTCTGGCCATTAAAAATTGCCTGGACAGCCCCGTCGGCATTCCCCGGTAGGGGTGCCTCAGGCGATTAGCAATAAACAAACCCCTTCTCAAAGGGTGAGAAGGCAAAGCCTGGGAGGGTGGACCTCCTAGAACTGCACAGGACAGACCCATAGACCGGCGTAAATCAAGCCCCAAAGGCCAAGACGATACCAGTTTATGGGGTGTAGTATCCATCGGAACTTTGTTAACATATTTCACTCCAAACAAGGCAAGCTGCCACTGTAGACGTAAAGGGCTACTAAGAATTAGGGTAAAAGTTTTGGGGGTCATCCTAAATTAGGAGCTGTGCAGCGAGATGCCTGTTCACATTAGTTTTAAATTTCTGCATGTCGGTACAATCGGGGAAACAGGGAGCAGGGAGGGAGTTCCAAAGACCGCCAGCTCGAGAAAAGAAGCTATTGGAGTAGGAGGCTCTCCGGCATCTGGGGACCTCCACAGTGAATTGATGGGATTTAGCTGATTGTTGGGTTGGAACTGTAAATCTGTACATCTCGTTCACCCTAATCCTCGAGTGGATTTTGAACCTTGATAAATGGTGACTTATTAGTAAAATGATCCTCATTCAATCCCGGGCAACATCGGGTCTTCCTGTTAATTATATATATATATATATATATATATATATATAATACTTATAAAGTATAAAATAATTCAAATAAGAACTAAACCTCAACAGAAGCAACATTTGATGATTGTCTCTTAGGGGCATTAAACCCGGTGTAATGTTGAATCTGTGAGGTGACTTGCATTAATAAAATTTGTATCAGCTCTGTTATATATTTTTTATTTATATGCTAAGCATTCAATAAAATTATGTTTGGATAAATATCATTTCATTGTTTCTTAAATGCTATTTTTCTATTAAATAATAATAATAATATATATATATATATATATATATATATATATATATATATATATATATATATATATATATCGTATCTGGGTAAGAAATATATTTACCGCCCCACCCCACTCTAAAATTAGGCAGAAGAATTCAAATAAAATTTCGGGTGTTTCAAATGGACTCAAAACAAAATCGTAGCAGAAATGGACAAAAAATTAATTAAAAAATTTAAAATAAAAAATTAAAAATTAAATCGTTATATTTATATTTTTGTGATTAAAACTATATCATGTGACTATGCTACTTATAGCCTCTCCGAAAGCTTCTTTTTTTCTTCTTTTTCATTTTCATCTCGGAATTTGGCCCGAGGAAACTCAAATGATTTTCAGCTAGAGTTGAAATATGTCTGAAAAATTTTAGCGAAACTATTTATATCAATAAACATTTTTGCTAAATAAATATATATGTGTGTGTGTGTGTGTGTGTGTGTGTAAAAGATAAAAGGAAAAGCAAATCAAATACCGGAATCAAGACATGCCGACTCAGAGAGCAGTTGTTCGGGATTGCACAACCCTTGCAATTACAAATTCACGCGCAGGCAGCCCCTGGCGGGGCACTCATACGTCGAAATCGACGGGAGAGTCCATCATCATCATATATATATATATATATATATATATATATATATATATATATATATATACACGTTAAATGAATGTCGGATGGAGAAGCCTGCCTGGAGGATATTTATACACTGATGAAGCCTCCTCATGAAAATCGGTGATATTATGTATATCATTAAAATATATGTTCTTCAAATGGGCAGAGCTATTGTTTGTAAATAAAAGTGTTTTTCAAGAAAATAGGCGATCTTTTTCTCTAAATAACTAAGGTTTACATGATGTTAAATTAAGAGCTCTAGTCATACACTAGTGAGCTACAAGATAAACGTTCGTGTTAACTAAATTAAATTTATTTAATACATATATATATATATATATATATATATATATATATATATATATATATATATATATATAACCTGCTTTGTAAAACATTAATCATAAACTAAATAACTATTTTCTTTTGTGTCTGTTATTTGAGGGGGGTTTTTTTTCTTCATAGAAAAGAATTGATCACGTGCAGAATTGCATTTCTAATCAAAACAAAACAAAACAAAAAAAAGAAATAAGTCAATCATGATTTCTCTCCCCTTGGCTTTGTTTGCCGTCGTTGTCAAGGGCTGACGCAACTATGGAGTCCGTAGCTATTCTTTGCAGCTACAACAAATGTAGTCACGTGAACGTGCCATCCCAGTACGCTGAACAGTTGTTCAAGCTACTCATACTATTACTACTACGGCTAGTTTTTTTTTTTTTTTTTTTTAGATTACCGGTTCGTAAAATGACATCCTGATCATCTTTTTTCTTTCTTTCTTTCAATTCTTAAGAATAACTATCGATTAAGAACAGCATTTTTAGATTATAAAATTAAAATCATTTTTTTTTTTGCGTTATTAGTTCAATTTTTAGCGAAGCGTCTCATTTTTCTATGTAATTTTAACTTAAAACGATTCCTTTGCTTTTGTTAGACCAGCGTTTAGGGGGGGAAACACACATACCAAATTTCTCTAATAATTGAAGAATAGAATCTTTGTATTACAAAAAGAATGCTACTTCTAAGATGTGTAATAAAAACATTTATTACATGACTTGATATTATATTAGGCATGTTTGATACGAGCATACACCATTTTTGTCATCATTTATAAAGTATTTTTTTGATTATTATTATTTCAAGAAAATCATTTAGTTATCACCTATAAGCCGTCATCTAGGATGTTTATATAAACAGTGTCTGGACTGATAAATGAAAATCGTCTCACTACTACTACTACTACTACTACTACTACTACTACTATTATTATTACTACTACTATTACTACTACATCGTCATCATCATTGGTTAAAAGTCCGTTTTACATGCTGGCATGCATTGGACGGCTTTAAGAAATTGGACAAGTTTCTATTTATCCCTCGTTCCCTCAAGTCAATTTTTATCACTTCCTTCCATATTTTCCTTGTCCTTCCCCTGTGAAACTGAACCTGCTACCTCAACTATTCTGCATTTACTAACTCAAGAACTCTCATCCATTCTTTCGACGTGACCATACCATCGAAGTTTACTCTTCTGCACACATCCCCCTATTCTGTCCAGATTTAATCTTACTCTGAGGTCATCAGAACTAAGCCTGTCTTTACGACTCACATTACATTACATCCATTATATTATTCTCATATCATTTCTCTCTATGCAACACATGTCCTCAACCTTCATTGGCCATGTTTCACTTTACATCACTTGAATGCCTACTAGACACCGTCCTTGATTGTCTAAGGTCTCTCTGTACAGGGGTTTGTCAGGACAACCTGCCATAAGGATACTCCCTCCTATAAGCAAACCCTGACCAACATATTAAAAATAACATAGTAAGTATTCAAAACCCAAATAAGATCGCCTCGGTATGGCTACCCAACACTAGCTTATACGAGGACTAGTGCGCCTTCTTCAAGTGATGTTGCCTACAATAACAGCTGGATACTCCACCAGACTAGATGAATTCTTGTCCTGGAATCCGGTAATACCAAGAGACCACAACAAAGATATACTATAACATAGTTAACTGATCAATTCGTAAGAGGTAAATTTTTTCTAACTTCTTTACTAACTAAACGTTTGAGAGATAAAGAAGAACGTTAATGGAATAGTTGAATATCTGTGTGTCTCATATAAAGATCAAGTGTTATCCCCAAGAAGGGGCCTCTCGATTTCTGAGAACTTCGACTGAAGTAAAATTTCATGTTGTTTAAACTTGAGGGATACTTACACCAACACAAATTGACCACAATTCTGTCTGAAGTTGATTGCATCCCTGGACATTGTAGCCGCTTTCTGCTACCTAGGTGATATGATGAGAACAGGCTGTGGATGTGAGATCAGTACAATCACAAAAACGAGGGCAGAAATTTCGTGAGCTGTTGTCTCTGAGTACATTTCGAGCTATCTCCCTCTACATCCGGGTTAAGTTGTATAGCAGCTGTGTCAGTTATATGGCAACAAATGTTGGGTCTTCACCCGGTCTTTTTTCGCCCGATTGCGGCATACTACACAATTCCTCCCCACTTTGTATGCCCCTACAAATCTGGCCCTAATCACAGTATCTCCTTACATCTTGTTTAAGGTGAATTCAAGTAAATAAAAAAAGATCGATGACTACATAGATCTGCAATGTAAAATCTGACCAAATCTAACAAATTAGGTCAAAGGATTTGCCGAAAGCACTAGATTTGCCCAGCATAGAGGTTATCCTTAGGACGAATCAGTTATGCTGGTGCGGTCATGTGACGCATTCATCCTCCTTGATAAACTGTTGCAGAAGCATGGATGTCTTGAATCGCAGGAAGTTTGTCCAGTCAACGAAAAATTGGAGGCAAGTGATTGGACAAGACCATACAGAGTGTAATTTGGAGACAGTTGACCTGCTGAACCATGAGCACTGGACAGTGAGCTGATGAAATATCAAAAAGCATCTAACCCTTTACAAGGGAAAAGTGACGTTAAATGAAGAGCGAGAGAATAGTTGGACCTCGAAGAACATTTGGGAAAATTCATGCAAAATGAGAAAGTCACAGTCACAAACATCAAGCACTAAACAGTTTCTCTTGCTATGTGAAGTTTCAATTCGCTAAAGTTTGTCCTTGTGATTTGGCTAGAACTGGGCAGAGTACAATGCATGCTCTTCTCACACGACACCCTGTTCATTTACAACATCCCTACCTAAATCATTGGGTGTGACATATCATGGTGTATGCGAAAACAAAATTTCAACTCTGTAGCTGTTTAGCTGAAAAAGTTATGGGTGTGTACATACACACGCACACACAAAAGCATGTATTTTGTGTGCCTAAGATATATAGGAAAAAAGTCATAGGGAAACAAATGTTGATTAACCCCGCTTTAGTATTATAATAAATACCATCATTCTTCTTCTTCTATTCCTTTGATGTCACTTTTCCCTTGTTCAGTGCTCAGACGTTTTCTGATATTACACAAGCGCACTCTCCATTTCTCACGATGTAGCAGGTCAGCAGTCTCAAAATTCCACACTCACGGTCTTGTCCAATCATTTGCTTCCAAGTCCTCCTCGGCCGGCCAACCTTCCTGCGATTTAAGACATTCATGCTTCTGCAACGGTTTATCCAGGAGGATGAACGTTCCACATGATCACACCAGTGTAATCGGTTCATCCTTAGGATAGTCTCCATGCTGGGCGAGTGTAGTGTTTTTAGCAAATCCGCTGAACTGATGTGTTTGGTTCGGCCAAGTGTGATGATGTATGGAAGTGAAACCTGGCCAGTGAGGGTTGAGGACATGCGTTGCATGGAGAAAAATGATATGAGAATGATACGATGGATGTGTAATGTGATTCTTAAAGATAGGCTTGGTTTCTGATGACCCGAGAGAAAGATTAAATCTGAACAGATATGTTTGGTTCGGTCGGATTTCACATTGCAGATATATATTATCATGGATCTATCATTGTGTTGCAGACGGGCGAGTTTATTAATTTGCATAATAATGTAGTAAGTCTGTAGGATTTGATTGAGTAAGTTCAGGGAACGTCTGCCATTACTAACCAGCAGGGCATTACCACTGTCAACCAAGGGAAAATGTTTATCAGGCATGTGTACACAGTGTGATGATGTATGGAAGTGAAACATGCCAGTGTTGGTTTAGGACATGCAATGCATGGAGAGAAATGATATGAGAATGATACGATCGATGTGTAATGTGAGTTTTAAAGACAGGCTTAGATCTTATGACCTCAGAGGAAGATTAAATCTGGACAGTATAGGAAGACTTGTGCAGAAGAGTAGACTTTGATGCTATGGCCACATTGAAAGAATGGATGAGAGTTCTTGGGTGAATAGATGTAAAACGCTATGGTTTTACTTCTATACATCATCACACTGTGTACACATGCCTGATAGACTCATCCCTTAGTGGACAGTGGTAACGCTCTGCTTGTTAGTAATGACAGAAGTTCCCGGAACTTACGCCATCCACTCTTACTTTTTGCAATTGCATCAGCACCTGTCCCATCCTATGCTCCAATGGTATCACTCAGGTAACAAAGCTTCTCAACAATCTCAATAGCTTCACAATCCAGATATACTTTCTCCACATCTGAGTTCTCATCCATCTCTATTGTCTTACACTTCTTGCACACAGATTGGTTGTCATCTCTCAACTACCAGTAATTCCACTGCACTTCTTGTATACCTTACAGGCAATAGAAAAAATTTAATTGCATCCGACTTTTTTTTCCAAAAACTGAACAGGGGATTTTTCCTCTTTTGGGGAGCTTTTACTGCAACCACTGATCATCACTTTCGTCTTGGTAAGGTTCATATTCAGACCTTTACTTTCCATAGCATCCCATCAAGTCTTTAACTTAACAAGTAAGTGAATAATTCTTAATGGAAAAACAAATTTTAAAAAAAGAGCAGGTGAAGTGCTCTTTAGCCTTAGTAGATAATCACCTAGAGATGGTGAAACGCTCTTTAGCCTTAGTAGATAATCACCTAGAGATGGTGAAGCGCTCTTTAGCCTTGGTAGATAATCACCTAGAGATGGTGAAACGCTCTTTAGCCTTGGTAGATAATCACCTAGAGATGGTGAAGCGCTCTTTGGCCTTGGTAGATAATCACCTAGAGATGGTGAAGCGCTCTTTGGCCTTGGTAGATAATCACCTAGAGATGGTGAAGCGCTCTTTAGCCTTGGTAGATAATCACCTAGAGATGGTGAAGCGCTCTTTAGCCTTAGTAGATAATCACCTAGAGATGGTGAAACGCTCTTTAGCCTTAGTAGATAATCACCTAGAGATGGTGAAGCGCTCTTTAGCCTTGGTAGATAATCACCTAGAGATGGTGAAGCGCTCTTTGGCCTTGGTAGATAATCACCTAGAGATGGTGAAGCGCTCTTTAGCCTTGGTAGATAATCACCTAGAGATGGTGAAGCGCTCTTTAGCCTTAGTAGATAATCACCTAGAGATGGTGAAACGCTCTTTAGCCTTAGTAGATAATCACCTAGAGATGGTGAAGCGCTCTTTAGCCTTGGTAGATAATCACCTAGAGATGGTGAAGCGCTCTTTAGCCTTGGTAGATAATCACCTAGAGATGGTGAAGCGCTCTTTAGCCTTGGTAGATAATCACCTAGAGATGGTGTCTGGATCAAAGCACTGGTACCCATCACCTCTATGAGTAGACGTCAGAAAGGGCATTCTGCTTATAAGAATCTTGCCTCAAATAAGAAAATGACTTCCAAAGAAATCGGTTAAATTACAAGCTCTGTAGTTTAAATGTTTGAAGCTTGCATGGAAGGTCAGGTGAGATTGTTGAGTTTCTTGAGAGAAGTTGTATTGGTCTGTGTTGTGTCTAAGAGGCTCGTTGGAGGGGTAAATCTGCAGGGAAAACCCAGAAGTGGCTGTCTGAAAACTTTCAAGACTTCACCAGTCCCAATATCTGGCCCCCAAAGTGGGGTGCAGTTGAGAAAAATACCACCTGCAACACCAAGGATAAGCTGCTTGCCAGAATCAAGCTGGTGTTTGGACGTTTCTTGAAAGGCGGAGTGAAGGCCATGTGCCCGGGATGCCGTATTGGAGGCTCAGGGCGTCTTCTTTGAATGAGCTGTATTAGGCTAAAGATCCTCTTAGAGATGCACTTTGAATTTTGAGAATACATCAATTATTAGACAGGATATAACTTTTTTTTTTATTTCCTTTCCAAAAGGTGCCAAATTTGTCTCGAATACCCTGTATATATGATTTCAATACTATTCGAAGGGCACTAAGCGTGAAATGGATACCGACACGTACTATGGAATTGGCTATTTCAAATATTGCATTCATTGGATGTAGTATGAAATGCCCTCTAAACTATGGGTAAAATAGCAACTTGTTTTCAATGTAACTTTTACATGTAATCATTAACAATAAGTATTGTATTTCAGCATTACATAACCCAAAAAAGAAATAATAGGCCATAAAATAGACAAGATATTCCTTTTATCATGTTTCAGTTTTCAAAGTAAAAAGTAAAATTGTCGATCATAGTTAAGGGCGACTCGAGTGCTCCCTTTCCGTTAGCTATTACACTGAGGTGTAAGGGAGAGCGCCACTCCTTTCCCTACAACATTAAATAAAATATATTGGTTCGATATTTGTTGATTCATAAAAGTTAATATATATTCATTTTTCTTTTCATTTTAATTCTCAGAAATCAAGGGGCCCCATTCATAGGCTAACACTTGATCTCTATATGAAACACATAGATATTCGAATATTTCATTAAAGTTCTCCTTTTTCCTCTCAAACGTTGAGTTAATAAATAAGTTAGGATTATTAATTTTTCTCTGACGAATTGATCAGTTAACTATGTTCTAGTATATCTTTTTCGCGGTCTCTTTGTCTTACAGGATTCCAGGACAGGAATTCATCTAGTCTGGTGGAGTATCCAGCTTAGTGTTGATACTAGAGACAACATAACTTGGAGAAGGTACACCATTCCTCGGATAAGCTAGTGAGGGGTACCCATACTAAAGGGATTTTATTTGGGCTTCAAATACTGTTATTTTGAATATTTGGTCAGGGTTTACTTGTAGGGGGAAGTATCCTCATCACAGGTTGTCCTGACAACCCCCTGTACAGAGAGACCCTAGACACTCTAGGACAATGTCTAGTAGGCATTCAAGTTATCTACCCTGTGTGTGTGTGTGTGTGTGTTTAATCTGTTTTTAATCTCATCCAATCAAATTCCATTTTGTCATTTAATCCTATGTTCTCTTATGTTTGTCCAAACTCGTAATCAAGTTAGTACAAAATAATCATACAACTCATTAAAGCCGAGTCATTTCCTTAACTCTAATGATTGAAGAGTTCCAATCCATCTCCTACATCAAACATATTGAAAACAGATTTATCTTCTAATAATGAAAGAAAAAACAAAACCCAATGGAAACTAAGCTCTTCCTGAACCGACAGAAACGTACTACTCAACAGTTCCGTTGTCCTTACCATAAAAAAAGATCAAATAAATAAGATTACTTAATGTGCATGTATTTCTTTGGCTTGAGAACGACCGAGCCAAACTCAATACTATTTAATTTAAGAAAAACTCTCATTTCCAAACGATTTCCATTTTTTTTGTTTCTATTTACTTGCCTCCCCACGAGGGCAGAGTTAGACACAAGGTCGATTTTAAATGTGAGGAAAATCTAGGTCCCCCCCCCCAAAAAAAGGGGCACTCTAGATTGGGACAAAAGTAAAAAATAAACAACCTCTTCCTCTCATCGACTGAGGACAGAAAATATGAAATGCAGCATCAAAGCAGATACTACATCTTGCTCCCAGTTTGTCTTTTCAGTATTTGATTGCTGACATTTTCTCTGCAACAGTGGATCAGGTGCTAGTGTGATTACAAGAATTAGGAGTGGATGGAGTAAGTTCAGGGAACTTCTGCCATTACTAACCAGCAGAGTGTTACCACTATGAACCAAGAGAAGAGTCTATCAGGCATGTGTATGCAGTGTTATGATGTATAGAAGTGACACCTGGCTAGTGAGGGTTGAGGACATGCGTTGCATGGAGAGAAATAATATGAGATTGATACGATGGATGTGTATTGTGAGTCATAAAAACAGGCTTAGTTCTGATGATCTCAAAGTAAGATTAGATCTAGACAGTATAGGGAAATGTATGCAGATGAGTAGACTTTGATGGTATGGCCATGATGAAAGAATGGATGAGAGTTTTTTTCGATTAGTAAATGTAGAACAGTTGAGGTAGCAGGTTCAGTTCACAAAGGGAAAGCCAAGGAAAACATAGGAGGAGGTGATTAAAATGAAACTGAAGGACCCTGTTTCGTTCAGTTTCATTTTTATCACCTCCTCCTATGTTTTCCTTGGCTTTCCCTTGTGAACTGAACCTGCTACCTCAACTGTTCTACATCTACTAATCGAAAAAAACTCTCATCCATTCTAAATAGAGATCTGGCCAAAGATAGGTTACTTTGGAAGTCAACTTTTTAAATCCGTCTAATGCATACCATATGTAAAATGGACGTTAAACCGAAGATGATGATGATGGCAATGATGACGATGATGACGAGGAGATTCAAAATTGGTGTAATTTCTAAGGTTACCTTCCCATAGATTATTAGTTGCTCTATTGTTCATTCAAAACTTTAAGTCAGGTGTGGGAAAACTACATCCCATAGACCGAAAGTGGCCTGCCAAAGAATTCATGCGGCCGTGCAAATGTTAATACTTTTTTACGTTTAACCTGAGTTACTTTTGTCTTTAAAATAAATGCGTTTCATGTGAATATTATACAGTTCTTTAAAACATTAAATAATAAAAATTAATTGCATGTTTTCTTTAAAAGCCTTTTATTTTGTCTGTTTAGAATAATAAATTATTTTGTGCTCATATAATCTGCGGCCCTATAAAATTGTGAGTTTTGGAATGTAACCCATGCAATGAAAAGTTTGCCGACCCCTGCTTTAAGTGGTACCCAAGATTTTGAAAACCTAAGCTTCAGCTTGCCAAACCTACGGGTAAATCCAGTAGGCAATGCTGATTTTTGGTTCTAAGTTGTTCTTATTGTTCAGTTAGGGTTAGGATTAGAGTTAACACCATGTCAATCATCATTCGGTTATTGTATGTCAAATCGTAAACGTTTTTATACACGATTGGTTTTAAATTAATTTGAACTTGAAGAGATTTTTGTTATGTATAACACCGGGTCTTTCCAAATGGTCATCCATTTAGTACTGGCCAGGCTCAATATTGCTTAATTTTGGTCACAATTTTTTAATGACTTTTTTGATTCAGGTGTTAAAATTAGTTTATTGAGTCTCTTTTTAGAATCAGGTTATGATAGGAGGAACCACGTGATGGTTGTCAACATCCCCAGTGAAAGCGGTACAATGGATCTGAGAGCACTCGATCACGGCATGCTTCAGCAGTGCGTGTTGGTATCGACTGCACCACCATCATCACTTCCTTGTTCTAAGGTTAGGAATGACGGGGGGGGGGGTGAGAATATTCATGGCTGTGATTGGTTGAGCAAAATCACATGATAGTTAGAGGATATTTAAAAATAATAGTCAGTTAAGACAGTCAGCGAGAGACAGGAAGCATACAGGACGCTCTTCCTCATGGCCACGTGGAAAAGACAATGATGATTAAATGATTCTAGGAACTTATGAAGTAACCAAACTGGTTGGTGATTTGTCTGCTGAATTGATGAATTAATATTTTGAATATTCAATGTGATTCATAGTCAGTGATTTATCCCAATGCAGATTGCAGTTATGAAGAAGAAGATAAAAATATGGCAGCCAACGGTCTACACGTGGGGAATCCGAATGAAGGCACCTAGATAATAACGAGAAAAGAAATATGCAACACTACCAAGGTTCCCGAGACTAGTCTTTCATTCTATTCCACCCACTCATAACTAGTAGATGGAATAGGATGCAAAGCTAGTCTCAGATAACTTGGTAGCATTGAGTATTTCTTGTCCTGCGATTGCCTTAGCGCTATCATTTGGATTCTCCACGTGTAAGGCATTAGGACAAAATGAATAGCCCTAACGTAACTTGAACCTAGCATGCAAAGCCCACAGTTCGTGCTCACAACTGTTACACTATCTGCACATAATAGATGATAGGAGGCAGTAGACCGTTCCACGTGTGAAGTTATCCCCACACCCTCGTCTTAATGGATGAAGGAAAATGGAAGAGGGTTGTAAAAGAACTTTAAGTGGTACGCATGATTTTAAAGACCTAGATGTCAGCTTCTCAAACCTATGTGTGAATCCAGTGCTGGATTTGAGTTCTAAGTTGTTGTTGTTGTTGCTGCTGTTGTTGAGTTTTACGCCATGTCAACCATCATTGGTTCATTTTATGCTGAACTCGTACATGTTTTTGTATACAATTGACTTATAGATTAATTCGGATTTTAAGAAATCTTTGTTACATACAGCACCTTGTTTTGCAAATGGTCACCCATTTAATACTGGCCAGGCTCAATGTCTCGCTTAACTTTTGTGATCTAATGGGAACTCAGCTCGTGCCTTTCTTCCTGAGATTCTCATGGATGGCTCTGTTGTTAAGGAGAAATCGACTCTGGGGCTTCTTGGTCTTTCTTTCTCATCAAATATTTCTTAGAGTTCATACATTAGATCCATTGCTCTTTCTGCTTCTTGTAAAGTTGGTTCTCTCTATCGCTCCAAACAATTTCTCACGCCCGAGGCTATTCTCTATCTCAACAAATCCACAATCAGACCATGTATGGAGTACTGTTGTAATATTTGGGCTGGTGAATCTCTGTCCCATTCAAGGGTTCTAGATAAGGTGCAGAAACGTATCTGTAATTTGATTGGCCTTACCCTTTCTCCTTCTCTTCACCCCCTCTATCACAGACGTGATGTTGTTAATGCTAGACTCAGTCTTTTCTATAAGTACTATTATGGCATGTGTTCTTCAGAATTGTGTGATCTATTCCCTGCTTCTTTTGTTCCAGCTCGTTTGACTCGTTGGTCTAGTGATCTCCATCAATTCGCTGTTTTGATACCTCATTGTAATACAGCTTTCTATTCAAGTAGCTTTTTTCCAAGAACTGTGGGCTTGTGGAACTCTCTTCCTACTGACTGTTTTCATAGCCTTGGTCTTTTCAAGTAATAAGCTTTTGTTCTTGTTAGCTCCTTACATCAAGTGGCTTCATGCCTTGTCTGGAACGATTTCCATAAAAAAACTAAGTAGTTACACTTATCAGAGGTTGGAAGTGGTAGTCAGAAGTCAGCAATCTTAGGAGGAATTGTGAGTCGGAGACCCCCCCCCCTCTATATGTGTTTGTTAGACAAAAAAATTGAGTATGACCACTAGAATTCAATTGTGCCACAAGCTAAGCGCTTTTATATATAAGCTATCCACAAAATAAAACAAATAAACAGACAAAACACAAAAAGAAACAAAATGTTAGCAAAAATAAATGAAAACATAATAATAAAAAAAAAAACACCCCTTCCCTTGATCCCACCCACTACGCACCCGCTGCGCCTTCTCCGTGAATGTCCCCGATTATATTTCACTTACCTCATAGACATCGTCAGACGTTGGTTTAGATTTAGCACCAAGGGAAGAGCTTTTGCATCCGTGGCTCAGCTTTTCTCCAGAGTGCTCCCCTCGATCAGGTCTGGCGGGCAAAGTTCGGGAGACCTTCTCTGAATCTGTCTTCACAGTCACAGAGCCCCCTGAAGATTGGGAATGGGTCGACTGGCGGGAGCAACCAACATGCCTCTGTTCGTCGGCGCTTTTGTAGTTGGGGTTTGCATCCTCTCTGTCACGTGTACTTCCGTGATCGTTGTACCTTATGATAGATATAGACACCACGGCTGTAATCGGCACTGACACTGTCACCGACACGAGCACAATCACAATTACTAAATAGAGTTGAATCTTATCGTCAGGCAATATATTAACAGCGTTTAAAATCTCAGACGACTTGTTACTCACGGTCAGCTTGAGAAACATAGTTGTGGTTGCCGAAAGGACCGGCGTTCCGCTATCTTTGACCATGAATTCTAAATCATACGGCCCGGCGTCCTGCTGATTGACCACCCGCGTAAATGACAACAAGCCTGTGTACTGGTTAACTGTGAACAACTGTTTATCATTGCCTGCTATAAGGTCATATTTTAAAAAAGCATTTTCCTGGCTGTCCGTGTCAGCCGCCTTCAGGAGCGTTATATTTTTTGTTCGATGCGGGTAGTACACGACATCCATTGAGTACGGATTTACACTAGGGAAAGTAAAATACGGAGCATTGTCGTTTTCGTCCCTTACTTCGACTATCACATTCACTGAATTATTTAGAGCCGGAATTCCATTATCCTTGACCAAAACTCGAAACTTATAAATAGCTTGGAATTCATGGTCCAGGGATATTACCGTCGTGATCTGTCCATTTTCCGAGATCTGGAAAGGTAAAAACTTTTGGTTGTTGTTAGTCACTATGGAATAAGTCAGTTTACCCCCAAATCCAAGGTCAGGATCCGTGGCATTGATAAAACCTACCGGATAAGTTGGACTCTGGTTCTCACGGATTGAAAATTTGAACGTCTCTTTCGAGAATTGTGGACGCACGTCATTGGCGTCCATCACCTTGATAGGAAGCCTTTTCTCGCTGTGGAGAGGTGGGGATCCCTTATCTTGACACACAATGGAAATATCGTGGTGGTCCTCTGTCTCTCGGTCAATCGGGTTTTTAACAATTATCTTGTATTTTTTCTCACCCAAACTGACTAATTTATATTTCTCATGCTGAAGATCACAGTTGACCTCTCCGTTCTGCCCTATGTCATAGTCTGTAACTTTTACATAAGCGATGAAACTGCCGACTGCAATGTCCTCAGAAATGGCAGCCGCCTCGGCGACAAAGTTGACAAATATGTTCGGCGCCTTGTTTTGTGTGTTGACTACGTTGACCAGAACAACAGTTAGACCTCTTAAGGGTGAAGCTCCACCGTCCATAGCTGTTACAAATAACCTGTATACCGTAATAAGGTTTGAAGGCAGTTTCTGTCGCAAAAAAATTTCTCCTGTTACCTCGTCAAGTTCAAAATGAGATCTAACGTCCTTCGACGTCTGTGGACTAAAAAGGTATGATATATGGCCATTTTCGCCGGCATCTAAATCTGTTGCAGAGACAACCACAATTGGTACGTCTCCGTATTCTTTATTTTTAATCGATACGTTATATATATCTGTGGTAAATATTGGGGGGTTATCATTGAGGTCCGTCACTGTAATGTGGACGTCTAAGATGCTCTGTTTTTGTGGTATCCCCCCGTCTTTAGCGATCACCTGTATCATATAAGAGTCTTTTACTTCGCGATCTAGTTTTTCTTCGACTGATATACTCAGCTCAGGGGTACCAAATGGAATACTGCGGATCGACAATGAGAACGGCTCATTGTTATTTCTTTTAAGTTCATAAGTTATTTTTGAATTTAAGGCCCCGACGTCCCTGTCGATGGCATTGGGGATGGATTTCCTGAGCCCCTTGCTGACCCCTTCAGAAAACTGGATATCAATTTGTTCCTCAGGGAATTCCGGTTCATTGTCGTTGACATCTTCGATGATCACTTTGATGTTGACAATGCGCATAAAAGACTTGGCCTTCCGGACGGCCACGTCTACCAACTTATAACACTCCATGTTACGTTTACAAATCGACTCGGCATCTAGTATTTGGGCGGTATACAGTCTTCCTTTCTGCTTCGAGACTCTAAACAACTGCGAACTGCTTGTGGCATTCTGTTGCAGGAGGGTGAACGTAATGAGGCTATGGTCACGCAGAGGGATTCTGTCGAGCAAGTGTGTGTCGGCAGAGATATCTCCAATGAAGGTACCAGGGCTCTTCCCTTCCTGGATGGTGTAGGTGAGGTCGACCCCAAGACAGCTGTGGATGATGGACAGGAGCAGTACGTACCCTGGTACCAACATATTCACACTTGCTATTTGTTGCAGAGCCTAAGATCAAATGTTGCTTTGTTCCTGTCCGATGGTCTATGAACTCAGTTTCTTCCTGAAAAAAGAAAAGAAAAAAAAAAGTTTGGGTGAGAAATTTGAAAATAAAAAGAAAAAAAATATGATTATTTTTTTAAATTTGTGTTTTCACTTAAATTCACCCCAAACAAAGCACTTGCCACCGAGACGTAAGGGGTTACTATGTATTTTGGGGTCATACCTACAGGGGCATCCTAAGTGGGGAGTTTAGCAGCAAGATGTTTGTTTACATTACATTTAAATTTCTGCCTGTTGGTGCAGTCAGGGAAAGTGAGGGCAAGGAGGGAATTCCAAAGACTATCAGTTCGAGGAAAGAAGCTATTAGAGTAGAAAACCTTCCAGCATCTGTAGACCTCTACAGTGAAGGGGAGGGATTTTGTTGATTGTCGGGTCGGTTGGGTGTAATAATAACATAGATAGATAGATAGATTGAATGAAATCAATATTAGGTTATTTACATTGCTGGGATTTTTACACACAAGGTATACTGTTGTATAGTGAGACGAGATACTGTAGTGAAGTCACAGCGAAAGGTGAGGACAGTTGTCGATCTCTTTTCCAACCGACGCCATATAATACAGACGTTAAAAAGATTGCTCATGACTCCTCCCTCAACCTGTACAGTAAGAATTGTTACATATTAAACTATCAGTACACGGCTCTTTACAAAGAAGGTATACTGTTGTATATTAAGAGAGAAGTGAGACGAGATCTCTTTTCCAACTGACGTCATACAAGACAGCCGTGTAAAAAGATCGCTCATGCCCCCCCCCCCTCCTCCTCCACTCCTGGCCTGAAGGATACGAATAGAATGGCAATTTAAAACGATGGTCATTGAATGTTTTTTGCCATATTGGCCAAATTTAAAATAAAAAAAATAAACCGCCATTATGTTGTTGTCGTAAGATTTTCTCTACAAACCGAATGCATGATATCAACAAGGATGCCATTCCTGCCAAGCACGTGGTGAACAGGTAAGCATGGCAACCTTATGTAGTTAAACAGTATATGCGACAATATTATAATGACATGGCTGAAAGGTAACATGAATTGGAAAAAATACATAGAAGATACTGCCAAGTCTGCCGCAAAGAAAATGAGCTCCTTCTACCGGGCTAGAAAACTTTTCTCACCTGCCAGTATCCTATATCTCTACAAAGCCACCATTCGCACATGCATAGAGTATTGTTGCCACATTTGGGCTGGTGCACCAACCACTAGTCTCTTTCTCCAAAAGGGCAGATTTAGACATCTTTAGAAATCTGCCCTTTTGGATGAAACCGCGGTACATTGCTGAAATATGTAATATACAGTATCTAAATAAATTATATTAGCTCTCTTATATGATCGAGCATTTTATTTGATTTCTTTTCATATACAATCTGACACACTATATAAATATATATATATATATATATATATATATATATATATATATATATATATATATATATATATATAGATTTAGATTTTTCACTTATAAAATAGATCATTCAGTGAAGACCGGGGTTGTTCCAATAAAAACAAGCTCGATGATACTTGATTACAGAGTACAGAGCATTTATATGTGATTTTATGAAGGCTTACCAAAGCATTCCTTTCAGGAATATATATATATATATGACTGGATAAATTTTGTTTAGTGATTTTAAACTTTCTTCAATTTCGTTTTGGTTATTTTGAGTTTTGCATTATCTCCCCTTACCGATGTAAAGTTATTTTTGTATCTAATATTTATTTTAATTTCAAATTAAATGAGTGTGTTAAAGACAAAGCAGAAGCTATTCAATTATTTTTCAAAAAACAAAACATTGTTTCCCCAATCAATTTGGGTTGTTTTTTATTCATTTTTTTTTTTTTAATTTAGAAAAAAATTGTTTTTTGTAAAATTGTTTTATGTTTTTAAACAATTTATTTAACGAAAAGAGCATGTTTTTAAATGTTTTTATTTTTGTTTAAATTGTTTTTAGGCCAATGAAAGGAAGTGTGTGAAAAACACTTGCTCTCTGAATGTATGCACTCTGACCATGCCTTTGCCACCCATGTTCGAGCACCACCAGAAACGATGCCCAAATGAACTCTGAGCACATTAGTTTACCCACGCAACAGAAACTAGAAAACGAGCATAGTTCGTTCCCGCCATCACCTTACTTGGCATAGCCTCTACAGGCCATGCCTTCTTTCGAAAAAAAACAAAAAAACTCTAACGTAATCCTAAAGTTAAACCTAATTTAATTCTAACTGGCATTTTTGTAGGGGCCACAAATACAAAAATGTTATGATCTGCTTCAAGTTCAATTTCAACTTCTCAAAAAGAAAAGTACCGGTTCTTATAGCACACGGGGCATCTCCTGTTAAATCCTTCAAAAACATTTGAAATCTGTCAAAAACTTATGCAAGGTGAAATAGTTACATTTAGATAAAAAAGAAAATTAAAAACTAAAAGCTTTCTCATTGGGGTCTTATTTTTTTAGGTAAGAAAATAATGTAACACCACAAGTAATAGGTAATACAAAACCCCCCCAAATAACCCAAACGAAATTGATCCAGTCAAGAAAGTTCAAAAGAACATTTTAATAATGATAATAAATAAATGAATGAATGAGTGTGTGTGGAATTCACGTTATGAATATGGAATTCACGTTATGAATGTGGAATTTACGTTATGTTATCCACACGCAAGTCTTATAAAAAATAATTGAATAAATAAACTAAAAAAAAAGCCATCCAAAAATCATAAAACAATTATTATTATTTTATTATGTTTTTACTCTCTCTTTCTCTCTCTCTCTTTCTCTCTCTATCTCTCTCTCTCTCTCTTTCTCTGTCTCACTCTCAATAATTTGATTGGGCAGATATCGACCAATAAGAAATGTTCTGTTAACTCGCCCTAACCCACATCTCATACATAAAGGAATTCAAAAACATAGTGCTCCAGAAAATTAAAAAAAAAGAAAAAGAAACTCTCTTCCTCCTCCCCTACTTTTCCTCCTCCTCCTCCCCTACTTTTCTTCCTCCTCCTCCTCCTCCTCCTCCTCCCTCACCTTTGTCTGAAGAAAACAATAACCTAGTTTTTTGTTGTTGTTTCTTTTTGTTTCCTTCACTCATAGAAATCTAATTCATAATTTGAAACTATGATGAGTTTGAGAGAAGAGTGAAGAAAAACAAGGCCATCAACAGTAATAAAGAAACGCTTAGTTGTCAGTTCGGCTAGGGCATACCGCGGAATCTCCCTTCCATTTAAAATCTAGATTTTTGAGATTAAAAAAAAAAAAATAATTCTTTTGCTTGCTAAAAAGCAAACCCTGAACTACAGGATTCTAAAAGAAATATCATGAAGTGAAAACTTTTCTTTTATCCTTATGAGGAGGGTTGTCCTTATTTAATTGACTCCCCCGACGAGGTCGGTTTTTAATATGAGAAACATCCAACTCCCCAAAAAGGAGCACTCTAGATTTAGGAACAAAAATAAAAATTGCCCCATTTTTTTTTTCTTCTATCCACCCCAAACAAGGCATATTACTACTGAAGCGTGGCTACTGTGTTAAGGGGTCACATTTATAGCGGAGTGGGGGGGGGGGGGGGATTGGTGGACAATTGAGTATTGATTTACTCCTCTCCAGGAGTTAGGCACAAGGCCAGTTTTATCTTACTCCCACAAGGTAAGATGTGACCCAAGGTCGGGTCGGAAAAGGGGGGTTTGAAAAGCCAGCGCTCGAGAGGTGAGCACTCTGGCCATTAAAAATTGCCTGGGCAGCCTCTCCGGCATTCCCCAGTAGGGGCGCCTCAGACAGTAAGCAATAAACTTACTTCTCCCCAAAGAGGGAAGGCGAAGCCTGGGAGGGTGGACCTCTTAGAACTGCACAGGACAAACCCATAGACCGGCGTAAATCAAGCCCCGAAGGCCAAGACAATACCAGTCTATGGGGTGCAGTATCCATCGGAACATATACTACACTTTGATCTTAGCCAAAAGGCCTTGAGTAGCAAGAAGTTTGTTCACATTACATTTAAAATTCTGCATGTTAGCATGGTCAAGGAAACAAAGAGCAAGGAGGTAATTCCAAAGGCAAGCGGTTCGAGGTAAGAATCTATTAGAGTAGGAAATCGTCAAGAATCTAGAGACCTATACAGAAAAGGAATGGCATTTTGCTGCTAGTTGGGTGGGTCGGGGGTATTTATGTTGAGGGCGTACACGTGCAGGAAGTTCATCGGAGCACATTCCATGGAAATACTTGTAAAACAAGCAGAGGGATGCAACACTGCGGCGATGCGACAGGGGCTAGAGCTTGGTAGACAATGCGGGGCCAATTAGGTTAGAAATTCTTTTTTGCACCCTGTCCAAGAGAGAGGGAGAGAGATGCTAGTGGTTGGTGCACCAGCCCAGAGGTGGCAACTGTACTCCAGACACGGGCGAATGGTGGCTTTATAGAGATATAGAATACTGAAGGTGTGATAAATTTTCTAGCCTGGTAGAGAGATCCTACCTTCTATGCGGCAGATTTGGCAGCATCTTCTATGTACTTATTCCACTTCATGTTGCCTGAGAATCTCAGGCTGAGGAGTTTAAACGTTGGCCTCTCAGGAAAGGTGTTATCGGCCATGACAATCAGTGGTTGGAAAAGTTTATTATAGTTGTTAAAGGAAAAGAACTTTGTCTTAATCACACATTTGTGGGGCCCTATTCTAGTACAGACTGGGGGTCATTTTCGAAGGATTCAGTCATTACCTTGCTTGTGCGGACATTCGATTTGTCCTCGTGCTGGGAATAGAGTGTGGTGTCATCAGCCATCTCAGATGCAATTGCATCAGTGAGGTAGTTTATTCTACACCTATACCCCTATTGTCAGTGCCGGTTTAGTATTATTAGATTAAACATTCTTTTATTTATTTTAGGAAACTCAAGCCAATAATCCTAGGTTATTAAAAAGCTCAACTAGCTTCTTTGCAAACGTGAGGTACACCTTTCGAGTGAAATCTATTGTAGAACTCCCAGCTTTCTCTACCATCGCATTTTACTGGTTTTATTAATACATATATCATCATATCTTATCATGCCAATACTGGATCCATCGTTGGGCATCACGGTTACAGTCTATCAAATCTTGGTCAGTACAAGTTGGTTCATTACTGCAGTCATTGAGGATGTGTTCTGTTGTCTGTCTTGGATTTCCACATGAACAGTTGCTTATCCTCACCTGTGGAGGTTGCTCGGCTTTGCTCTTGCTCGGTTCAGGATCACCCAGTCCTTCCTTGGGAGATCAGTTCCATGTGGGAGATGTTCTCCGAGTTCTTGGATAGCTTCGTTCGAGTCGTCATTCCAATCATTCCATCTGCCAATGTGGTAGTTCTGTGACTGTGCAGAGTCAAGGCCCTCTTTGGTCATGAAACTGGTGAAAGTCCAATGATGCATCAACATCCTATTTTTACCCTACTCAATATATGGTTTGTTTTATTTTTTTATGGTAGATCAAGCCTTTCTGACTTATTTTTATGTCAAAACACGATATCTATTGTATACGATTAATGGAACGCAAGCTATCCATAGCTAGAGGGAGGTGGTAAATTGTCCTCAATAGTATTCGCGTTTTTCTTTGTATCACTTATTTAAATCTATATTTTATATTCTAAGCCTGTATCTATATTGTCACTGTTGGTTTAGTATTATTAGACTGGGCTAGTATTCAGCTAAAAATAAACCTCAGGCTATGCGTGACTTGTCCACCAAGTTTCAGTCATGAATGTCCAACAGTTTTGGCTTAATCGCCATTTAATGATAAGCACTCTTGGATACGATATGCAAAATTAGCAATAGTTTGACACGTTCCTCTCTTGGCCTCTTCTTCCATTCAGCAATAGACTGTTTTGATGGATATGATTTTTTTAGATAACACCACAGATACAAAACTAAGGTCCGGTGAGTGTGAAGCCTACACAGCATTACACTTCCTACTGATGAGACGATCACCAAAGTGTCCTTCGCATATCATTGAACGGCGATAAAACAGAAACTGTAGGACATTCATGACTGGAACTTGGTGGACAAGTCAGACATAGACTGAAGTTTATTTGTACCAGATATGGTTGAATTGCAGAAAGAATGATGAACTTTTATTAACAATTGTATTAGAGGAGTTTACAATAATATTGTGGGAGGCTGGATTCGTGATGGAGATACATAAAGAATATAGACGACATTTTACCTTATTTTATTTTTAACTTGAAAATTATAGAAACTAAAAATAAATCAAGAATATAAACGATGATATGAGGTCCAGGGCTGGGAGCAGGAGTACTCAGAGGTTGTAATTCTTCATTTCTGTGCAATAGCAGTGAAGGTGGGGGGGGGGGGGTAAAATACTGAAATGCTTAAAAGAGAAACTTTTTTTTTTAATTCCCTTCTCAGCGGCTGCATATGAATGTGACTTTCACCTGCTGCCGCCTGACAGCTAGAGATTACTATGACAACGTTTATATCCGGTTTATTTGAAATCGACTCAGCAAATAATTCTAAGCTCACGATGAAGGGATTCTACTTCCGGAATATTAGGACGAACATAATTAAGTATAAAAATTAATTTTTTTTTCTCTATTTGCATGTTTTGATATTTGATATTTATTGTCTTCCACGAATTTGCTATAGCCTTCGGCAACAATACTTTATATTAAAAAAATATATATATATATATATATATATAAAAAATTACAACCTATTTTCTTTAATTAATTTCCGCAGACTCACCCCTCCCCTTCTGCAAGTTTAAATTTGAATCAGCAGGGGTGCAGTCGGAAGAACAAACGTTGTACGAGTGACCTGATCCATAACTGTGGCAAACGATGAGACATGTGTCCTGAATAGAATGCGAACAATTTTTCTAGAGGAATTTTGTCTCACTCTTCCGCTGTTCGCTACAGTTACCGCTGCTGTCTCCAAGGAGAAGAAAAAGAAGAAGAAGAAGAAGAAGAAGAAGAAGAGGGTCGGGGAACTTCCAGGAATCCATTCTCTCTGCATCAGGCAAAAAGGTACATTCCACATATGATAAAACGCAGTAACAAAAAATCAAATCAAATAAAATAATAATAAAAATTATTTTTTAAAAAAAATGAAACATTCTTAACCTACTTTTTATTTCGTTTGTATTTTTTCATGATTTTAATGTATTTATTTAAAAAAAATTTAACTTTAAAAATTTATTTAGTTTGTTTTTTAAATATTTATTTACATTCTGCTTTTTAGCATTTTTACTTACCTATTTCTTTCTTTCTCTTTCTCTCTTTCTCTCTTCCCCCCCCCCTTCCCCCTCTCTCTCTCTCTCTCTCTCTGAATCTGTCTCTGTCTCCCACTCTGTCTGTCTCTCTTTATATATATCTGGTTGTCTGTCTCTTTCTCTGTTTCCCTCCCCCCTCTCTCTCTCTCCCTCTCTCTCTCTCTCTCTCTCTGTATCTGTCTGTATTTCTGTCTCTTTCTCTTTCTCTCTCTTTCTCCTTGTCTCTCTCTCTCTCTCTTTCAACCTCCTCTTCTCTTTCTCGTTCATGTCTACCATTTTTTTTTAATTTAAACATTTAAAATTTTCTTTACATTTTGTTGCATCTTTTCTTACTCATCTCCCTCTCCATCTCTCCCCTCCCTCCTCTCTCCCTATCTTCTCTCTCTCCCCTCTCTCTCTCCCCTCTCTCTCTAAACCTATGCTTTACACTTTCAGTCTTTCCTCATCTCATTTTATTCCTTCTTTCTTTTCTCTTCATATATTTTACTCGTTATTTCTACATTTTCTCTCTCTCACTTCCCCCTCTCTATTTTCTTTTTGTTTAGCTTTCTCCTTCTCCTCATTCAATGTCCCCCTCCCTTAATTTTCTTTCGCTTTCTTATTATCCCCTCTATTACACTCTCATTTTCCCTTCTCTCTCTCTCTCCATCTCATACTTTCTCTTTGTCACCCAACCTCTTCCCCCCCCCCGTCTTCTCTTCTCACTCTTTTATACATCTCCTTTCATTTTATTTCCATTTTATTTCATTTTTTTTCTGAGAATTTGCTATTTATCAAGACTAAAAGCCACTCGAGGATAAGGGTTAATGAGATGGATGGATTGTCAGTTGAATGATGAAGAATATCATGAGAGTATTGAAAATGATGAATAGAAATTCTTATGAAAACAGTTTATGGCAAGTGTTTGCTGACATTGGATTTGAAGACGACCATGTTGCAGTCTGCAGGGAAGCAACCCCATGGTAATGTGTTCCACAGATGGGAAGTTTTTGGAAAGAAACTCTGTTCATGGAAATGTTGTTTGATGCTATTATAATTCATTGTCTTCGATGATGACAACTTTGAAGCCACTCCGAATTGTTTGGTAGAAATGTATTACCGGTCACATGACCCAGTGAATAAAAGCAATTTGCCTAAATGACGAGCGATATCTGTTGATTGAGAGATAAAAACCTGTTTTGGTTTATCAAAAGCAAATAAATACTCCATACTTCCATGCATGTTTCAGACTGTTGTCCTCATTTTGGTTGTTGTGATATTCACAACGTTTTGGCCGTTGCACTCTCCGGCCTTCTTCAGGCGCCTTGTTGTAACCATAAAACAGGCAAGACAAACCATTCACTGTGTTTTTGCAATAAATAACTTAGAAAAAATTTTGTGTAGCGGATATGAACAATGAATTGCTCACTGCCCCTTGCCACCCCTACCCCGGTGATAATGTCCACCTATGCCAGTCGAAGCACTGTTGACTTGTATGCTGTGTCTGCAGTGGTAATTGGACAGTAATTATCCTAAACAAGCAGTCAAAGACATACATCCGGCAAAACGAACTGAGCCGCATCCGGTCATGTAAACGATTCTTTTTGCTGACCAATCAATGACATTTTCGGCTCGATATAAGCAGACGTATTTCGACTATTCAGTCAGTTTTTTTTTTGTTTTTTTTTGTAACATATTCACCCCAAACAAGACACATTACCACTGAGACGTAAAGGGCAACTGTAAATTAGGGGCCAGATTTATAAGGGCATCATAAGTGGGGAGTTGTGCAGCAGGATGTTTGTTCAGATTAGATTTACAGTTCTGCATGTTGGCACAGTTCGGGAAACAGGGAGCAGGCAGGGAATTCCAAAGACAATCAGTTTGAGGAATCTATTAGAGTAGAAATCTTTCTGGTATCTGAGGGCCTCTGCAATGAAGGGGTGGGATTTTGGCGATTGTCAGGTTGGCCAGGGTATTTATTTCATTCATTAGTTCGGTGACTAGCCTGGCACTCCTGTTCGATAACCAGAGTTTGTTAAAGGCAGTGTTCACTTAGGTCAGTGCTTATTTAAAACTTGTAGCTCTTGTTCTGTCCGTCCGTTGAAGTTTAAGTTAATTAAAGGCTGGGCGATCTTTGGCTTTCAGGGTACAAGAAGTAGCCTGATCCAGTATTATTCACTGCAATATACCATAAAAAGAAGACAGGCCTTTTATTGTTTGTTGATGTACTAATGGGTCACCGCTTATAAAGGCCAAAAAGGCCACTCGAGGATAAGGGTTAATAAGTTTGTCAGGTGGACGGTGAGACAACAGAATTTGATTATTTAAGAGAACGGCTCAACAACAACTTGTTAACAGTGGACTTGAAAATGACCATGTTATAGTCAGCTGGGAAGCAACCCCATGGTATTGTGTTCCACAGACTGATAATTTTTTAATGAACTTTGCTCATAAAAGTTCCATTTAGTTTTAGGAAAACACCGAGGAAAATGAAAAATTATTTATTGTGTTTTGACATAAAACAGCGATGAGACAGTTTGTATCTGATTAAAGAAAAGGCAAGATGAGGACAACAATCCGAGACATTTGAATAATAACAACAGAAACTCCTGTCAAAAATATCTGTTTACTAGCAGGACCCATATTAGGATGTATTTGCTGTCTGCCGCCTGAGGCGTCCTTATTCGTGAGGGAGTGCCGACAGGATTACACAGCTATTTGTGTTCCCATACAGAGTGCCTGTTTATAGGGAGCTGGATTTCTCCATATAAAAACAATTTGCTCTTGTGAGGGAGGCAAATAAATAGGGACAATATTCGTCATTAGCTCATTCTTTAGGGGGTGGGGATTGATTATCTGTCGACTGACTGAGGATAAAACAAATACTACATTATGATTCTAGCCGAAAGACCAGGTAGTACCGTTAATTTTTTATGGCGCCAAAATTCTATTGATCACGTTACATTCGATTTTGAAACAATTCATTCTAAAATGAGTAAAGTCTAAAGTTTTGAGAATCATAAATAGTAGATAATATGGAATTATTTTTTGAATTCCATCTTTGGTGACCGGTCGATATACTTTCTTTTTTTTTTAATAGGTGTGGAAGATGATAACGCTGTACAAATGGCAGAAGAAACAGCTGCACGTAAACAATCAAAACTTTGCATTGATTTATGGTTAAGATCTAGAAAAAAATTAATGTTTGGCCACCATTTTTTATTGCAGATGCTAAATTAATTAAATATGTTATTAACACGTGTATTACGTTTGCATAAGGTATAACCTCTGTCATATAGTCCTGCTCTTGTTAAATTCGACACAATTTAATACATTATCATGATTTTTCAAAAATATGAGAATGGCGATAGTTCTGATATACATAAGGTATTCCCAGAAAGTTACTGACGCTGAGAAAAGGAACCTGAAGAAGGCCGGAGAGTACGTAACATTGAGAATAAGATAACAAAACGAAGCAGCATTCATGCTGAGCGGGTTGAGCCGGCTTCCCCTGAAGGAGGAAGTTTCTAGGGAATATTAGATTTACAAGCTGTCCTCAGTCGCATGTATATCCCAGTTAGGAGAGATGACGACATTATGTTCTGCAGTTCTTGCAGTGAGGTGTCGACCTTCTCTCACATACATCGCCTGGTATTCCCAAATGGTCACCCACTGTATACTGACCAGGCTCAATGTTGCTTAACTTCAGTGATCTAACGAGAACCGGTGTGTCAACGTGATTATTCTGTATGAATAAGATAACAACCGAGATGAGGTCGCCATCAGTGTTTATATCAGCCGAGGATACGTCGTTGGCATCATTCTGTCAAAGAGAGACCCCCCTCGCTGGTGAGCGGACCTTTCTTTTGTTGGAATCAGGTATGGTTCTGTTTTATATTAAGAGGTGCATCTTTCTAGGTATTACCTCCTCCTTTTAGGAGGGGTGGTGGTAGTTTACTGCTGATTGCCTGAGACACTCCTACTGGGGAATGCTGGCGGGGCCATTCTCGCTATTTTTGTACCCAACCAGAGTTCCCTGTTGGGGGAGCTTGCTTTTCCCCATATTCCGGCCTTGTGTCACATCTTGCTGCAGTGGAAAACAGTTTTGGTTTCTCGATGGTTTCTGCAGACAGGGCTGGACATTCTTACAAAATCATCAGAGGAATTGAAATTATATCCTGGGAGATGAGGGGATGTTTCCTTGGTAATCACTGTACCCTATTGTATTTGAAGATTGATAGTTTCATTCTGTTTAGATTGTAATTTTTTTTTTTTCCGAGGGAAATTATACATTATTTGTTTGAACACAATGTACGATGGGACCTGTGACTGAGCTGAGCTGAATAGTTGTTTGAAGTGCTAATCCACAGTTTTTGTGTATTTTTTTCAAGAAAGATCACCATTTGTCTCTAAATCTAAGTTATTTATCTACCTCACACAAGGTAAGGTGTGACACAAGGTCGGGAAAGTGGGATTAGATAAACCAGCGCTCGAGAGGTGAGCACTCTGCCCATTTAAAAATGGCCTGGGCAGCCCGTCGGCATTCCCCGGTAGAGGCGCCTCAGACAGTAAGCGATAAACTTACTCCTCGCCAAAGAGGGGAGGCAAAGCCTGGGAGGGTGCACCTCCTAGAACTGCACAGGACCGGCAACCCCCAATAGACCGGCGTAAATCCAGACCCAAAGGCCCGGACGATACCGGTTTATTAGGCGGGGTAAAAACCCCTGGTTGAAAATCCAATTTTCATATCTAGTGATTTTTTTTGTTTGTAAAACTTAATTATGTTCTACAAAACCAAAACCAAAAACAACAGCCCCTCTCCCTTTCTCCCTCCCCTTTTTTATTTTTATTTTTCCTACCCTACTCCCGGTCCTGGATATGACCTTAAACTACATCCGATGGTGAGATCCGGCTTACGGACTTTGGGGAATGTGGAGCCTCCTCTTAATTACCATTGTTCCCAGGTCCACCCTGACCCGGAGTGGTAGTACCTGTTAGGGTCCCAACTATGGGTTAAATAGAAACAGATATTAAAAGGGGAAAGAAACAAAAAAGAGAAGAAAACAAGACCAGATTCGGCATTAAATAACCCAAAAAAGGGTTGATATGCCGTAAAACAAAACTACCAAACCATACCAAACCATATCTAGTGAAGAAAAACATGAATTAAGATAATACTGTTTCTGAATAGTGTTTTACACTCTGGTTTAATATGTTTGCGGTTATATAACAACTTTGGTCTTTTGGCATGAAAAAAAAAGTGTAGTATCTGTTCTGATGCTACTTAATCTATTCTGTCCTCGGTCAGTGAATATGAAGTCCTTCTAGACTGAGGAAATTTAAATTTTTGTTTCAATCCAGAGTGCCCCTTTTTAGGGACCTTGATCTTCCCCACATAAAAACCGACCTTGTGTCTAACTTTGCCCTCGTGGGGAGGCAAGTCAAACTGGACCGATAATGATATGATGAGTTCACCTTCTGTTACTATGTGACTTTCTTTAATAAAGGTTTCAGAAACATGTGTTCACAAAATATTTTGTTGGTGTTCAATTTATGGAACATGTTTATTATAATATTGATTATGTCATGAATTTTGTAGACTTCCAAGTTATAATATATGAGCTATGTGGGACCTAAAGTCCTATCCATTGAGCCACTCTTACACATACAGTATGCACTAGTATCCTGCAGATTTGAATTGCTTCACTTTTTATTTTTGTAGGATTAAGGTTTACGACTTTTCTTGCCTCAATAGGATACAACTGAAGTTATCAAATTTGACTTTACTTAACATAATGTGTGTATATATATATCAATGCATGTTCCTTTCAGTAGAAGAACACTTTGACGACGGCTGTCTTTAAATAGGATTAATCTCTTGCTGATTTACGCGGTTGTTAGTGACGGCCGTGTGAGCTGAAACGTCGGAATTTGAGTTTGAAACATGACTCGGGTTCCGGAGTTCGAGTCCGGCGACCGGTATGAATAATCTTCTCTACACTGACGATTCCTGAAAGGATGAAACGTATATGTATAAACAAATATTTATAATTATATACATATATATATATAAATATATATATATATATATATATATATATATATGTGTGTGTGTGTGTGTGTGTGTGTGTGTGTGTGTGTGTGTGTGTGTGTGTGTGTGTATTACAGAAGTTCAGAACAACATCGGTACCGTCGGTTTCAAATTCAACAAGGGGAAGACCGCCCTTTATGTTGAATTTGAAATCAACGGTACCGATGCTGTTCTAAACTTCTCGTTGTGGTCTGTAGCTTTAGAAAATGGAGGCTTGGGATTTATTGGATTAGAAACCGATGCTACCGATGTTGTTCTGAACTTCTGTAATACATATATAAATAAATATTATGCTCTTATTTTTGAATTTTTATTAATAATCGAGCACTCTGCTGGGATTCTCTCTCACTGCTAAATTCCAATGACCATTTCTTATATATATATATATATATATATATATATATATATATATATATATGTCAGTTCATATTATATTCCAATAACCATGGTTTTATTTTTATTTTTTTTTATTTTTTCACATTTCCAAAAAATATAAAATTTTTGTGAGATATATTTTTTACGGTCCGTTTCATTTGTCTTGTGCCGAACAACATTTTTATGTTAATATCGTCTCTGCAACATTACAAAATCATCAGAAAAATTCACAACGAGTAAAAAGTTCTTGGATTAAAGTGTCTTGAAAAAACCTACACTATACAGTGGTTCATTTTTGGGTGAAACCAAACAAAAAACAAAGAAAAAGAGCAAACTCACACGTGGAGGAACCCACTAATATGCAATTTTAATTTTTCGTTCAAAGCTAGTATATCCTAAAAGTTGTGTGGACATTTATTAATTTTAATTCACTATTTCTTAAAATAGTTAATAAGTTCTATAATTTATTTATAAACATTCTAATTCACTTGAGGGTAATTTTTTTTTTTTTTACTTTCTAAAGTTACATCAATTAGCCTTCAGATGTCTATTTAGGTCATTTGGATACGAAACTAACTTAAGTTCAACAGTTTAGAGCTAGTTTCATAGACTCAGCCATCCATTCAAGCCACTATTAAGATTGTTATACTTCCGTGTTTTTGTGAAGAAATTTATTATAATATATATATATATATATATATATATATATATATATATATATATATATATATAAATTAAGAGCTCCAGTCGTACACATATGTTAACTTAAAGAAATTTATTATAATATATGTATATATATATATATATATATATATATATATATATATATATATATATATATATATATATATATATATTATAATAAATTTCTTTAAGTTAACATATGTGTATGACTGGAGCTCTTAATTTAACATCATGTAAACCATAGTTATTCAGAGAAACATTCCATATTTTATTCAAAAACACTTTATTTAGAGACAATTGTTTCTACCCATTTCAAGAACATATATTTTTATGATATATAAAATATCACTGATATTCATGAGGAGGCTTCATCAGTGTATAAAATTCTGCAGTCAGGCTGAAAATTTTGAATGGATACAGCATTCATTTAATTTGTACATAATTGCTTCTCTACTCAAAATTTCAAAGGGAACCACAATGCAACATGGACGTTTATATAAAAGAAAAACAGAATTAAATAAGGTTTTAGAGTATATAGACGCTCCCTATATAGGGGCATCAAACTGGTGAGAGAGAACAATGTTCGTCCTTAGCATTTAAGCCATGTCTCTCTGTCAAAAGATATGTGAATACGTGCAATTGTCAGCATTGCACAAGCAACAACAAAATATGACAATATATGTATATGTGTGCCTACGCTTGACACCTTTGAAAAGAATCTATATATCTCTTGCTATGAAAGTATTGACGTCTTTTCTCTGATAAGCTATCAACTTAACAACATAGATATTTTCAGTGTCTCCTGTGAAGACTGATTGCACAGAAATACGCATACACACACCACACATAACGATCAATATTCTGATGCATGATCACGTGCATCATTTTTGGGCTTACATATATATATATATATATAGGATCAAATATAAACCAAAGTGAAAACTTAAGTAGATGGAACCTATTGTGAAGAGGATTAGCTCAATATACGAGATAGAGCAATTGTAGAGATAGAAGAAAAAAGAGTGATAAATATGCGACGATTGTCCAAATTTATTTCAAATTTCAATTGTTCAATGCAAGTAATAAACTAGTGTTTATTATTCTTTCCTTAAGCCAAGGCTTTTCAAAGATCGAAATCTTATCACCAGAGGAGAAATACAGATGGATAAGTTGGCTTTCGAAAAAACCAAAGTTCAAATATTTGAAAAATATGAAAATTATTATTAAAAGAATTTTTGTTATCATTCACTGCGTTTTTTTACAAAAATTCTTTTAATAATAATTTTCATATTTTTCAAATATTTGAACTTTGGTTTTTTCGAAAGCCAACTTATCCATCTGTATTTCTCCTCTGATGATAAGATTTCGATCTTTGAAAAGCCTTGGCTTAAGGAAAGAATAATAAACACTAGTTTATTACTTAATACACCTTGCATTGAACAATTGAAATTTGAAATAAATTTGGACAATCGTCGCATATTTATCACTCTTTTTTCTTCTATCTCTCTCTCTATATATATATATATTTGCTTTTTGTTCTTAGATTTTTTAGATTTTAATTTTTAATTTTAAACGGCCCCAATTTTCGAAATGTTAAATTTCTTTTCTTCTTCTTCTCTTTCTTTATCTCTCCATTTCATTCTCTCCAAATATGATCTGAGGTTAAGATCGGATTCTAACTCTGCCTGATGAGATCTCAGTTTATAGTAACTGTTGATCGATAACATCGACATGCCAGTGTCGCAGATTTTGTACATGTCTGTGTAAATAAAATTATCATATATAAAGCTCTATGTTGATATTGAGCACTTTTTATAAACCCGGTTAAAATTCTCTGGATTACCACCCTGTGGATATTTTTTACCTGGATTATTACCATTATTATATGTATATATATATATATATATATATATATATATATATATATATATATATATATATATATATATATATATAAGTCAGTTCATACTATATTCCAATAACCATGGTTTTATTTTTATTATTTTTATTTTTTCACATTTCCAAAAAATATAAAATTTCTGTGAGATATATTTTTTACGGTCCGTTTCATTTGTCTTGTGCCAAACAACATTTTTATGTTAATATTACAAGTACTTTGGGGATTTTTTTTCTCTCTCTCTCTCTCTGTCTACCTATATCTCTATTTCTCTCTCTCTCTATCTATATCTCTCTATCTATATCTATCTATCTATAAATATTAGAATAACATGATTAAGTAACAAAATATTAAGCAAAAGATTTAAAAAGAAGAGTAAACATATTAAAATTTACATTTGAATACATATATTTTGCATTATTTGAATTATTCGGACTACTATTCTCATCTTGGATGTTATTCTCACAACGTGTCGGCCGATCTAACCTCTGCCCTCTTTCAGGGGCATATTTTCGAACTCGGGAATCTGTACGGAATTTCAAATCGAACTTTATTTAATTCATGGGAGTAGCCTACTCTCGTTCTATCACTCATGACCGGGTAGAAGTCTTAATTAATTCGTAATAGTATTCTTAGTATCGCCCGTACTGAGGATTGAACCTTCACCCTCCAGAAGACTGTCACTTAGAACTGATTATTACTTAGCACTTTTATCCATTATACCACAGTTCATTGCGAACAATTCTAGTATGAATTTTAGGATTTTAAGTCAAATAATACAAATTATCAATCCTCATCTCGATTTCACATATTTAATATATCACTCATTAAGACCCGGGCCTTACTTATTCGACTTTATTCATCAACATAGTCTCCTTCAAGAGTGTTAAACTGATTTCAATGCTTCTCTAATAATTCGATGCGTTTTTTGTAGAACAATTTATATTTAGCCTCAAAATACGCCTCAGTTTCCAATATCATTTCTTCAATGGAGCCAAATCTCTTTCCCTGGAGCATTCGTTTGAGGTCTGTAAACAGCCAGTCGTCGCTGGGAGCCAGATATTAATGCAAAAACCCCTTTTTTTTGTTGCGTTGAAACAGTTGCAAACACGGTTCTGAATCGTCGACGCGTATTTGATCGAGTACAACTGTCAAAATTTGAGACAACCTGAGCGTTCAGCATCATTTGTGTCTATACAGCTGCGTTTAAAGTCAGCATACTACCTCATAGCTGTTGTTTATGATGCAGCAGTCCACATAACACTCATCAATACATTGTTTTGCTTGAACAGTATTTTTTCACATCGGAAAGCAATGCATGAAATTCAGATTTTTCCATTGTTTTGAAAATCTGCTACAGTAGCTTCACTTAAATAACTGTAATTTATAAACTAATAATCTGATTGGGCTCAAATCTTGACACATGCCATTTGAAGGTTAGTACTTTATAAAAATTATATGGATTTTTTTTTTATTAATGGCACAATCTAAGTGTCAGGCTCGGGACTTATTGAGTGATGTGTTATACCAGCTCTATTCACCCAGCATTACCCTTTTGGAGATAAATTGCTGGCCGGAAATAATTTCAAATATAGTCATGTTTACAATTTTTGCCTTGAAAGAAACGTTAAAAATAAGATTTGCGATATGAGATCAAGTAATAAAAAAACTTTTAGTGTGATAAAAAAAAACTACTTGTATATAGACTGCTGTAAAACGGAAAATGGCTTTAACAAACTGGAACAAATTCGTTTTATTTTAAATCTTCAAAACAGCAATAACAATAATTATTTCAAAGTTGAAAACTTTTCTTAAAATACATTCTTCACTGAGATATTCTTTGTTTAATTTCATTTTTGTTTTATGAAACGAAAACAAACTTATTTTATAACAATGAATTTCGTTTCTTTACGTTCTAATATATTTCAGTTATTTTATGGACCTAACCGATAATTGTCTCTAGTGACCCCAGATGGACTCGAAGGAAGATTTCAATGGTTTCTTTAGATTCTGTGAAAAATTTAACCCCTATTCGATGCCTTTTTTTTGTAGAACCTTTTTTGTTTGAATGATCAAACTGTTAACATATCAATTTCTATAACATTGACTTTTATATCTTTATATATATATATATATATATATATATATATATATATATATATATATATATATATATATATTTAAGTATATATACACAGTGACTCATGGAATCGTTGATATAGATTCACGATCTTTACTGCAATCCACCCATATTTGGTACAATAAACTTCAGTGTATGCCTGACGTGTCCACTAAGTTTCAGTGATGAATGCCCAACAGTCTTTGTTTCATCACCATTCACTGATATGCAAGAACACTTTAGTAATTATTTCATCAGTAGACGGTCTGATACTGAATGTGCTTCACACTCACCGGACCTGACCTTCCCATATTTTTATCTGTGGAGTTATTTTAAAGATAATGTCTATGAATATAATCCCTAGACGATTCCTGAACTCAAAAAAGTAAAAAAAGGAGTGTGTTAGAGTTATTGACAATTTGGCACGTCCTATCCAGGTGTATCATTGAATGGCAATAAGGCAAAGACTGTTGAACATTCATTACTGAAACTTGGTGGACAACTCAGGTATAGACTGGCGGTTAAGTGTATGAAATAAGGTTAGATTTTAAAAAAGATTGTGAATATTATTTACGATTTTATGGGTGGTATGTTTTAGGAATCACCCGGTATACATTATATATATATATATATATATATATATATATATATATATATATATATATATATATATAAAGAATGGAAAAACAATTAAATACCGGAAAAAACAAAAAACAAACGAGAGATTTACCGGTTTAATTCAGATCAACAAACGTGTTAAAAAAAATGGAATAAATAAGAAACCGGTCAATTTCTGGTTTGATTTTGATTTTCCCTTTTTTTAATTGGTTTTTTCATTCTGTCTTTAATACATTCTGTCTCCACTAACTTTCATTTTATGAGATATCGTTATTTTATCCTCATCTCTCTCTCTCTCTCTCTCGAGAGAGAGAGAGAGAGAGAGAGAGAGAGAGAAAGTTATTTTAATAAATAAATATTTCTTTTTTAATATCCATAGACATATATATGTTTCATGTTACTTAACACTCGTCAGTATGAATGACGTAACTGTACCGCCAGTCGGCCAATTCGAACCCTGGTCAAAGCGAGTCGAAATATACATTCACCTTATTGAGGAGAATGTGCAGATAAATTGCTTGCAGATCTCGACTCGCAATTTATGGTTGCCTTTAAACTATTCGTGAGACACACATTTTCTAAGCTGAGGAACTTCTCCAAGTTATTGAAGATGACAATGAACAGTTGTATGGTTTGAGGAAAGCTTCATTTGTTAAATAGTAAGGGTATGTCCGCTAGTACTTATTTGATGATTTTAATTCACAGAGAAAACGTTAGCACGTAAACAGGGAATAGAGGTCAGACAGGGATCAGGTGGATGACCTTTGGGGGGGCATTGTGTCATGTGAGAACATGAGCTAGAGGAAATGACATCACATGAGATAGTATGGACGCAATGAGCGAGGGCTTTTTGTTGGAAGTTTGAAGCGAGGAGACGTGATAAGAAATGACTTAAGAATCGATAAACAAAGGGGCTAGACCCCAGAAATCCATAGCCCCGATATGTCTTCACACACCCTCCTTGCCGCTAGCAGAGAAGAAAGCAATGTCAACAGCCTAATAAAATGGTCCTTATTCAAATGCGGGATATAGTTCTTTGTGTTGTTGTGTCAACTTTGAGAATGCACTCCCACGGACAGGTAGCCCCCATGGGACGACGAGAGACAATCTTGGATGAAATGTCCTCAGTCTTGGAGGACCACTGTGGTTGAGCGTCGAAGGTACGAGGTTTGATTTAATTGTACTGTTTATGCTTTGTTAGTTTGCAAACATATTTTACTTGATCGTCACATACGAAACATTAGACTTCCAATTAGAGGGAGGGGGTAATGCAACATATTACCACTTCTTCAAGTGATACTGCAGTGTTTTCTTTAAGTGATGCAACATGTAGCTCTTCATCAAACTCAAGTGGACGTCCTGCTTGGTCTACATCCACACGGGTGAAATTTCTATTTCTGAATTTTGTAAACCATCTTCTGCACGTTCTTTCATTCAGGAATTCATCTCCATAAGCTGAGTAATTATTTTGAGTCACTTCTGAACTCCTATTCATTTTTTCAATGTGACCATACCATCGAAGTCTCATGTTCTGCACATATCTCCCTATATTGTCCAGATTTAATCTTCCTCTGAGGTCATCAGATCTAAGCCTGTCTTTAAGACTCACATTAAACATCCATCGTATGATTCTCACATCATTTCTCTCCGTGCAATGTATGTCCTCAATCCTCACTGGCTAGGCTTCACTTCCATACATCATCACACGTCATACACATGCGTAAGAGACTTTTCATTTTGTCGACAGTGGTAACGTTCTGCTGGGGTTTTTTTTCAGATTAGGATTTACAATGTTGTATTACTTTTATATTTATTAAATATTTTATTGCGATTCTTAATATTTATTTATTTTATTATAAGCTTTATCAATATATTATATTTCTTTGGTCTCCGTTTAAGGTTTTAGTACTAGTCACTCTTAGTTAGTTAAGTTACTTTCAAGTTACTTTGGCAGGAGAGCTACCTTATCTACACATATTAGTGCCTCTAATACTTCTTGGATACTATCATGTTTTAAGGGCTTTTAACAGTGAAATTTAAATTAGTTTTTCTTGTAAAATAAGATTGCATGAAGACAAATGTCTCCAAATACATATATATGGTATATAAATATTATTTATTTTTGTTAAACATTCTCAATTATTATTAAATTTCATGGCAGTTAAAATCCGAACAGAAGTTATAGAATCACCTGATATATCTATCAATTAATCAGGTCAAGAATTCTTTTCAGATTCCCCTAAGTTGATCCCTTCAACCATCTGTGTCAGACATTGCTGTCGACAGGTCCTCCAGATAGCATCCAGAGACTTCAAATTGGTCAATGTAGGTGTGATGAGGTCTTCCGACTAATCTTTGGTCAAAAGATTCAAGTGACAGTACGCCCAAAAGGGCTAACAATGAAAGACCGTTTTATGATGTATCCAATACTTGTGGACAATGGTTTTGCATTGCCATGTATGCAGAATATCTTACATGTTCCCAAACCCGAAAAAAACATCTGATAGCCACACTGAAAAATAACCAGACTTCAGACAGTCTAAATCTTTCTAATATATATCACAGAAATTTTGAGACACTCTAAATCTTTCCAATATACATCACAGAAAGTTTACACATAAGCTATTTAATCTGGCTTGAGAGGAGAAAGTATATATCCGGTTCTGTGCAAACAATTTCGGACCACTTCCTGCTTCTTTTTAAGCAAGTTATCGTTGGATATTACCTTTGCCCTCTGGAATAATATCATATCGTAGTATTCAACAATAACTTACTTAACAAGAAGCAGGAGGTGGTCCAGAATTGTTTGCACAGATCCGAGTATGTAATTTCTCAGCTCAGACCAGATTAAATAGCTTAGGTGTAAACATTCTGTGATCGGAGATCAGATAGTTATTGACACTGTTAGGGAATATTATGTTGGAGCAGGAAAGGAAGTCTGCACATTCAAAGTGAATATTAGTCTCTAAGAACAGGTTTTTGGACAGTGTTGTGCATATTTTTTCTCGCTCAGCTTCATATAACAAGATGAGTTGCTTGTTTTTCAGACTTTTGTTTTGTCACATCAATATGTATTTTTTCTGATTGAGAACTTTTTGGGGCTTTCTGATAAATCCATAGAAGAAAGATCTGATATTGACATACAAATGTCGGTTAGTCTTCTGGTGAATGAAACGGAACCGTAATTGTACCAAATATGCTTGTTTTGAAAAAATGATTCATAAGATGAATAAAATCTTTGCCTTTAGAATGTAACAAAATATTTTTTATTTATATATACGCTGATGTTACATGTTGACAATCATCGAGCTTTCACTTTGAATAGGTTGGTATACATAAAGAATAGAATGTATATGCTAAAACATATATTTTCACACACCTATATATATCTATATATCTATATATCTATATATATATATATATATATATGATGATTTTGTAGTGTTGCAGAGACGATATTGATATAAAATGCTGTTTAGCTCACGACAAATGAAACGGGCCGTAAAAAATATATCTCACAGAAATGTTATGTGTTTTCGAAATGTGAAAAAATAAAAATAAAAAAAAACCTTGTTATTGGAATATAAAATGAACCTGACTTATATATATATATATAAATATATATATATGTATATAAATATGATGGACTCTCCCGTCGATTTCGACGTATGAGTGCCCCGCCAGGGGCTGCCCGCGCGTGAATTTATTTATATATATATATATATATATATATATATATAAAAAGGAGAGTTCAAATGTATTCGGTCTCTCTGTACAAGGGTGTGTCAGGACAACCTGATGCGATGAAACTTCCCCCAATAAGTAAACCATAACCAAATATTTAGTGTTTGTTTTCACCGAATGGAATTATCACCAAAAAGAACTTTTGCCTAACAGACATTTTTGGCTAAAGACTAACTTTTGTCTACCAGAGTTTTATGAAAAGACGTTTTTTCATATGGAAACAGACCTTTTACTAGACAGAGTACGAAACTGACTCAGACATCCTTGGCAAAGTGTTTGTTGCACAATAAATCTACTACTCTTAATTCCATCTTTCCCAGAAAAAATGTATTCCTTCTGCCTACATTACTTCCAAACCCTATTAACAACTCAAATTCTATCTACCCCAACTCGATCATGGGGTGACCTTAATTTGAAAGCTTTTAGAAGTGTAGAGAGACTCCTCAGTTGCCATTACTCCCAGGTCCACTCAGACCATAGTAGTAGTACCTAACGTCTTATGTATGGGTAAAATAAAATATGTTCTGGTTATTATATGAAACTACATCTGATGGTGAGGTCACAATTTGGTAGCTTTTGGGGAGTGTGGAGATACCCCTTCGTGGCCACTACTCAAAAGTTTAATCTTACCCGCAGTGGAGGTACCTCTCAAAGTCTTATCTATGGGTAGAAAAATAAAATCTGTCCTGGTCATGCCCTGAAATTGTAGGGTAAGGTAATAATTTAGTTACTTTCGTGGTCACTACTTCAAAGTGATCCTTTTTAGGGAGCTGGATTTTTCGATACATTAAAAACCGACCTTGTGTCTAACTACTCTTCCCTAATAGGGAGGCAAGTAAATAACGACATAAATCTATATATTATCGATGGGTTCTCTTTCTCTCGGAGAAGGAAACCTCCAAAATAACACCAGTCTTTCTTTGCTTATTCCAGAATTGTTTCCAGTTGTCCGCCACAGATTTCTCCTTGCCACTGTTTTCAATCCATGCCAGCAATTGACCTTATGTGTGGTGGGTTTTCCATACTAAATCAAGGAAACGTCCTCGACAATCAGTCTGACAGAGTATTGGCCTTATGAATAGGAGACTGAGGTATGCTTCTGTGCAGTTCTAGGAGGTACACCCTCCCAGGATGTACCTTCTCTAGCGCTTTGAAAAGGGGGTTGTATATTGCTAATCGCATGAGGCGCCCCTACCGGGGAATGCCTATGGGGCTGCTTAGGAATTTTTTGTAGGCCATAGTGCTCTGCACTTTGGCCGTTGGCTTTTTAATCCCCACCTTCCAGCCTTGTGTCACATCTTCTGTGTAGGGAGGTAAATACTAGTCATGCCGGGTTTGGGGAGGTTCAGTTTTGCTTCATTATGGACCCATATGCAGGCACTTTTACAAGGGGTATCCATTGTCTCTACAAGAATGAATAATATACACACATATATATATATATATATATATATATATATATATATATATATATATATATATATGCATCCAGACATGTATATTCAGGTTTTGTGCACACACGCGTGCGCGCGGAGATAACTTGATTTTAAACGCTCCCTAACGTAGCTCGAACACTTATTTTAAAAAAAAAGAGGACGCATTTTTCCTTTCAGAAATGCACACTTCAAAAAATACCTTTTTACGCCCCCTCAAAATCATGCAGTGGAGGGGATAAAAAAGAGACGGGAGACAAATATAGAGAGAGGGAGCAAGAGAGTGGAGGAGAGGGGAGATGGGTGGGGGTGGTTGGGAGACAGTGGCAGAACAGGAAATAGCAATGCACTCAGAAATCCACACACGCGCACAGACGACGGAGCAAAAGGGAATAAAGAAGAATGAAAAAATGCACTTCTCTGCTTCCCTTATAGTTTTCTAACATCAACATAAAAGGTTCCTGAATTTATTCCTCCCACTCCTTCACTAGATCAACTCTCACACGCCTCCTCCTTCTAAGTCATTTCTTTTTTCTTTCTCTCATTCTCTCTCTCTCATTCTCTCTCTCTCTCTCTCTCTATCTCTCTCTCTCTCTCACTCATCTTTTCATCTTTCTATTTTTTCATCTCTCCGTCTCTGTCTGCCTGTCTGTCTGTCTGTCTGTCTGTCTCTCTTTCTCTCTCTCTCTCTCTCTCTCTCTCTCTCTCTATATATATATATATATATATATATATATATATATATATATATATATATATTAGTGCGTCGGGTATGTTTAAAAGAAATCAATAAAGTGCTCGATAACAAAAATATGAGAGCTAAATTACAAATTTTTTATTTAAAACTATATGTTACATATTCCATAGATGTACCACGGTATCATTGACATGGATTGACATGGATTGACCTTTTACTGTTTAAAAGGTGTTAGAGTCCATTCAAATCATCAGCGACTCACGAAATGAAAACAAATTGAAGAATGGGGTTCAAAGATTATCATTAAGATCTTCTGGTGAGTAACACCTTCAAATATCCAGGAAAAAGAAATAACACCGTCCTAGCAACCACTATATAGGCGCTCAAGAAGTTCAACACTCCTATGAAATTAAATGGAGGATCATTGATACACAAAAGCCTTATAGCTTTACCTCCAGGAATTGCCCACTGTGCACCACTAAAAAAATCAGGATCCTACAGGCAATCAATAACCATTTCATAATCTGTAAGAATATCAAAACTGAGGTCTTCAAACAGTGCCCCCACAGAAGAAAATTTCTTCTAGCCAAATGGACTAACAACGAAAATACATAACTCACTAGTAGCTCCATATGTGTTTGAAAGAATGTGTAAAAGTGTGCTGCGAATGAGGGGGTGGGGGTGTGTGTGAAAAATAATTTTATTTTAGGGGAGTGATAAGTAAAATGTGGTTTCGTTCAGGATGAGTTGATGGTTTGAGGGTAAATTGGAAGAAAAAGGGGTTTCAAACACACATATTCTCACACATTCCTGACATATCCACCTGATCAGTACCCCTCCCCCTCCCTCCCTCAATAAATTTCACACTTCACCACAACGAAAATCTCACCTCCCCCATTTCACCTCTCCCACCCTTTTGACCATTTCAATCATATTCTTACCCCCCTATTTTCAAAGTCGTTTTCACTTCTTCAAATGTTTTTTCTACAATTATAATACTACCTACATGCTAAACACACAATGTTTCCCCCCCCCAGCCTCGCAAAATCCATGCCACACCTCACCACAACAAAAATCTCAGCCCCCCCCCCTTTCACCTCTTCCACTCTAAGACCATTTCAATTATATTCTCACCCCTCCCCATTTCATAGCTGCCTCAATCTTATCTACTTAAAGCTTTCCATATTCATTTGATTCTTTCCCGACCATTGACTTCTCACAGCCTGAACTCTCTGGTGTTGATAGTAGCCACGGTCACTACATTCCTTCATCTCTCCACCATGTCAACCACAAACTTCGATGTACTTGCATGACATTTTTCTTCAATTATCATCCTGAGAAAGTCTTACAATAAAGACGAAACGTTGATGAATATATAAAAAAACTACCTCTTGGTTTTTTCTTTTTCATTTCCCAATAACAGGAATACATCCCTACCCAGAATCTAACTCACTCACGGGACCAATAAACTACACCACACACCATCACCCCTAAATATGAATACACCATTGAAGCAGGGAAACATACAGCAATATTCTAAATAACACATAGTTACAATTAAGACCCATATAAACATACAGTCCGTCCCTATTGACTCTGTACATTCTCTCCAAAAGAAAAGATGTTAACGGAAGATGTTAACGGTGATTTTTGAACTCCATTCTTCGATTTGTTTTCATTTCGTGAGTCGATGATGATTTGAATGGACTTTAACGGCCTTTTAAACGGTAAAACGTAAATTCATGTCAATGAAAGCATGGTACGTCTCTGAAATATGTAACGTATAGTTTTTAAATAAATAATTATATATATATATATATATATATATATATATATATATATATATGAGAGAGAGAGATTAATGTATTCAGTATTTACTTGAATATATACGTATATATATATATATATATATATATATATATATATATATATATATATATATATATAATTTTAAAAATATTTCATGTATATACACATATATTATACTTATGGCAAGTATGTTACACAGAAACGTGTATGTTTCACTCACGGGGAAATTACCAAGCTAATTAGTCGGATGAGTTTCCACAGGAATTAAACATAAACGTTTCTGTATAGCTTACTTGCCATAACTATATTTTAATACTATATATGTATATGTCGAATCATAGCATAGTACTGTTAGAATACTTCACATATTTCACTCAAATTCATTCGTCTTTTATTTAATGATTAATAACTACTGATTGTTAATGGCAGTTTATAATAATAATGAACATTTTAACGTCTAGTTATCAGAGTTAGGTTGATGCGAGAAAAACAGACATATCTGAATTTGAAAGACGTTAAATTAATCAAATGAAAATGGCAATATTGTTTATGATTATTTTGGGGTGATAGAGCTGAAATAACAATTTTTAAATGCTACACATGGTGGGGAGAGCCTAAATAATAGGTTACTCCTCCCCAGAAATAAGTGAGGATTAATAATAGTTTAATAAAAGAAATCTCGTCCTTAATAGGAATCGAACCCCGAACCCTTGGCTTAGTAGGTCGATTATTTATCAATTCAGCCATGGAGACATACTGTTTAAAACCTTCATATAAGTCAAGTAAAATTCTTAGGTAAATTTACTGTTACTTGCTCGCCTAACCAAAGTGGTGAGCTTTTTCTTAAAGTTTTTTTTATTACTAAATATTTCATTCACGTAAATTATTTAGAGTTAAATGTGTTTCTCCCAAACGACTTATTTTTTTACTTAAAATCATGTATATAAAACATAATATTAAAAGTACTAAGTTAGCCAGTAGCCAAAGAAAACGCTTGAAATATCGGTGAAAGTGATTACTTATTAAATCTGAAAAATTTTATCTAATTAGATTTCTTCCTGGTATCATTGGTGATGGAAAGAAAACTTGCGACTGTGGAAGGTTTAGCTCCCCAACTCCTTGTATGATATTAGTAATCAAAATAAAAACTCTTGATGAGATTAAATATGAAATTCGATTACATTGATTGGAAATAAACTTGTTCTCGACAGGAATCAAACCTGGAATACTTGGCTTAGTAGACTAGTTCTTTATCAATTCGACCACAGAGATGTCTTGTTCGAATCTTTATAAAATGAGTCAAGTAACATTCTCAAGGGACTTTACTGTTGCTTGATCACTTAACCAATATGACGAGTGGTTTCTTAAAATTTATTTGGATTACTAAATATTTCGTTCATATAAATTATTTCGAGTGAAATGGCTTTCTCTCAAACAACTTATTTTTTACTTAAAAGTATGTATTAATAACATTAAAAATACTATGTTGAAACACTGTGTTATTTTTATAAGACAGAAGGTGTTCAATGTCCTAGATTAAAGGTCAACTATTTATTCTTTCCCACCTACTTCTATCAGTAGCCAATGCAAACGCTTGAAATATTGGTAAGAGGGAGTTTATTAGCGGTACTATTCGAAAAATGAAATCTAATTAGATTTCTTCCAAATATCTTCACAGTGTCATTAGTTGCAAGAAGATGAATTTGGAGTGTGGCCTTGTTAGCTATGATGTTAGCAAGCAAGACAAAAGATGTTGATCAAATGAAATTTGATCAAGTTGATTGGAAATATTTTTGTTTTTAAGAACACAGACCCATATTTTCTAAAACTAACTGACTAAAATTTTTTAAAGTATGTAACTTGTGGTTTTAGGGTATTTAAGTAAAAAGTATAAAGGAAAAACTAGCTCTATTTTATATATATAAAACTCAATGTTTATGTGTGTGTGTGTGTGTTATCTTTGTATGTTCCATACAGAAAGAAAGGTTAGAGAATCTAGATAAAATCTAACAGCATATTCTGATGGTAAATTTACTGGGGAAGACAATGGAAGTGGTCTCGAATCTCTAAGTGCCCACCTAACGTAAGGGAGTTATGGGGTCGAACCGCCTTTAAAACTTTAAATTTTTAATGAAATTTATATCATATGTATAACATTCTCCAGGAAAAACAATGGAAGCGGTCGCAAATCTTTATGTTACCCTCTATGTGCCGAATATCTACATGTCCTACCTGTGAGAAACCCATGGAAACAGAACCCCATAAAAATTTAAATACGTTTATCTGATTTTAATGAAATTTATATCATGTGTATGCTGATCCTCATTCAATGCCGAGCAACATCGGATCTTCCTGCTAGTGTATATATATATATATGAGAAAGGAAGGATGAGAGTAATCCAACGTAATGGGAAATGAAAAATAAAAACCAAGAGATATTTTTTTATGTATTCATCAACGTTTCGTCTTTATTTGTAAGACTTCCTCAGGATATATATATATATATATATATATATATATATATATATATATATATATATATATATATATATATATATATACATATATATACATATATATATATATATATATATATATATATATATATATATATATATAGTCTAAAGAAGCTCTGAGTCATTAAAAAAAAATGTAAAATGCAGTTTAAATCCCCAGACAAACTAACTAAATCCAAGATATTGCAGACTTAACATTCGTTGGAAAATTAATAAATGAAAAAAAAAAAAAAAAAAAGAGGGGGGGGGGGTTAATTATCTAAGAGTGAAACAAAAACAGGAGAAATTTTGTGTTTAATATTACTTTATCAAAAGACTTTATCAGAGTAAGGTGGAATTTTGTCTTTTTACAAATGACGACAAAAATATAAGTAATAGACATGAGAAGCTAAGGTGGGTGAATAGGAGGGAGAAAGGATTAAAGTAGAAAATATAAAGTAATCGAGACAGAGGGAATTAGTAGATATAGAGAACAAGAGAGTTAGATTGAGCAGAGTATGAAGGGTTGGTAAGAAGGAAAATATGTATTTGATGATGTTTAAATTCTCTAAAATGCAGTAATTGATCAAATGTAGGTCGAATAACCAACAAAAGTACTTGAAATATGATTTACTATCGGTGAATCTCTAAAACTTGTCTCTTATTAAATTTGTTCCCGGTGTTCATGTGTGACAGATGGAGTAGATCTGGGTGTGAGAGAAAAAATTACCTACTTAATTTATTTATGACAAATCAATAGTAAAATATCGATTAGGATTAAATATTAAAGTATTAAGATCGATCAGAAATACATTTTTTTATTTTTAATAACACAGACCAATATTTGTCTAAAATGACTGAGGGAATATATTTAAGTATGTACTATATAGTAAGAAAGCTATTAATCACAAAGATACAATTGCCCGGTTGGTGGGGCCATGAATTCAGTGACTGCAAACCCATGCATAGGGGTACCCCCCCCCCCCAAAAAAAATGGGGCCACCTGTTGTTCATGGGTGGCGACCCGTGATGCTGTAGGACAGGATGCTGGTGGCTAGGCATTCGTCCACTTCAGTCCTTACTTTGGCTAGACGAGAGGTCGGAGAGACTCAATCCGATCAATCAGCTGGTCACATTATGCCCTAGTATCTATAAGTTCATCCCCAACCATATTATTCAATCTGATTCTTAAAAAAAATCAGAACCTCATGCCTCCATTTTATTTTTTATTTTTCTCCCCAAATAGATACTAGAAAGCGGTGGCTGAGGGTTAATCACGTTGAGAACAAAGATTACCAATGCGTAAAGAGTAATATTTTCAAAAAAGTAATGTTTTTCTTAGAGTGGCGTTTTCTGATAGCCATGCTTCCCTCTCTCAGTGGAATTGCTTTCCAGGAGCAATATTCTCCACTTTTATTGTGAAATTTTCCTCTTTGAGCAATGTATTCGAAGAGCAATGTATTCGAAGAGCAATGTATTCTGGTAATCTAAGAGCAATGTATTCTAAAAATATAAATAATTACCCTACTTATGGAATTATATTTGGAAACTTTATTCCAAACAACACAACACTAATGCTATAGGTCTGTGGTTTGGGAGATTGTCGGAGTCCTTTCCCAGCTTGGGTGTGAGTATTCTCAAAGAGTAATGTTTTCAAGGAGTAATATTTTCAAGGAGCAATGTATTCTAAGAGCAATGCATTCTAGGAAAATGAATAATTATCCTACCTATAGAATTATATTTGACAACTTTATTCGGCGTTAAATAACCCACAGATGGTTGATATGCCGTAAAACAAAACAAACAAAGATACAAACTGGCTCTACTTTATATATGAGATGAAAAATGCAGAGCAGGTTCGAATCGTGTCACTGGTGCAGCAATTTTGCTCCAAATATATTTTATACTTCGTTTTCAGGTCACAGGTCGATGCATAGTAAATATAAATGTATGTATAACAACATACTTTATCTTTTAATATAATGTAAATATTAGCTTAGTGGAACGTTTTTGAAAGAAATTGTCTACTTGTGAGGATTTTGTTCTTTTTACCAAATTGTCCACGGATCTATTTAAAAAAAAAGGTTAATTTATTTATGTACAAGGTTTGACTTACATAATTCATCATCAGAGCATAAATAAATAAAATAGGATTTAATAATAGGTCCCTCACTGTCAACCAAGCTCCAGCCTCTGTCCCATCATGTAGCATCCTTGTGCTTGTTTTACAAATACTTCAATGGATTATGCTCCGATGAATTGGCTACTCTGGTGCCCCCTCGACGTAAATTCACTAGACTAACTCGATAATCAACTAAATCTCATTCATTCACTGTGGGGGTCCCCAGATGTCGGAGAGCCTTCTACTCAAATAGCTTTTTTCCTCGTACTGCTGGCCTCTGGAACTCCCTCCCTGCCCCCTGTTTCCCCAACAGTACAGACATGCAGAAATTTAAAACTAATGTAAACAGACATCTCGCTGCGCAGATCCCAATCTAGGTTGACCGCCCCCTACCTTCTCCCCTTTTCTTTTTCTCAGTAGCCCCTTACGTCTACAATGGCGGCCTGCCTTGTTTGGGGTAAACTATGTTAAAAAAAAAAAAATAATAATAGAAATAAATAATCGAAATAAATAAATAAATAAAATCATCATCATCATCATCATCATCATCATCATCATCATCATCATCATCATCGGTGTAACGTCCGTTTTACATGCTGTCATGCATTAGGCAGATTGGAGAATTTGACTTCTAAACTAACTTATCTCTGGTCAAGTCTTTATTTATCCCTCTTTCTCTAAAGTCGGTTTGTATCACTTCCTCCCATGTTTTCCTTGGCCTTCCTCTGTGAACTGAACCACCTGCGATCTCAACTGTTCTACATCTATTAACCTCAACCATTGTTTCAATGTGGCCATACCATTGAAGTCTACTCTTTTGCATGCATCTCCCTATACTGTCCAGATTTAATATTCCTCTGAGGTCATCAGAACTAAGCCTGTCTTTAAGACTCACATTACACATCCATCATATCATTCTCATGTCATTGCTCTCCATGCAATGTATATCCTCAACCCTCACAGGCCAGGTTTCACTTCCATAAATCACAACCCTGCACACACATGCCTGATAGACTCTTCCCTTGGTCGACAGTGGTAATGCTCAGCTGGTTAGTAATAGCAGAAGTTCTCTGAACTTACCCCATAAAATCCTAACTCTTCCAATCACACTAGCAATTGTTCCACCCAGTGATCCAATGGTATCAATAATGAACATTAATCATATATAAATAAATAAATAAAATAAGAATTAATGATAAAATTAAACAATATTAATAAATAAATAAAACAAAAAATAATGGTAAAAATAAATAATATAAATAAATATATAAAATAGAAATTAATAATAAATTATAAGTAAAAATCAATAAAAGAATAATAAAAAATAATAAAAAATTAATTTTAAAAAAATAGGAATTAATAATAAAATGATAAATAACTAAAAATCAATAGAAATAAATAAATAAAATAGGATTTAATCATTAAAAAATGAATAAATAAATAAATAAGTATAGTATAATTAATAGCATAAATAAATAAAAAATGATACATAAATGAGACATAGAAATAAATAAAATAGGAATTAATAATGGATATAATAAATAGAAATAAATAAATTAGAAATTAATAACATACCTTAAAAATAATAAAAAGAAATAAATAATTTTTTTACATAGAAACAAAAAATTAGTAATTTTTAATATAAATAACAAATACATAGAAAATAATAGATAAAATAGGAAGCAATAATTAAAATAATAGAAATAAATAAATTAGAAATAATTAATAGATATAAAAATAATAAATATGAATAAGTAAAATAGGATTTAATAATATTAATGGTTAATAGAAATAAATAAATTAAAAATTAATAGAATATTAAAAATAATACATAAACATAAATAAACTAGGAATTAATAATAAACATATAAATAGAAATAAATATTTTTTTTACATAGAAATAAATGAATGCTAAATGTTTAATATCAATAAATAATGTAAAAAATAAATAAATAAAATATGAAGTAATAATAAAATAATAAATAGTAATTAATAGATTAGAAATTAATAAAATAACAAATAAAAACTTATAAATAGAAATAAATATATAAAAATTAATGATATTAATAAAAAATAATAAATAAAATAAATAAATTAGAAATTACTTAAATAAATTAATAAAAATAATAAGTTTAAATAAATAAAATAGGAAGCAATAATAAAATGAATAAATAAAACATAATAAATAGAAATAAATAAATAACAGGAATTAATAATAAAGATAATAGATAGAAATAAATTAATTAGAAATTAATAAAATAAATGAATAAAAATAATAAGTATAAATAAATAAAATAGGAAGCAATAATTAAATAAATAAATAAAACATAATAAATAAAAATAAATAAATAACAGGAATTAATAATAAAAATAATAAAATAAAAAATAAAAAATAGAAAAAAATAAAATAGGAAGTAATAATGAAATAAATAAAACATAATAAAAAAAATAAATAAATAACAGGAATCGATAATAAAAATAAAAAAAAAAAATAAATAGAAATAAATAAAATACATAATGTTATTACTTAAACCAATGGAGTAGGTGACTTATACGTTATTTTGTAAATTCATTATTATTTTGTAAATTAGCGGCCATATTCGATAAAAAAAAAGCTATAATAGGTCGTCAGATCGTACAGGTTTGTCTTCATGATGTCCCCTATATCCTGATGATGACTTATGCAAGTCGAAAGCTCGGATAAGAATAGATCATCATGTGGTTAGTCTTATATTTTGTTTCGATAATTTATTCCCTCTTTCCTATTATCTGTCTCTCTTTCATTCTCTCCCATTTTCTCTCAGTAGGTGACAGTCTTTCTTTTAACAAATACCCCCCCCCTCTCTCTCTCTCTCTCTCTCACTCGATTTCACTACATTTGTTTTCTCTCTCTTGTCAGCTAATATTTTTTTCTCTCAATCTATGGATTATTTTTATAGCAGGTGACTCCCTTTTTTCACAGATTTCTCTTTCTCTCTCTCTTTCTCTTTCTCTCTCTTTCTCTCTCTCTCTCTCTCTTTCTCTTTCTCTCTCTCACACACACACACCCTCTCTTTCTCTCTCTACTTCCTCTTTTCGTCCTCCCTCAATATCTTTCCTCTCTCTCTTTGGATCTATGTCATAGTCGGCGAGTGCCTCCATTTTTGACAAAAATTTCCGTGTCTCTATCCACCTCCTCCTCCTATCCCTCCCTCTTTCTCTTGTTTCTGTAACCATGTTATAATATAATTATATTTCTATAAATTTCTATCTGTCTCTGTCTATCATTCTATTTATCCCCCCCTTTTCTCTCTCTCTCTCTCTTCCCCCCCCCCTTTCTCCTAGGATCCAAGTTATAGTAAGTGATTGTCTCCTTTTTCGGTGAATTTTTATTGTCTCTCTCACTATCCATCTTTTTACTTTTTCATAACCCCCTCTCTCTTTCCCTTACTCTTCCCCCCCTCTCTCTCTCTCTCTTTCTCTCTCTCTCTCTCTCTCTCTCTCTCTCTCTCTCTCTCTGAGTCCTTCTTATAGCAGGTGACTGTCCTTCCTTTCTTTTTGACAAATTTTACTCTTCTTCTCATTATCTCTCCCCACACGGCCCAGCTTTATTTCACTATCCCACCACAATCCCCCCCCCATTACCCCACCTACCAGTACACCCCCCCCCCCGTTTGTTTCTCTTTCCCTCATCTTGCAAACAAAGCCGTTTCCAAGAAGGAGACTCGTGCGCGCGCACACGCACTCTAATGTCAGCCGTCAGCCGGGAAAATACTATGGCGACTCTCCCCTTCCATACGCCACTATCCATCTCTCTTCTCTCACTCTCTCTCTCTCTCTAAATGTCTCTCTTATTCCTCTCTTTTTAGTCGCCTTATTCTCTTTCTCTCACTCACTCTCTCCCTCTCTCTCACTCTCTTTCTGCATGCAATCACGAGCCGTGTACTTCCTCACAGTTGAGGCAGAGTCGGCGTCGATCCGAACGGATCCAAGTCGTTGCTATACGCACCGAGTTAGTAGCGTACAAAAAAGCGAGCTCCAGCAGAAAGGGAAAAGAGACGGCTTCGTCCTCTCCAAGATGATTGATTACAGTCATGCCGAGATGATGATGATGATGATGATGATGATGATGATGATGATGATGATGATGATGATGATGATGATGATGATGATGATGATGATGATGATGATGATGATGATGATGATGATGATGATGATGATTGGCGGCTTGTGGGATTTTTATTTCCCACTGATTTTCTATGCCACTTTACATACACGGCTAATGCAAACCCTCCTAGGATCATCCCAAGGATCGTTCGAGAATTACGCGACTTGGCTGGGGAGGAAGGGGTGGGGGACTATATTGTAACTTACAACCAGGCTCGTTGATGCTAACTGCTGCCTCCATCCAACAAAAAAAAAATGAAGGTAGATTTAGAGTGCCGTATGTAGACGACCATATGTTTCTTGGCTAACAGTAACTGTTGCCTTCGGAATAATGTCTAATGGATACAGAAACAGACTATGGAATCAGTTAAAGCCGAGTTCTAATCCAGTCCATTGTATTGAATTCAATTACACTGTAATACAATTGGGAAAGGTATGAACGTCTCTCCTCAGCAGCAACTTGTGTTACATTAATTGTATACAAATAATAATAATAATTTCTGAAACATATATTTCGGTATTAAATATAACCAAAAGGGTTGATATGCTGTAACACAGATGAGACATGACTTTTTAGTATGTTTTAGCATTCAATAGCCTCAAAAGAGTTGGTATGTCGTAAAACAAAACAGATATGCTTTTGAGCACGTTTTGGCATTAAATAACTCAAAAAGAGTTGATCTGCTGTAAACCATATAAAACATGTTTTTTAGTATGTTTTAGCATAAAATGGCACCAAAAAAAGTTGGTGTGCTGTAAAACAGATGAGATATGCCTTTTAGTATGTTTTTGCATTAAATAGCCCAAAAGGATAGATAAACTGTAAAACAGATGAGACATGTCTTTTAGTATGTTTTAGCATAAAATGGCACCATAAAAGGTTGGTGTGCTGTAAAACATGAGATATGCCTTTTAGTATGTTTTAGCATAAAATGGCACCATAAAAGGTTGGTGTGCTGTAAAACATGAGATATGCCTTTTAGTATGTTTTAGCATAAAATGGCACCATAAAAGGTTGGTGTGCTGTAAAACATGAGATATGCCTTTTAGTATGTTTTAGCATAAAATGGCACCATAAAAGGTTGGTGTGCTGTAAAACATGAGATATGCCTTTTAGTATGTTTTAGCATAAAATGGCACCATAAAAGGTTGGTGTGCTGTAAAACATGAGATATGCCTTTTAGTATGTTTTAGCATAAAATGGCACCAAAAAAAGTTGGTGTGCTGTAAAACAGATGAGATATGCCTTTTAGTATGTTTTTGCATTAAATAGCCCAAAAGGGATAAATAAACAGATGAGGCATATCTTTTTGTATGTTTGACATTAAATAACCCAAAAAAGGGTTGATATTCCATAAAATACATGAAACATGCCTTTTAGTATGTTTTGACATTAAATAGCCCCAAAAGGATAGATACACTGTAAAACAGATGAGACATGTCTTTTAGTATGTTTTAGCATAGAATGGCACTAAAAAGGGTTGGTATGCTGCGTCTCGTGTCTTTTAGTATGTTTGCCAAAAAGGGTTGATATTCTATTTAACACATGAGACATGCCTTTTAGTATATTTTAGCATTAAATAACCAAAAAGGGTTTATATGCCATAAAACAGATATTTTGGCATTAAGTATGCCATCCGTCCTTTATATGCACATATAGGTAGAGCACACTGGTAGAGGAAATGATGGGTTGTTCTTTATTTGAACGATATAATTTTTTCTATTTCCAGTAGTCGATTTGTTAGCTCAGATGATAAGACATCCAACACGACTGGTCACAGGTGAAAATTCTAGACATTTACATATCTGAATAAAGTATTTTATTTAATTCCTCTCCAGAAGGGTCAGGTGTGATTTGGAAAAGCCAGTTCACTAGGATAAACGCATTCTGGTCTACAAAACATGCATGAATATTGATTTACTCCTCTCCAGGAGTTAGGCACAAGGCTAGTTTTTATCTTACTCCCACAAGTAAGATGTGACCCAAGGTCGGGTCGGGAAAGTGGGGTTTGAAAAGCCAGCGCCCGAGAGGTGAGCACTCTGGCCATTAAAAATTGCCTGGGCAGCCCCGTCGGCATTCCCCGGTAGAGGCGCCTCAGGCAGTAAGCAATAAACTTACTCCTTCCCAAAGAGGGAAGGCGAAGCCTGGGAGGGTGGACCTCCTAGAACTGCAGAAGACAGACCCATAGACTGGCTTAAATCAAGCCCGGAAGGCCAAGAAAATACCAGTCTATGGTGTGCAGTACCCATCGGAACAGATACTACACTTTGATCTTAGCCAAAAGGCCAAGAGCTCGTCTGCATTTCCCGGTAGTGGCGACTCAGGCGATTAGCAATAAACTAACCCCCTTCTCAAAGAGAAGGTGAAGCCTGGGAGGATGAACCTCCTAGACCTGAACAGAACCATACGTCAGTCCGATAGTAACAAAGCCACTTCAGACTGATTGTCAAGGACGTATTTCCGACTGGTACGAACACCTACTCAAGATGTGCCATGTAAGTATATCTGAATAAAGTATAATTCATGTAGAAAAGTTATATAAATTGAATAAAGCCTATTTCGAATGAAAGAATTTACAGTCATTATTTAGACTAGCAAATATATGCGCCCTCCAGTCGCACATTTTTGCTAGTTGTTTTATTTAATTGCTCAGTAAAATGTGTTTGTTTTTTTTTGTTTTTTTACAAAACAAAAAAAAAGAAGAAAATCACCCCATCTTTTATTTTAATAAATAAAACATGAAATAATAAAAACGTAGTTTTAAAACAAAATTTACCCTTTACGGCGTAAAATGTAAAACAGAAAATCAAGAAAAATATTTTAAATACATCTGGAAATCTGAAAAAAACAATCATGAGTGTATATTTGTGTATATTAATTTATTAGAAGCTTTGAAACAAAACGATCATGTAAATTTGCAAGACGCGTGATGGTTGGGGAAGTTTTGGAATGGGTATATATAGGAGCTGATAAGCAGATATAAAAAGAGAGCGATCAAAACTAATAATATAGTTTAGTACAATTTATAGAAGTAATAGTATAGTTTTATGCTTCAGACAGACAGATACCAAATTTCCTATTAGTAATAGATTTTATTGCCAGATTCCCCCCCACCATTTTCTGCATGCACAAACACATTATATATATATATATATATATATATATATGACGTTACTTTTTGTTTTTGTTATTGTTAGCAATTAATTGGTGTGCTTCAGCTATTGGTACTTACTACTTTCCTGAGCATTTAGGAGGTTCCTCCTTTAGATACGAAATGTCGCCCCATTTTTAAGGACGTGGACATGGGGCGACAATTTGTCTAAGGGAGGAAACCTCTTAATGCTCAGTTAAGCAGTAAGTACTAATAGCTGAAGCACAGCAATTTATCGCTAACAATAACAACAACAAAAGGTAACGTCATAAATATATATAAAGCGATAAATCATCACGTAATTTCAGACAGGCCCTTCATGGCATACTGGTTAGCACACTTGATTACAGTCCTTGTGATCAAGAGTTTGAATCCTGTCATAGTCAGCCACACTGATGAGCTGAAGTAATGACGAAACACGTGTGCATGGATAACTATTTTATCTATAATATATATGGAGTTAAATCTTTATCGACAAGTTTTCATCGCCCATGCATATAACTGAGCCCAATATACACACAATTGGTCATTCATTCGGCAGATCGCTTGTATTGGTTTATCTACCTCCCACAAGGTAAGATGTGATACAAGGTCGGGAAAGTGGGATTAGATAAGCCAGCGCTCGAGAGGTGAGCACTCTGGCCATTTAAAAATTGCCTGGGTAGCCCCTTCGGCATTCCCCGGTAGGGCGCCTCAGGCGATTGGCAATAAACTAACCCCTTGAGAAGGCAAAGCCTGGGAGGGTGGACCTCCTAGAACTGCACAGGACAGTGTGCAGTATCGATCGGAACAGATACTACACTTTGATCTTGGCCAAAAGGCCAACAAACAAAATCGCTTGTAATCCCAATAACAAGTGTGTCTCAGTCAGTCCCTGTTTGATTTGCAAAAACAATTATTATAGACTAGCAGGAGCACCCGACGTTGCTCGGGATTAAATGAGGATCACTACTATGTACTTTTTCAATATGCTGATAACACCATATTACTTTCTTTGTTTCTACTGCACCCCCTCCTCCATTTTGCTCCCTTAATATAGGCGGAAGAAGCTTAGATGTTTGAAAACTCTCTGAATTAGCGTCTTATACATATGGTTTAAATTTCATTAAAATCGGATATACGTATTTGAAGTTTTAAGATGGTTCTGTGCCCATGAGCCACTTAGAGGTGACGGCACATAGATATTCGGCACATAGAAAGTAACGTAAAGATTCCGGACCACTTCCATTGTTTTCCCTAGAGAACTTCATGCATATGATATAAATTTCATCAACATAGGATATATTTGAAGCTTTAAAGGAAGTTCAGCCTCCATAGCTTCCTTAAGTTAGGAATGCACTTAGAAATTCGGGACCACTTCCATTGTCTTCTCCGGAAAATTTTATACATATGATTTATATTTCATAAAAATATAATATATTTGACGTTTTAAGGGGGTTATGCTCTTATATCCCCCTTTAGAGGTGCACTTAGAGATTTGTGAACACCTCCATTGTCTTCCCCGGTAAATTTTACATAAGAATAGACTGTTAGATTTTATGTAGATTCGCTAACCTTTCTTTCTATAGGAACACACAAACAGCACACATACACACAAACATTGAGTTATATAAAAAATCCCTTTAAAATATTCCAAAGAAACTGAAATTTGGGGAATATTTACTAATTAGATCTCTAATTGATCTATTTTACAAAAATCGGAGGTATCTAAATTTACAAAAATCGGAGGTATCTAAATTTACAAAAATCGAAGGTATCTAAATTTACAAAAATCGGAGGTATCTAAATTTTCACGAAAGGTTTCTATCCCCTCTTTATCCCCTTTGCATAAAACTAAATTACACTAAATAGCCCACATTTGGACCCCTTCATAATCATCGGTTAATTAATTTAGGAGTGAATCCTGTACATATAAATATATAGACATATAAACATACTTAACTTACCATCTGTATGGATTTAAGCAAGCACGTTCTACTGCATTCTTCCCTCTGTGTACCTAAAACTAAATGGAACTTCCATGAGCAAAGTTTCTTTCCAATAACTATCCGTCTGTGGAGCACAATACCACGGGGCTGCTTCCCAGCTGGCTATAGCGTCGTCGTTTTCAAGTTCAATCTAAACGAATTCCCTTTTAGTCGTCCTCATAAATAATCTAATTCCGAATATTGTAGAGTTTTCAAAATAATACTTACCAATAATTAGTAAAATAATTTTTCCTTCTGAGGGTAAAAGTAAATTCTTTGAAAATCCATGGATTAAAGGATATTCTCGTATTTTATTCCTTGCTTAAACATTTGATGATTATAATACACTTGTAAAGTATGTAACTTTACTTTTGTTTTATTATTTCACTATTTCCTATAACAACGAGTATATATATATATATATATGTTGGATTTCTTTCAAAGATTATTTATATATATATATATATATATATATATATATATATATATATATATATATATATATAGCACGATATCATCCTCGTTATTCAGAATAACATTCCATATTTCATCCAAAAACACTTTATTTACAAACAATTGTTTCTGCCCGATTTTTAAAAATGTACATATTTCTGATAGACTAAATTTTCCTAAACATTTACGAAGACGCTTCATCAGTGTATAATTCTTCACGGTCAGACTAAAAAAATCGTATTCATTTAATTTGTACATATTTAATTTCTTTATTCTCTTAGACTCTGTTATTTTTTTTTTGGCATTGAAGAGTTCATGATATATTATATCCACCATATTTATTGTTCTTTATTATTAAAATGCTTGTATTCTATTTATAAAAACCATATGGCAAAATACACACATAAAAGAATAATTAATTCACCCAAATTTGGAGTGATAGAAAAATTTAGAGTGATAAAAAAAAAATGAATATAGAAATTAAATATGTATACATTAAATGAATCTTGATTTTTCAGATTGGCTGTGGAGAGTTATACATTGATGAAGCCTCCTCGTGAATGCTTGGTAAAATTTGTATACCATAAATATGTATATTTTCGAAATGGGCAGAAACAATTGTTTGTAAATAAAGTGCTTTTGGATCAAATATGGAATGATTTTCCGAATAACTAGGATTATATCATGGTGTATTGGGAGCTCTAGTCATATTATACACTATTGAGCTACTATGTTCGAACCTAAAGAAATTTATATATATATATATATTAGATTTTAATTATTCTCAAATATATATATATATATATATATATATATATATATATATATATATATATATATATATATATATATATAAGTTGTAGTTCCTGTCTTTTTGTTTGTTTGTTTTGTTTGTTCACAAACTTTGGAGATGTGTTTTTAATAAAAATAAGTATTCTGCTCATAGGTGTATAGGTAAAAACCTTGCTGGCGTTAGGGGATCATAGGCCACCCCTAGTCTATTACACAGGGCCAACACTAGGAGACTGCTCTTTGTAAACAAACCGATGTGTTAATTTTTTTTAATTAAATTTTCAGCATTTGCTCAATTCATTCAATCTAGTATATAAAAAGCACTGCTTCTGACAAATCGATATTTTATTCTGCCTAGCCAATTATTTTCTATTATTGCTGCACCATGTTCTTTGCAAGAAAAAATGTACTTCGCTTTGGCTTCTTTCAATAAATATTTATTCCAGCACTGAAGATTGGTAAAATGAAGACATCTCTCAATTATGATTTAAAAAAGCAAAGATCAGCTTACGTCAATGTCTAGAAATCGAGAATAAGAGTGACTTTTTTTTTTATATATATTAGATTATGAGAATTACAAGTTTTCAAATTTAACATCAGTTATTTTCACAAGAATGGAAGTTTGACATAATTTAAGTTTTCACTATACATACGCACGAAAGTTTTTCTTTTAATTTTAAAATGTTATCACAGCCTCTATATAATCTTTTCAAACAACATTTTAACACAAATTAAAAGAAAATTAACTAAGGAAGTCTAAAAACATCTTTTCAAACCCACACACCAGATTCTACGTAATTCTTTTGTTCTTCTTTTTATGAAAATCTAAAAGAAAAAGGTTTAAATCACAGACTTTTCATTTTCAAAGTAAAATATGCTCCACTCACTTAGCCCTAGGATTTGAACCCTGTATCCTGCAGACTCCAGTCCACTGCTTTAACCACTGAGCTGTGATGCGGGAAGAACATTAAGGTTTGTTGTTGTTCACTGTTGCCTCAAAAGGACATTCACACAAATGCCACAAGCTGGACCTCTGATCTTGGCCATTGTATCTTTTTCTTAGACATCACAATTTTACATTTGGCGATTACTGCAAAAGAAAAAAAGAAAAGATTAATTAAGCAGTTGTTTATTGCAATTACATATTTTGAAAACAAATTAACAGCATTAATAGGTGTAAGTAAAAAAAAAAGGAGGAAAACGAGGCCACCTGTAAGCTGTGAGTGGCGACCCGAAATGGCTTAGGATGAGACCATGCTGTCTGAGCCATTCTTTCACTTCAGCTAGACGGGAGGTCGGAGAGGCGTGATTCAATCAATGTCATTCCCTAGTATCTATAAGTTCATCCCCAAACGTATTATTCAATCTGATTCTTGAAAAATATCAAAACCTTATTTCTCCTTTTTATTTTTCTCCCCAAATAGATACCAGAAAGTGGTGGCTAAGAATCAATCAAAGAAGATTACCAATGCCAAAAAGTAATGTTTTCAAAGAGTAATTATTTCAAAGAGTAATGTTACGAAAACGAGAGATCCTAATAATTATATGTTTATTCCCAGCAAGAAAAAGTGAATAAAGACTTGGTCATTGGAATATAACATACCAGATTTACTTATATATATATATATATACATATATATATATATATATATATATATATATAGGAGTATTAGAAGGCTATCACAATGCAAGAAATGGAAAAAATGTCGGCGTTGAGAAGTAAGACAAAAACAAGTGACTTTGATTATATATTTTTCTAAGACTTTTTTAATGAATTTTTTTTTCTTTCTATATAGCAAATCTTACTTGATTAGGCAAGGCTTAAACACTGATGTAATCTGTGTGACCGAGTTCCATAATATATTTCGAGGAAGACCTCTTTATCAAATGGTAGGTGTTTAAATCTCGAAAAACGTGAATGGCAATATTGCTTATAACGCAGTAAATATTAATATCCGCAGCAAATGTATATATATATATATATATATATATATATATGTATATATATATATATATATATATATATATATATATATATACATGTGAGAGAGGGGATAAAAGTGATAGATAGTAACTCAATAAAAGATGGGTCATACTTTGTGTGATTAAAATATACAGGAAAAAAGACTTAGAGAAAGAAAAAACAAAAAAAATAATATATTATTATAAGTAGAGAGAGTGACATAAACGATAGTGATAGACAGTGTATAAAATAAGATCAGGGTGTCAAACAACATACAGTGAGAGGTGGTGAAAGTTATAGACAAAAACCTAGTAAGAGATGAGTCATATGATGAGTTAATTGCGAATTACGGCCATTAGAACAATTAAAATGGAATTTTTTAAAAAAAAATAACTCAATCGGAGAATTGCAGAATATTATCCATAGGCAAAAAAAATCTCTAGGGAAAGAAACTTTGATTAATTCAGCTTTAGTATAATCGATAATTCAGTGTTTTTCATTCCATAATTCATGATTAACAATAAGTAGATAGCAAAATGATAAAAGCAAGAAAAACAAAACAATTGTGATCATTTGATAAAGTAAGGTGGAGCGAGAAAAGCAGTTGACGTGACCGAAGAAAAATTGGGGGGCGGTTTTTAAATGAAGATACAATGGCCAAGATCGGAGGTCCAGCTTGTGGCGTTTGTGTGAATGTTCTGTTGAGGCAACAGTACACAACAACAAACCTTAATGTGTCTGAATTTTTGAGACAAGGATTGATGATTTGTATAATCTGGATTATTCGGACTACTGTTCTCAGCTTGAGTGTTATTCTCACAATGTTTCAGAGTCGTGGCGCAGTGGATACGGTACTAAGTTAAATTCAGTTCTAAGTGATAGCCATCTTCGGGTTGGAAGTTCAATCTTCAGTGTGGACGATATGAAGAATTGTGAATTACTGAAGACTTCTCCCAGTCATGGCTGACAGAAGGAGAGCATGCTACCCCCGTGGATTAAATAAAGGGTTCCATTCGAAATTCCATCCAGATTCCCGAGTTCGACAGAAATATTCCCAAGTTCGAAAAGATACACCTGAAGAAGGCCGAAGGTTACAGCGGCCGAAACGTTGTGAGAATAACACTTAAGATGAGAACAGTAATCCGAATAATCCAAATTATACAACAAACTTTAATGTTCTTCCCACGTCACAGGTCAGCATTTAAAGCAGTGAACTTGAGTCTGCAGGATACAGGGTTCAATATTTGTTTGAATCAAATGAAAAATCAAACTCACAGTTATTCCCCTTTATTATTGATGAATTAGAATTAATAAAAGTTTTGTCTCCTGCAGCATTTTGACTTTATTCTAACAATTTTGAGGAGCCCATTGCAAAAAGACTCGTTCTTATTTTGCTCAGTACATCTGGATTCTTTTGTACAGAAAGCCACAATAGATTGAGACGTTGGTGTACAGAAAGCCACAATAGATTGAGACATTCGTGTACAGAAAGCCACAATAGATTGAGACGTTCGTGTACAGAAAGCCACAATAGATTGAGACGTTCGTGTACAGAAAGCCACAATAGATTGAGACGTTCGTGTACAGAAAGCCACAATAGATTGAGACATTTGTGTACAGAAAGCCACAATAGATTGAGACATTTGTGTACAGAAAGCCACAATAGATTGAGACATTAGTGTACAGAAAGCCACAATAGATTGAGACATTCGTGTACAGAAAGCCACAATAGATTGAGACGTTCGTGTACAGAAAGCCACAATAGATTGAGACATTCGTGTACAGAAAGCCACAATAGATTGAGACATTCGTGTAAAGAAAGCCACAATAGATTGAGACATTCGTGTACAGAAAGCCACAATAGATTGAGACATTCGTGTACAGAAAGCCACAATAGATTGAGACATTCGTGTACAGAAAGCCACAATAGATTGAGACATTCGTGTACAGAAAGCCACAATAGATTGAGACATTTGTGTACAGAAAGCCATAATAGATTGAGACATTCGTGTACAGAAAGCCACAATAGATTGAGACATTCGTGTAAAGAAAGCCACAATAGATTGAGACATTCGTGTACAGAAAGCCACAATAGATTGAGACATTCGTGTACAGAAAGCCATAATAGATTGAGACATTCGTGTAAAGAAAGCCACAATAGATTGAGACATTCGTGTAAAGAAAGCCACAATAGATTGAGACATTCGTGTACAGAAAGCCACAATAGATTGAGACATTCGTGTACAGAAAGCCACAATAGATTGAGACATCCGTGTACAGAAAGCCATAATAGATTGAGACGTTCGTGTAAAGAAAGCCACAATAGATTGAGACGTTCGTGTACAGAAAGCCACAATAGATTGAGACGTTCGTGTACAGAAAGCCACAATAGATTGAGACATTTGTGTACAGAAAGCCACAATAGATTGAGACATTTGTGTACAGAAAGCCACAATAGATTGAGACATTCGTGTACAGAAAGCCACAATAGATTGAGACATTCGTGTACAGAAAGCCACAATAGATTGAGACATTCGTGTACAGAAAGCCACAATAGATTGAGACATTCGTGTACAGAAAGCCACAATAGATTGAGACATTCGTGTACAGAAAGCCACAATAGATTGAGACATTCGTGTAAAGAAAGCCACAATAGATTGAGACATTCGTGTACAGAAAGCCACAATAGATTGAGACATTCGTGTACAGAAAGCCATAATAGATTGAGACATTCGTGTACAGAAAGCCACAATAGATTGAGACATTCGTGTACAGAAAGCCACAATAGATTGAGACATTCGTGTACAGAAAGCCACAATAGATTGAGACATCCGTGTACAGAAAGCCATAATAGATTGAGACGTTCGTGTAAAGAAAGCCACAATAGATTGAGACGTTCGTGTACAGAAAGCCACAATAGATTGAGACGTTCGTGTACAGAAAGCCACAATAGATTGAGACATTCGTGTACAGAAAGCCACAATAGATTGAGACGTTCGTGTAAAGATAGCCACATTAGATTGAGACGTTCGTGTAAAGAAAGCCACAATAGATTGAGACGTTCGTGTAAAGAAAGCCACAATAGATTGAGACGTTCGTGTAAAGAAAGCCACAATAGATTGAGACGTTCGTGTACAGAAAGCCACAATAGATTGAGACGTTCGTGTACAGAAAGCCACAATAGATTGAGACATTTGTGTACAGAAAGCCACAATAGATTGAGACATTCGTGTACAGAAAACCATAATAGATTGAGACATTCGTGTACAGAAAGCCACAATAGATTGAGACATTAGTGTACAGAAAGCCACAATAGATTGAGACGTTCGTGTACAGAAAGCCACAATAGATTGAATCATTCGTGTACAGAAAGCCACAATAGATTGAGACATTCGTGTACAGAAAGCCATAATAGATTGAGACATTCGTGTACAGAAAGCCACAATAGATTGAGACGTCCGTGTACAGAAAGCCACAATAGATTGAGACGTTCGTGTACAGAAAGCCACAATAGATTGAGACGTTCGTGTACAGAAAGCCACAATAGATTGAGACGTTCTTGTACAGAAAGCCACAATAGATTGAGACGTTCGTGTAAAGAAAGCCACAATAGATTGAGACGTTCATGTAAAGAAAGCCACAATAGATTGAGACATTCTTAAGAAGCATTGATTTAATCTGTGCGTTTATTGACGAAAATATTATTTATGACTTAAACTTCAATATCGTCGCTAATGCAAAGGACGTTGGTACGGTTGTGGACAATCCCTTTAAACAAACGGGTCATTGTATAGGCTAATAAGAATTCTTTTTCAAGCTCGAGCGTCACAGACTGAAAAAATACTATTTCAAACTTGAGTGTCACAGACTGAAAAAGTACTATTTAAAACTAAGGCATCACAGACCAACTAAAATTTTAAAAATGAAGTAAACCAACAAAAATGTTATTTCAAACTTAAGCGCCACCGACTAACAAAAATGCTATTTCAAACTTAAGCGTCACCGACTAACAAAAATGCTATTTCAAACTTGAGCGTGTCACAGACCGATAAAATGCTATTTAAAATTTGAGTATCGCAGATTGAAAATATCCTATTTCAAAATTAAGAAAAATGCTCTTTCAAATGTAAGCGCCACAGATAAGCAAAAGTACTTTTCAAAACTTATGTAATTTTCTTACGGAGTAATTTTCAAATATTTACTTTTTTATGCACTTTGATAATGTTTGTTTCATTTGTCAGATCTTTAAAAATTTGCTGATATCCATTGGTTTTAAGAAATATATACTTTATTTCATATTGAAGAGGTGTTTATTAGTTGTTTCTTTTATGGCATATCAACCCTTTGAGGAATTGATGAATTTTGGTAGAAAACCTCTCAGTCCAAGTCCTTAATACCTTTAAATAACTAGTTGTGATGTACATTTATATGTATGCCACCGGATGAAGTTCATGTCCTGCAAAAGATAGATTCTATTTAATCCATAGATGAGACCCTGAGAGATACTACAACACATGATCCGAGTGGACCTGGCAGTAATGGCAACCAAGATTCCACATTCCACAAATCTCCCAAAGTGGAACCTCATCACCGGATGTAGTTTTATATCATATCAAAGAGAGATTCTATTTAATCCATAAATGGGGACCTGACAAGTTCTACCACTCTGAGACAGGGTCAACCCAGGAGCTCTTTTTTTATCGTGTCTTTGCCAATTTTAATTCGCTGTACCGTCATCATTATGAGTTGAAAGCGCTAGCAAGCATGGCCAGTTCCTATACAGAACACTGGAATAGAGTGTTAGTTCTCTGGTCTGTCAGGGGAAAAATGATAAAAGTAAACAAACGGAGACTTTCACTTCTCTTTAATCAAGCATGTATCAATATATATATATATATATATATATATATATATATATATAATATATTTGTAAAGTTCTTATCCACATACACATGTGTTTCATCTTTTTTCGGGAATCATTAGTCTGGAGGATGACTGTTGTGTCGGTCGCACGATTTGAAACCCAGACCCAAATCACCTTTAACTTACAAGTCTGAACCTCTACCAAAGCGGCTAACCCAACAGCCATGAGGAAAGGAAGAGAATTAAAGTCTAGTTATGTCAATACAATCAGACATATATATATATATATATATATATATATATATAATAAAGAGAATATTTTGAAAAAATATTTTGAAAATCTGGACAACGCAATTTATTTATGTCTCAATTAAGGAGGATTAAACGAAAAAAAGAAGAGAAAAAAATATGCTTATTCTTTTGACAAGGGTGTATATCACTAAAAGTACTCAAGTTTTTAAATAAATAAATAATTTATTTTAAAAAACACAAATAAATTGCGTTGTTCAGGTTTTCAAAATATTTTTTTCAAAATATTCTCCTAATTATTGCCATTTTACCAACGCTTCGATGTGTGACTTTTCAAACTTTTCAATCTCTCGCTCTCTCTCTCTCTGTCTCTCTATCTCTCTCTCTCTCTCTCTCTCTCTCTATATATATATATATATATATATATATATATATATATATATATGGCCGATGGGTAAGATCCGCGACTACAAATCAGTGGTGATTTGTGATCGAGGTTCGCGCCTACCGACCGTTGAGAATTAGTTCCTACACTGAAGATTGCGTTATGAAACATCGATGTCTGTAGGTATTTAAATAATTAATATTTATTTATAAAAATATTATTGTTTATCAGCCCCCTCCCACAAAGGCTGGGCACTCTCGAGTAGCTTTAATAACAAGCAGTACAAATAGCTATATGCACGATCCGAACGCCGTTTCGTAGATCACTCTATACTGCCTGGTACATAGCCGCCGATTTCGCTATTTACATTTTAAAAGTTCCTCTATATTTACTAACCAATTGGCTATGGCCGATGGGTAAGATCCCCGACTACGAATCAGTGGTGATTTGTGATCGAGGTTCGCGCCTACCGACCGTTGAGAATTAGTTCCTACACTGAATATTGCGTTAGCATGAAACATCGATGTCTGTAGGTATTTAAATAATTAATATTTATTTATAAAAATATTATTGTATATATATATATATATATATATATATATATATGTATATATATATATATATATATATATATATATATATATATATGTATATATATATATATATATATATATATATATATATATATATATATATATATATATAACAGTTTCCCATTTCTTTACATAGTCCTTTTTATTATCTCTGCAAGATCTTTTAAATAGCACTTGTAAGGTCATAGAGGGAAGACAAAGCAGTGCTGAATCGCATAGTCCTCTCCTCCACATTCGCAGATGGTTGGGTCGGTTTTGTAGTCCTATTTGGCCATAGCAGCTTTTCATCGTCCTAATCCGGAGCATGAAGAGAGCCCAATGTCACTTCCAAGACAAGTATTTGCCATCATATCTCTAAATATTGAAGGACCATATGTAACCAAATAAGAACTTATTGCAAAACTCTGCAGAGAGCATCAGTATGATATTCTTTGCCTACAAGAAACACACTGTGGACCTAAACATCCCCGCCTTTATGTGGATGGAATGACCACCATCACAGAAATACCACATGAGGAGCATGGAAGCACTATGTTAGCAAAAAAATGGAATAATCATTAAATCTTCACCAGAGAATGATGAAAATAACATCAAAGTCCTAAAAGCGCTGATCTCAGAGGAATTACCATCACCTCAGTCTACAAACCAGCTCCCACATTTTTCATGATGCCAGACATACCAAAATCTGGAACCTGGAAGTAATGGCAACTAATGGGTGACTCGACACGCCCCAAAGATTCAAAATTGAAGTCTAACCACTGTATTAAGAATAATGTTATAACAAGTATGAGTAAAGTGTGGACAAAATCTGAGCTTGCAGTGAAGGCAAAGATGATAGTATAATGATGGCTTCCGTATTTAGAGATGCCACTCTCAAAGTTTGTTCACTTTCTTCTGACTCTCAAATTGATGAAAATTACTTTTGTATTAATTAAAGTAGATCGATATTTGTTCAATTGAGTAACTTTACTTTTGTGAGTCCTCCGCCTTTTTTAGCAAAATTCTGCTTTTTAGCAGAATTCCGCTTTCTTTTTTTAAATCCAGAAAAGTGGAATTCAGCTTAAATCGCTAGAGCTTCCCATTGATGTGAGTTCTCTGCGTTTTGGTCAAATTCTGCTCTTTTTTTATAACGCTAACCCTAACTATAACCTTAACCCTAACCTAACGCTAACCATAATCTTAGCCCTAACCCTAACCTAACCTAACCTAACCTAACCTACCCTACCCTACCCTACCCTACCCTACCTTACCCTAACCTAACCTAACCTAATCTAACCTAACCTAACCTAACCTAACCAAACCCTAATCCTAACCCTAACCCTAACCCTAACCCTAACCATAATCCTAACCCTAACCATAACTATAACCATAACCCTAGTCCTAATGCTAACGTAACCTATCCTATTCTAACATAACCTAACCTAGCCATAATTCTACCCTAACCCTAACCCTAACCTAACGCTAACCATAACCTTAGCTCTAACCCTAACCTAACCTAACCTAACCTAACCTAACCTTCCCTATCCTAACCTAACGTAACCCTAATCCCAACCCTAACCCTAACCATAATCCTAACCCTAACCGTAATCCTAACCATAACAATAACCATAACCCTAGCCCTAGCCCTAGCCCTAACCCTAAACCTAACCTAACCTAACCTAACCTATCCTATCCTATTCTAACCTAACCTAACCCTAACCTATCCTATTCTAACCTAACCTAACCTAACCTAACCTAACCCTAACTCTACCCTAACCGTAACCCTAATCCTAACCTTACCTAACCCTAACCGTAACCCTAACCCTAACCCTAACCCTAACCCTAACGTAACCCTAACCTAATTTCTGTCAAATCGCTAGAGCTTTACTTCCTTATTTTTTTTATCGCTATTGGGCTGGATTTTATTTTCTTTTGTATGACATTTAGACATGCTCCATATGTTCCAGACAGGAGAGAGACTCAATACCTTCACATCTTCTATATCTTGAAGCTATTCTGGCAAGGGACAGTGTCAAATGCTGATTTCATATCTTGCATTGACCTCTGTGCAGACTGCATCGGCTACAGAGCCGGGTTAAGGCAACAAGAAGTCTAAGCAATGACGAGAAATATATGAAATGCAGAATAAAAACAATACCGCACGGTAAAATTAAATTTTATCTTTCAAAATAAAATAAAAAAGCATTAAAAAAAACTTCCACTCCTGCTTGTCTGCTTCACTTACTACTAGCACTTGACTAGTACTGTTTTACTGGTACTAGACAAAGTCTAAAATTCCTCTGTAGACTGCATAAGAGTTTGTAGATTCAAATTTTGTTGTATTGTGTTTCATGTTTAGAATGACTGAATTCAGAATCAAATTACCCGAAAATGGTTGATATGCTGTAAAACAAAACAACCCCCCCCAAAAAAAAATTAAACCCCTAACCTAAAAAAAGTTACCCCCCTACTCAAAAAAAAACCATTTAAATTTAGATGAATATACTTGATTTAAAAAATGTTTGTGCACCGTGTTAAAATAATTGTAAACGTTCTGCCGTGCCCACCCTATAGTTCAGACGTTGCTCCATCTGATTACAGTATCTCATAATATTCTCCATTATTTAACTGAAACTATATCCATCTCATTAACCCTTATCCCCGAGTGACTTTTAGCCTTGATAAGTGGTGACTAAAAAAGGTTTCCATCTACAAGTTAAGCAGAATCTATTATTTGCAGACTATGTACACGACATACCCCTATTTACAAAGCAAATATCTATTCATATAAAGTTAGGTATGTGCATATGTTTATGTGCAGGATTCACTCCTAAACTAATTAACCGATTATTATGAATGTTAGAACACAGCTGCTAGCCGTAATAGGTTGTAATGTGGACTATATTTAGTTTAATTTCAGTTTCATGCAAATTAAGTAAAAAAGAGGGTGGAAGCCCTTTGTGAAAATTTTAATACCTCCGATTTTGTGAAATTTTTACACTAGGTATTAGGCATCAATTAATAAATATTCCCTAAATTTTAGTTTCTTGGGAGTATTTTAAAAGGGTTTTAGGAGGTCTAAGATGGGCACAACCTCCCATTTTAAAATTCAAATATATCAGATTTTCATCGAATTTAATCCATAGTCATTAGACATGAATTAAGCAAGATTCCCTGAATTTCAATTCCTTCTTAAGACCCCCTTAAGGTTAAGCCTTAAATTTGAGACATTTTTTAGAATTAAAATCATGTAATTGATTTTGATCAAAATTAGAATAAGAATTCTAGATATACGGTTTAATATCATTATATCTGGATTTTACTCATGGTAAAGAGACATGAAAGTGGTGCAGAACTTTTCTGTTCAGGGAATTCATTTTACCCGTCCTGGGACGGGTATTCTTCTAGTAAGTTTATAAATATTTGAAGATATCAAGAACTTAAAGCATAAAATACATTTACTAAAATGACTGGATTTGCCATGAAATTACCCCAAAAGGATTGATATGCCGTAAAATAAAACAATAAAACCAAATTAAGTATCATTTCCTTGGCCATTATGAAGAGCATCATGCATCATGCTCACCTGTAAGCTGGTACCTTATCTCATCAATTTTAACTCAACTATTTCAAAGATACCCTCTCTCTAACTATAACATGTGATCTTGTTCCACCAATCACGGCTTAGTATTTCTCAGCCCCACCCCTTCTCTTAACTCTGTAACATTTACCAATTTGCAGCTGGTGGTGGTGCATTGCGTGTCAACTGTTCATATTCGGAATTCTTGGAAAAGATTACCTGTTCGAAGGCAGGTGCTTTATTAAGGTCAGCTATCTTTTGGGGGCAGGTGGTTTGGAAGTATTACCAATTTATAGAAATAGAACAAGAGAAGGAGAAGAAAGCGAGAACAAAGATGCGTCCATTCAATATGGGCGTTTACCACTGAAAATGCTATTTCACACTTTTAAGTGTGACAGCAAAACGAAAATGCTATTTCAAACTTTTAAGCATGACAGAAAAATGAAAATGCTATTTATAACTTTTAAGTGTGACACCAAAACGAAAATGCTATTTCCTACTTTTAAGTGTGACACCAAAACGAAAATGCTATTTCCAACTTTTAAGTATGGCACCAAAACGAAAATGCTATTTCAAACTTTTAAATGTGACACCAAAACGAAAATGCTATTTCAAACTTTTAAGCATGACAGAAAAACGAAAATGCTATTTCAAACTTTTAAGTGTGACACCAAAACGAAAATGCTATTTCATACTTAAGTGTGACAGTAAAACGAAAATGCTATTTCAAACTTTTAAGTGTGATAGAAAAACGAAAACATCACAGACTAAAGAAAATGTAATAGCCTGACAGCGAAAATACTATTTCATAATTAAGTCTGACTGACCAACCTTTTGGCTAGTAGGCAAATGTAGAATCTGTTTTGATGCCACACTTCATCTTTTCTGTCCTCAATCAGTGAAGGAGAAATCTTTCTAGACTAAGGTTAATGTTTGTCCCTATCTAGTGTGCCCCATTTTTAGGTAGCTGGATTTTCTCTACATTAAAAACCGACCTTGTGTCTAACTCTGCCCTCGTGGGAAGGCAAATAAATAGTGACAGACTAAAGAAAATGCTATTTCAAACATAAGCATAACAGACCAATGAAAATGCTATCTTAAGCATAGGCGTGACAGATTAAAAGAAAATATTATTTCATAATGAAGCCTGACAGACCAACCAACTTTATCAACGGCTAAAGACTCTCATAGCGATGTGAGGACATATCTAAAAAAGGAAAAGTAATAGTATAAAAATAATAAACTAGAAATGAACTCAGGAGAGCGCATATCTCCGCCAAAGTTGAACAGTAAAAAAAAAAAAAAAAATAAAATAAAATAAAAATGGAATTTTCTATGGTTCTCCTTTAAAGTGTAGCATTTCAAACCCCTTAAAATTTTGGTTAGAATATACAATCAGTTTTACCAAGAATGGAGGAGAGGGATGCTCTTGTGAGTGCTTATATCTAATATTGGTAACTAAAGATCAAAGCATAGTATCTGTCATGTACTTAGACAGAAGATGAGAAATCCTCATAGACTGAGGCAATTTTTTATTTTTGTCCCAATCAAGTGGCCCTTTTTGGAAAAGTTAGACTTTTCTCACATTAAAAACTGACCTTGTGTCTAACTTTGCCCTCGTGGGGAGGAGCAAATAAATAGGAACAACTTAAAGATGGACAAACATGAAAAACAACAAACAAAAAAAACAATAACTGAAACTGACAACATTATATACTAATATAAGAATCATGTCTGTCTGTCTGTCTTTATGTCAATGTGTGTTTGTGTATGTGCCCCTGTCCATCTGTATGTATGTGGAGGTTCTGTGTGGCTGTCAGCTTGTCTGTTTATGCCAGGGTATCTGAGCATATAGCTGTGTGTGTCTGTCTGTTTGTCGGTCTGTGTGTCTACATATCTTTCTGCATGTATATATGTGTCTGCGTGTGTGTGTGTCTATGTGTATGCTAGCTAATTGCTTTTAGGCTATTAAACATAGGAACATGAAATCTTGTTGGAATGTTGTCTTATCTATGCAGATTTCCCAATGGTGGATATATATATATATATATAATATTCATATAAACATTAAATCAGCCTGTGTTTCTGTATATAGCGTACATCATTCAAGGCTGGCTTCTTTGGCAATAACTTATTGTCAAAGCAGCCAGCCTTGAATGATGTACAGAAACAAAAATTAATTAGTATAGGCCGATTTAATATAAATTTTATTTATAAAGCTCTACTTTGTATTGAGCACTTTTGAAAAATATTGGTTTAACTTCATTTTATCAACATATTTAAACTTGATTATTATAAATTTATGACATAATTAAAATTTTAAATATTATAATCCGAAAATCAACATCTCAAAATGTTTATCCATATGTACGCACGTTTAAAAAAATCATTTTAGTTTCACTATTACATCATGAGATCTAATTTGTTAATAAATAAATTTTGTATCATCTGATCTCCTGATAATATCTTTAATTATTTTGCATCTATAATTTAAGCTTTTTCTTTAAATATATCTCTCTATATAAAGTAGACTGTTTTACCCTGTAACTTTGACTATAGTGAGAACATATCCATCTATATATATAAAGTAGACTGGTATTTCCCCTGTAACTTTGACTATAGTAAGAAAATAAGTATATGCATCATAGGCTACGAAACTCACCACGTCATTTATCTACTTCACTTGAGCATGTCTCACAAAACTTTCATTTAATATCAGCATCAAACATTAAATTCTATTCTTAAACCCCTATGTCTCACTCTCCCAAAAACATAATACAAACAGAGGGTAGCTACTCATTTTCCTCCTAATATTTTACTCCTACCACACAACTCTTACACACTGTAGATAATAGTAAATAAGGAACTAATATTCGAAACACCGATTATTATTTCAATCTTAAATCATAAAAACATACTACTTATAACATAGGTATCATAAACTGAATATGAAACGCTCATTTCATAAAGATTATACGAATAACAGAATACAGAGTTTGCACCTAACGATTTCTTACTTTTTCACCTAATTCTATTCACATTCTGGAATTGCAAAATCAATAAACAAACGCCTCAATTGTTAACCAAACTCGATTCAAAATGGCGCCCTCTATCCACTACTCCGAAGTTCGACGCAATTTTACTTCCAATTATTCTATTTTTTTAAATTATAAATTATCATCATAATTTACTATTTCGTACATACAACCTTCAGTACTCACATTCATGACATTTTAAAGGCTTCAACATAATTTTCGAACCCATAACAGCGTCAAAGCCAGCGCAGCCTTCGATTCCATTATTTACAACACTTGTACACTAGCCCATAAAATAACTTTCTTGCTGACGCAGTTAGCTACAATTAGCATCTTAACATTATTCCGAATATGGGAGCCTCTAGGTTCACTTTCTTGAATAGATTACCGGCTAGAATTCGCATCTTAACAATACTCTTAGAGTGCTCACCTCTCGAGCGCTGGCTTTTCAACCCCCACTTTCCGACCCGACCTTGGGTCACATCTTACTTGTGGGAGTAGGATAAAACTGGCCTTGTGCCTAACTCCTGGAGAGGAGTAAATAATACTCTTAGTGTTCACTCTTAACGACTTCTCAGTACTTTCTTTACACTACATAAAAAACGTCTTCGTACAAAAAAAATATTTATTAAATTCATTTATCAAATCGATCCCTTCTTCTCCATGAGTAAAATGTTTTGCTTCTGTCCATCCATACTAAGCTTAAGTTTACACGAGGACATTATTAAGTGAGATGAATCTGACCGCAACAGAGTCAAGCTAAGTACATTTCGAACAAGTTTAATATTACAAAACAAACAGTATGCAGGTTTATTTTCATTACTAAATATTACAACGTACATCACATTATTACGGATTCTTCTTTTCATAACAATACCTATTCATACAGTATGCTATAAATTTTGCTAGCATTTCACGTACAATACCATTTCTTCCTTTCTATTTATACATAACTTTTATTTATTCTATTCTGCAATGCTACTTGCATCAATCTTTTCTGCAGTTTACAGACCGTGCTGAAATAATACAGTTACTCTTTACATAGCAATTCTTAACATGGAAAATGAGGAGGGGGACACGGTCCGGGTCCATAAACTGCAGAAGTATCCTTTTCTCTTCTCTTTTTCAATGAAGGAGAAATCCTTCTAGACTGCGACAAATTTTCTTTTGGGACCAATCCGAAGGGCTCCTTTTTGCAAGGAGATAGAGTTTCCTCTATTAAATATGTTAACTATTCTGTACTTTCACCATACAATTAAATAAACATAAGATACCGTAAAAAAATGGAGTTTAACTTGGAAATCCTATCTAAAAAACTAAAAGAAAGCGGTCCGGGTCTGTAAACTGCAGAAGTATCCTTTTCTCTCCTCGATTAATTGGGGAATATATATCTCCCTAACTGAAGGGAGCACTTCCGATTGGGACAAAAATTTTAATTATCACAGTCTAGAAGGATTTCATTTTCACTGATCCAGGAGAGAAAAGGGTACTTCTTAGTTTACGGACCAGAACCGTGCTATTTTTCAGATATGATTTTCAGGTTAAGTTGAATATTTACGGTATCTTTTGTTTAGTAAATTGTTAGGTGAAAGTATACAATACTTAACAAAATCCCCCCTCCCCATGTTAAAATTGTTTTGTTAATAATACCGTTATTATTTCAGCACGGTCCGTCAAGTTTAGACGTACAGAGGAAAGATTAAGTATAGTATAGAAGATACTACACTTTAACGTTAATTCTATTTTGAAAAGCATAACATTAATTAAAAACCGACAAGTAAACGATATATTAAATCGAGACCAAATTAAGTAATGTAAGGATAATCCATCAACGTCAATTATATTTTGAAAAGTAACGAAATAATAATAAAAATAAACCGAAAAGAAAATTATTGTTTCAGGGGAGGGGGGCATAAAAATAAGCACCGAGTTGTATTTTTTAAACATTAAATGCGCACGATTCTTTTTATTGTTAAATGGTTGCGATCGATAAACGTAGATGACTCTCTCATTCTTTTATATTTCTCCCGGGAAACGCCGGGCCGAAGGTCCTGCTAGTGTATATATATATATAAATAGGTTGAGATAAATAAAATTAGCACATTATTTATATAAGTTCCAAGAATTCAAACGCAACAAATAATTGGTGTACGATCGTCTCTAAAACGATTTGAAATATTCTATTTTGTATTATATTTTAGATGATTCCAAAAAGACGCTTCTTCATGCTTCTCATAACATCACAAATTTTTTATGTATATATATATATATATATATATATAAGGGTGTGTCTAAGGGAACATGAAACTAATACTGAACATTGTTTTACATCTGATCTTAATGAGAACAACATATCAGCATCTCATTATGAGTGGAACTCCACTTATGGATGTGATTATAGTGGATGGTGCATTGTGGAGAACAATACCCACTCTTTCTACCAGGCAAGTTATGACTGTGCAGGTGCATGACGTTTGCCACATGATAGAGACTAACCTGGTCACATGTGTGATTTTCGAGTTTTCCTTCTCATAAACTTGATACCCTACCAAGGCTTAAGAGTTTAGTCTACCTTTATATTTCATCCATAGTTAGAAGGGGTAGATAAAGATTCATACCTTTCCCAATTGGTGAAAGCGATGCAATAACCATGACATAATTCGAACACTGTACACCAAGCCCGCACTCAGCGTCGGTAACCGCTGCACTACAGCCATTTCAAAATTAATGAGATTTTCTTTAACAAAAAGTCTTCCTCAGAAAAGTCGGCTAAGAATCCACAAGGAACCAAAAATAGGAAAAGACCTAGATGCAGGAACATTGGTCTCTAGATAACAGATTCTTGTGGTTATATTAGAATATCGTACACCCTCTTTTTCCTGTGTAATGATATATAGTGAGCACCGCCTTACGCGAGGTCCTTGTCTGGTGCTACCAGATCAGGCTGTCTGAAAATACTGGCTTTGTGACCTAAATTGCATCAAACATTGATGTTATTGTTTTTTTCCTTTCCCTTTGCAAAACTCAATGATGTTCTGCAAAGTCAAAAACAGCAATTTTTCTCCTACAAAACTAGAAAAAACCCAAACACCATAAATAAATATTTGAAGATATAAAGAACTTGAAACATAAAAACTGTTACCAAAATGACCGGCTATGGGATTAAATAACGCGAAAAGGGTTGATATGCCGTAAAAGAAAACAACCAACCAAGCATAAGTAATGCCTTATTAATATCTGTCTATCCATTATTGTATTCATTATTGCAATAAACCTTTCTTCCTTCGTTATACTATCAGGTTGTTTCTTTCTACTCTAGTAACGACCTCATATATTTTGTAACCCTTTTCAAGGATACAACACTTGCAAAACACTCTCAGCACTTTTATCCGTTGCACCACGGGTCCTTTTCAAGGATACAACACTTGAAAAACACTCTCAGCACTTTTATCCGTTGCACCACGGGTCCTTTTCAAGGATACAACACTTGAAAAACACTCTCAGCACTTTTATCCGTTGCACCACGGGTCCTTTTCAAGGATAGAACACTTGAAAAACACTCTCAGCACTTTTATCCGTTGCACCACGGGTCCTTTTCAAGGATACAACACTTGAAAAACACTCTCAGCACTTTTATCCGTTGCACCACGGGTCCTTTTCAAGGATACACCACTTGCAAAACACTCTCAGCACTTTTATCCGTTGCACCACGGGTCCTTTTCAAGGATACAACACTTGCAAAACACTCTCAGCACTTTTATCCGTTGCACCACGGGTCCTTTTCAAGGATACACCACTTGCAAAACACTCTCAGCACTTTTATCCGTTGCACCACGGGTCCTTTTCAAGGATACAACACTTGCAAAACACTCTCAGCACTTTTATCCGTTGCACCACGGGTCCTTTTCAAGGATACAACACTTGCAAAACACTCTCAGCACTTTTATCCGTTGCACTTTTATCCGTTGCACTTTTATCCGTTGCACCACAGGTCCTTAATCCTGTGTTTACCTTCTTTTCACAAAACATTCAACTAATTTTACTTTTACTTATTAGTATGTATCTTGGTAGTACACCAAAGCTGAAAGACCATCATACATATCGCATTCATACTAGAGATCATGCTATTAGCCAATCAACACACGTTGTTTCTTTAAATAAAAACGAATGCACGACGACTTTCTCTTTTTTTAACAGAAATCCTGCTTGCATCTGATCCGAGCTAAGACATTTTTTTTCTTTTTTACGTTTCAGAAACTGCTGGCCACTACGACTCTTGAAGATTTACAGGGTAATTCTATGGGAAAATAACATAATTTCGCTCATACTTGAATAAAAATGAAAATGAAATTCAGAGAAAACGTTTGAAAGTTATCTGATTAAATGAACTCTTGCCGGACATTGTTGTCAGTCGGCTCTATTTTGTTAAAAAATATATATTTAATCTGCATGTCAAATAGTAAAGAGGTACGTTTGTTAGTATTCATATGGTGATTTGGATTCGCAGACCAACATTAACACGTACACAGAAAACCTGGGTCATTGGGTAAGCACTCAATGTCATCTCGACCTGCTGTGTACTGGAAACGGACATGACGTCACATGGTTCAGAGAGAGAGAGTGGGTGGGCGAGGTTGGAAATTTGTTTGAAGTCTCGGAGCGAACCACACATGTAGAGGATGACTTATGATCAACAATACACTAAAGGTGGTCAAGGGGCTCCACATATCTGTAGCTCAAAACGGCCTCCACAGCAAGCAGAAGAGAAAGCAACATCAACATCTCAATAAAGGGTCCTTTCTTCAAATTTTAGACTATTCGTTGTTTCTTCGTGCTGCTGTGAAACATTAATTTCAGGTGCCCCAATCACAGAAGGAGTGGTCGATATGAAGTAGGATTGGACTGAACTAGTATGATTGGGATCTCCATCCGATGACAAGGTATGTTTATGAACAAAAAAATATTTTAATTGATTGTGACTTACGATACATTAGACCTCCCCTAGGAGGGGAGGTATATGTAACATGCATATGAAAATTTAGAAAACATGCTGTCCAAAAATCTGGTCACTAATCTGCTTGACATTTTCATTACTTTCTGCCAAACCAAAGGGAACCCATTTTTCAAGCTTATACACTTTTCCTAGATGTTGTAAATGAGGGTGAACTGTTGGATGACTTGAATTCAGATTGTGTGTTCATTATTCTTCAACTGTAACAGTTCTAGTTTGATCAAGTTGTGAAACAAAAGGAGACTATAATTAAATAAATAGGTTGGCCATTGCATGGCGCAACTCATGAAGTTGAAATCACATTTCTTAAACTTTGCAAATCATCTCTTCCAACTTTTTCATTTAAATAATTCTCTACCATAAACAACAGCCATATTTTTGATTGCTGTTATTATAATGAAAGAGAGAGTTAGAGAAAATGATAATAATAAAAATTATAATAATTATAAGAATGATGATAATTTGTAATACCTATTACGATGATAACAGATTCGCTGAAGGTTCAATCTTCAGTACAGGTTATACTAAGAATATCATTTAGAATTACTTAAGACTTCTACCCGATCATGGCTGACGGAACTATAGCAATCTATCCGTGTGGGTTAAGTAAAAGGATTCAGTTTGAAATTCCGTACAGATTTCCGAGTTCGACAAGACGCACATGAAGAAGGTCAAAGGTTACATCAGCTGAAACGTTGTGAGAATAACATCCAAGATGAGAACAGTAGTCTAAATAATCCAAAGAATACAAATTATCAAGCCTCATCTAAAAAAATTCAGAAACATAATATAAAGATGTTTTGTTGTTGTTTGTTTTTCATCACTGACAATGAAGGAATACTTTTATTCGCATCTAGCTCTGTTATTTTTCTCCATTGTCACTGAAAGTTAATAAATAAATACTTTTATTAGAACGAAAGTATTTATTTATTGATTCCCATAACTATGAACAAACATAGCAGAACTGGATGAGAATTAAAGTATTTCTTTATTCATTGTCAGTGACGAAAGAGCAAACACAACACGTCTTTATAAGAATAAAAGTATTTCTCTATTGTCACAAAAAAAAGGAACCAGAGGTTTATGAGGATAAATGTATTTCTCCATACATTGTCAGTAACGAAAGAACAACACAAAAAAGACTTTATAAGAATACAACTACTTCTTTAGTCACTGTCTGTGACGAGAGAACTAATCCAACTAGGATTGATAATAATAAATGTATTTATTTATAGGTCCCCCGATTTATAAAATGACCCTTTTCTCCCATAACGTTTGATCCATCCATTCAATTTTTCTGAAACTTGGCCAAAATGTAGAGGCAATTGTTATGGATATAAAATGAGCATCCTTGACCCCAGGGGGTTAAAGGGGGATCAAAAATGCCCCAAATTGCCCAAATTTATTGCATTTTACACTCGCCACATCGAGTCACATACAGAGGGGGACCACGCACGCGCGGCTTGTTTATTTATTTATTAATTGTTGATGACGAAAGAGCAAATACGAAAAAGATTTTAAAGAATTTCTTTATTGTAAAATTACGAGAAAAAAAACCCCACTAAATAGTCCATAAAAATAATCCAACTTTTTGTATTCACTGTCAGTGATTAAAGAAGCAAACCAGAGCTTTATGACAATAAGAATATTTCTTTGTTTATTGTCAGGGACGAAGGAACAAACACAGCACAGCTTTGTTTCCTGACTGACAATTAATAAAGAACTACTTTTATTTTAAACTACTTTTAAAGAAATGCTGCTGTGTTTGTCTTTCGTCACAGACAATGAGCAATGAAATACTTTTATTCTTATAAACCAGAACTGTGTTTGTATTCTATAACGGACAATGAGCAATTAAAAAAATCTTATAAACCAGTGCTATGTTTGTCTTTCGTCACGGACAATGAGCAATGAAAAACTTTGTTCTTATAAACCAGTGTTGTACTTGTCTTTCGTCACGGACAATGAACAATGAAATATTTTTATTCTTATAAAGCAGTGCTGTGCTTGTCTTTCGTCACGGACAATGAGCAATGAAAAACTTTATTCTTATAAACCAGTGTTGTACTTGTCTTTCGTCACGGACAATGAACAATGAAATACTTTTATTCTTATAAACCAGTGATGTGGTTGTCTTTCGTCACGGACAATGAGCAATGAAAAACTTTATTCTTATAAACCAGTGTTGTACTTGTCTTTCGTCCCGGACAATGAACAATGAAATACTTTTATTCTTATAAACCAGTGATGTGGTTGTCTTTCGTCACGGACAATGAGCAATGAAAAACTTTATTCTTATAAAGCAATGCTGTGCTTGTCATTCGTCACGGACAATGAACAATGAAATACTTTTTTTCTTATAAACCAGTGCTATGTTTGTCTTTCGTCACGGACAATGAATAATGAAAAATATTTATTCTTATAAACCAGTGCTATGTTTGTCTTTCGTCACGGACAATGAATAATGAAAAACATTTATTCTTATAAACCAGTGCTGTTTTTGTCTTTCGTCACGGACAATGAATAATGAAATACATTTATTCTTATAAATCAATGCTATCTTTGTATTTCATTAAATGAATACTGAAATAATTTTATTCTTATAAAGCATTGTCGTGTTTGGTGTTTCGTTACTAACAATGAATGAAGAAATATTTTTATTCTCGTAAAGCTGTGTTATATTTGTCTTTTGTCAGTGACAATCGATAAAGAAATATTTGTATTCTTATAAAACCGTGTTGTGTTTGTTCTTTCTTTAATTACAATGAATAAAGAAATACTTTTATTCTAATAAGGATATATTTTTCTTTTGTCACTAACAATATAACTACCCTTAGTGGGCACATAAAGTACATAATTTACTCTTTTACAGTAGTGTTTTTTATGGAGAATTCTAATATGATTTCAAGGAGCTTTTACCATTGACAAAAGAAAAGTCAATGGTTACTTTTCAAATTGTCTTATAACTTCAGATTTAAATCATATCAATTAACTTACACGATCTTGGAAGTAAGTTCAAATTATTGAATCGTTGTATACAGTAAGCCATAAAGTAAAATTTGCATAAATTGATAGCATACAGAAATCCACAAAGAACTTTTTTCAATATTGTAGATTATTAGGTTGATTTTATATTGCTTCCTTGCACGAAAACATAAATTTGGTCTTTGGACGGTTAACCTAAAATATGAAACGAAATCCTTCATTTGTGTTTCTGAATCCAAATCTGAATCAACATGAAATAATAGTTAATAATGATAATAGAATCTGAATATATAACATCAAACACAAATGTCTTCATTTATTGAGCTTTAAAATGATGTATGATATTTAAAAAATTCTTGGGGGCAAACCTAAGTTAGAATTGTTCAAATTAGAATGCGTAAGATGTAAGCATATATATTGCTTAGCATCAAATGTAAACTAAGGAAATATTGCGTATGTATACGATCAAACACACATTTCTTATCAGATAGGGTGATACCCCCCAAATATCACAATCCTTTCTGCAATCCAACCATATTTGCTACAAAAAAACTTCAATCTATGCCTGACTTGACCATCGTGAATGCCCAACAGTTTTATTTTATTACCATTCAATAATAAGAACATCTAGATACAACATGCAAAATTGTCAATAACTCTAACACACTCCTCCCTTGGCAAAAAAAACCTCACTCATTTCTTGGCAATGCCCTGATTTTAACTGCGATGGTCCTCTTTACTTCAGGAATAAACTGTAGATTGTTTAGATAGATATTATATTTAAAATAACCCTACAGATAAAAATACGGAACGGGGGGTGTAAGGTCCGGTGAGTGTGAAACCTATTCAGGATCACGCCTCCGACTGATGAAACGTGCCCCCAATATCATTTAACGGCGATAAAACGTTGTTAACATCCATAACTGAAAATAGGTGGACTTTTTTGTGAGGGGTGGGAGGTTAGGGCTCGGAGGTGTCTCCCTGTACAATAACAATATATTACGTTTTCATGTTAGCATTTGGGCAAAATAGATCAAATAAACATAAGAACTCTTAATAGGATAACTAAACTTACATTCTTGTCATCTAAATACTAACTGAACGTATTTTTACTTTTCAGTATTACGGTTAAGCATTTATTCCTTGTTTAGTGAAATTAGTATCGTGTTTTGTCACAAAAGCGGAAATCACATAATCAGCCCCTCTCAACATAAATACCCCCGACCGACCTGACAATCAGCTAAATTCCACCCCTTCACTGTAAAGATCCCTAAATGCCAGAAAGCTTTCTACTCTAATAGCTGCTTGCCTTTGGAATTCCCTCCCTGCTCCCTGTTTCCCCGACTGTACCAAAATGCAGAAATGCAAATGTAATGTGAACAACCATCTCGCTGCACAAAACCCCACCTAGGATGCCCCCATTAATCTGGCTCCTCATTCACAGTAGCCCTTTACGCCCCACTGGCAATGTGCTTTGTTTGGGGTGAATTTCAGGAGAAAAAAAAAGAAAGTGAAATTAGCATCGTGTTTTGTCACATAATCTACAAATTGTTAATCCTGCCATTTGTAAAATAGCAACATGGGTTCAACTAATCGCATACAATGAATGGTTTACAATATTATATTTTCGTTATAAAATAATACTAAAAGTGTTGATATGCCATAAAACAGACAAGACACATATTTTATTTTTTATCGCCATTAAATAACACCAAAAGAGTTGATATGTCGTAAAACATATAAACGAAACCTTTTTTTTATTTAGAAACAAGCAAATATCCTCTACCCCTGCATTGCCTGGAGAAATAACTTAAAACTTCAAAGTTTGGAATAATTTTTAAGCAGATAATTCATTACTTTTTTTGGCTTCTTTGGTTTTTCTTTTAATTTCAAACATTTACTTTCATCCTACACTCTATAATAAAGACCAATGTGTGTATATGTGTGTGTATGTGTGTGTGTGTGGAAAAAGACAAACAGAAAAAAAAATTAAATACAGGAAAAAATCATCAAAGAAAACAAGAGATTTTACCGGTTTCGTTCAGATCAACGAACGTCTTCAGAAAAAGTGAAAATTTTTAATTTATTCGATAACGGTAAAAACGTAGGAAAAAAAGAACGCACAGAGAGACGTCATTGGTGCGTGTTTAACTATTTGAAAAAGGAAGAATAATAAAATGCGCGTGTGGAGAGACGTTAAAAAAAAAAATTGGGGGCGGGGTGGGGAGAAAAAAATATGGATGAAGTGTAGTAAAAAAGAAACAGTTTATTTAACCAGGATCGCAATAGCGCAAAATATTGCAGTCTTTCAGTGCAGTACTTGTAAGATGTTTGCTTAAAGAATAGGGTCCGAGTCTGAGGTTTATCTTAGATGGTGATGAGAGAAGTATTATAGTGCTTTCGATGCATTTGCGACATGGGAGAGAGTATTCGGTCTTGAGGAGGGTGCAGTTTTTTAAATCAAAATTGCGGGTAAAAGTGTTTCTGCGTATGACTAGTGCGTTAGTGAGATTGTTGTGTTTCACACATCTTGTCTTCCAAGGCATTTCATTTTCATGATATATCGTGCATTTTACCCTCATATATATATATATATATATATATATATATATATATATATATATATATATATATATATATATATAAGGTACTTCCCTCCCGTCATGTAATCTTGTCATGCAAGTGGAAAACGTGTTGGAGAAAGCAAATAGCAAGTCAGACAACAAATGAATTCGTAAAGAAATCCTCCACTCTAAATAAAAAGTCACGAGTTGGTGTTTTCTTTTCTTTAGATCATCAGAAATGATAATTTATATATTTAAAATTAAATTTCTGGCATAATTCTATAGTTTTATATGAATATTAGTGCGAACACTTGCAAAGCATTACTTTTTTCGGCTATTTTTGACGAAGCGTGTGCACTCATATAGCATATTAATTAACAATTAATTGTCGGTGCTCTTGATATGTGAACTACCGAATGTTTAGGGTTATTTAGTAAGGGTTAAACAACATATGAAGAGCACCTAATTTTCATTATTTTGTGTCAAACTATTTTTCATTATATTAAATTCTTAGTTATGATAAGTTTAGTTGTCATATTCGAGCAACCTAGCATATTAAACTCCTACTTATGATAAGTTTAGTTGTCATATTCGAACAACCTAGCATATTAAACTCCTAGTTATGATAAGTTTAGTTGTCATATTCGAACAACCTAGCATATTAAACTCCTACTTACGATAAGTTTTGTTGTCATATTCGAACAACCTAGCATATTAAACTCCTAGTTATGATAAGTTAAGTTGTCATATTTGAATAACCTAGCATATTAAACTCCTAGTTATGATAAGTTTAGTTGTCATATTTGAATAACCTAGCATATTAAATTCCTAGTTATGATAAGTTTAGTTGTCATATTCGAACAACCTAGCATATTAAACTCCTACTTACGATAAGTTTTGTTGTCATATTCGAACAACCTAGCATATTAAACTCCTAGTTATGATAAGTTTAGTTGTCATATTTGAATAACCTAGCATATTAAACTCCTAGTTATGATAAGTTTAGTTGTCATATTTGAATAACCTAGCATATTAAACTCCTAGTTATGATAAGTTTAGTTGTCATATTTGAATAACCTAGCATATTAAACTCCTAGTTAGGATAAGTTTAGTTGTCATATTTGAATAACCTAGCATATGCAGTTATTCTTTCAGAATTCTTACTCTCTACTATACATCTATCTATTAATACACTAGAATCATCTAGAGAAAGCGTGACTCTCCGTTTTAAGTTAAATTACATAATGTGTTCGTACACACCGTTAACACGTATGCAAATTAGATAGCAAAATAGTAACACCTTTTACTTATTATTTTTAGTTATGCAAGACGAATTTCTCAACAGATATATAAAGGTTTATGATTTTTCGAATGAAATCAAAGTGGAAAAAGTAATAGTAGTGGTTGTGACCAAACGGGTCACGGGTAATAGTATTTATCCTCAAAAATTCAGATAGAATCTTGTAAGAATTTAAATGTACATATATATGTACCTTATATAATAGTGCTGTAGGCTGATGCAGACCCCACATAATTATAATTAAAACGAAGTTGATTCTGTTCCCTCATTTTATTTATTTTATGAACGTTTCAGAAAACACTTCGATGAGAAATGATTACTTTGACCTTATGTTTGACCTAGAGTATTGACCTAGGTCAACTGTAGATAGCCTATAACATTTGTTTAGTGAAGGACTAATAACATGAGAAACATCTTCGTTTGACCTTACATTTGACCTTACATGGCCTTCAAGATTCACCTAGGTCAACTTTAGTTAGCCTGTAACACTCTTTGGATCATACTCTATCTCAGTGATTCTCTTTGTTTAAATTTATTTTTAAATATGCTTAACAGTTCACAATTGAAGAGAAATGACTCTTCCCAGCCCTTTTGAGACTTACATCCGGGTACTGATATTTATTTCTGTATCTCATCATTTTTATAATAGTCAGATAACTTTTTTCAGTGTATTATTTTCAAAGAAATTCTTCACGATAACTTAATTTGTTTGATGATAATACTATTTTTAGTTCCTGTCGACCAAGAGAAGAGTTTATCAGGCATGTGTACACAGTGTGATAATGTATGGAAGTGAAACTTGGCCAGTGAGGGTTGAAGACATGAGTTGCATGGAGAGAAATGATATGAGAATCATATGATGAATGTGTAATGTGAGTCTTAAAAACAGGCTTAGTTTTGATAATCTGAAAGGAAGAATAAATCTGGACAGTATAAGGAAATGTGTGCAGAACAGGAGATTTTGATGGTATGGCCACGTTAAAAAAATAGATTAGTAAATGTAGAACAGTTAAGGTAGCAGGTCTAGTTCACAAGGGAAATCCAAGGAAAATATGAGAGGAAGTGATAAAAATGGATTTGAAAGGAAGAGGGATACATAAAGACTAGGCGAGAGATAAATTAGTTTGGAAACCAATTTCTTAAAGCCGTCCAAAACATGCCAGTGTGTAAAATGGATGTTAAACTGATGATGATGATGATGATGATGATGATGATGATGATGATGATGATGATGATGCGACAACATCATATAAAAAAACAAGGTTTTTCCAGTCGTACAGTCAAGTTACATAACAATATGTCCAAAAGTAAACTTACATCTGAAAAACACTGTTTTTAACCATTTTTTGGTAATTACTTATTCTGGAATTAGAACATTTTCAGAGTTAACATATTTTGTTTTATTATTATTTATTTTATCTATTTTTAAGTACTTTTACTTTTTAAAATTTAACTTTAAAAAAATATTCTTTATTTAAATAAAGAAGGGTTTTCAAAATGAAATTTAAAAAACATAAAAATACTTTGTAAAAATGAATACTAAAACCAAGTATGAAAACAATAAATATCAATGTTTATCTTATCTGCACAAACATTGAAAAATCCTTTTAAAAATTACCACCACAGGGTTCACACAAAATTCAGCTGTGCAATTAACAGAATAGAAACATTAACTCTAAACGTCCCAGACCACTCAAAACCGCACTGACTGGAAATCATGTTTGTATTCCCATACCGAACGATGCAACACAGAATGATAAGCATTTGTTTAAATCTATTTTTTACGACATTTAGAACATCACAGTTGAAAGAAAATACATTTACCAGTCCTCCTGTTATCCGAGTCATAATAATTATTTCATTATCTGTGTTTAAGACAAATTTTACACTTTTTGGAAAGTAAAGAAAAATGTCATATCTTAGCCAATACTTGATGTATTCTCAAAATTAAATGTGCATCTCTAAGAGGATCATTTGCCGATTACAGTTCGCTCGAAGAAGCTACCCTGAGCCTTTACCACAGGTTCCAGGCAGGACCTGAAATTGGAGCATGTGGTCTTCATGGTGTCCTTAGAGTGACGCCTACAAACATAATAGTCTGTGAGGTTAGAATCAAGTGAGTTGGGGGCTGAATGTAGGGAATGGTGAAGTCGTAGAAGTTCTCAGATAGCCACTTCTGAGTTTTTCAGGAGGTATGACACAGAGCTGAGTCCTGGTGCTTTATGTATGGCCTTCCCACAGTCACCCTCTCCAAACAGCGCTTGATAATAATGAACAACAACTCAATATAGTCATCTGAATTGAGTCTGAGTCCCTATTCGAAGATGTAGGGTGGCATGACTCAATGACCATCACAGTTTTAGGGAACTTGGTCTTCATAATGCACAAGACTTTATGTGAACTATAAGCTCGCCACTAGTTGTTCTGTGCATTGTGCACTATAGAACCAGAGCATCTACCATTCAACTGAGTGTTTAATTGTAGAGGATTTTTTTTTCGCTTTCATAAAGTGCTTCTCTTAGGCCCTGGCAGTGAATAGTTGACCCTTGCGTTTCTTGTATGGGGAGTACAGAAGATCCTTGTTTAGCACTTTTTTCATAGTTGCAATCCTGATGCCCATATCTCTAGCCAAAGTTCGCCTGGATTTTACTACACAATCTTTTGCATCTTCTTGACTAATTATTTTGTGCAGGCATTCAGAATGCCTGCTATAATCCGTCCTGCTAGCCACTGCTTCCACATCTCCATCAAAATCTTCTCGCTCACATCTCATGTCCTTCAGGGTATTCAAAGAGCACTGAGCTGCAACTTAGATTTCTGAATTTTCGAATCTGGCACGAATCACGATGATGCAGATCACTCTCTTCCAATATTTTGATGCTTTCCAGTCGTCTATGGTCTCCAACTCTCAATACCAATAGTACACAGAAACAGCTATCCGTTGCACTTTACCGCCATTAAATACTTCAAATGGTTCTGATAGGAAAAATATATCAATAAATTATCTAATTTGTCTCTAACACCCTGTATATATATAAAACACAGTCATCCACAGACGGCTGTTTCGTCTTTCACGACTCATCAGTGTG
>OY744525.1:59744327-59764327 GCA_963556195.1 Sepiola atlantica
TATGAACCTGACATATATATATATATATATATATATATATATATATATATATATATATATATATATATGAGAGAGAGAGAGAGAGAGAGCATGTATCACAAGTTAATTGAAAAATATTACTTATGAACACCCTTAAAAACTTGGCGGAAAGAAGAAAAAAAACGCTTCTTTTAGAATCGTACATACACTTAATTTAAAATGATCCTTTCATTTCCGGACCATTCTAGCGTTTTAGAGCATTAACTAATTTTTTTTTTTGCTATGGGAGCTAAATCCGTAGCGGTGAGGGGATGTGTCTACTTTGCATGTGGTTTTTTGATCTTGCCACTGGGTTAGTGGTTAAAAAATTTGATTGATTCCCCTAACAAGTTTTAATTATTTAATTTGAACTGTATAAAATATAATTATGCAAATTAGGCAAACAAAACATTTTGTTTGCAACTTTACTTGACTATAAGTAGAGTTTTTCAAACGAATATTGTGTATTAATTATTTAAATTATAGTAACCTGTTTTGATTATAATATAGGAGTGATAAATAAGAAAATATTTCGCTTTTATTCATTTAGATATTATTTTCTTTTTTACTATTTCATATGTATACTTACATTATGTTTATTTCAGTATTAACTTTAATAGTCCTCAATAGATGAGTAAAACTTAGTAGTAGTATGAAAATATATGGCAAGTAAGCTACTCAGAAAAGTTTGTGCTCCCTTCCCTAGGAAAATCATCAGACTACATTATATATATATATATATATATATATATATATAATCACAAATTGATTGTATAATAATAAATATATAAATAATTTTTTTTATTTACAAATTAAATTTGAAAAAACAATTAAATGATATTTATTTAAATGTTATTTTGTAGAGTGCTCAATGTTAAAAATTGAAATTATCTAACAGAGCTGATACAATTCTTAAAGCAGGGTTAGTTGTAACTTCAAGAATTATAGACTCCAACCTAATTGTAGAATTGCTAATACAAGCAAATAAAATGATTTTGATTGGTCAATTAGATACCGGGAATATTTACATGAGTCTTAGATTTTCAGTCTTTCTTTCTTTTTCTATCACTTTCTGTCTTTATGTCTGGCACTCTCTTTCTCTTACTTAGTGTAACTCTTTTCTCTCCCTCCCCTATCTATCTCTCGTACTCTTTTTTTCTCTCTCTCTGTCTCTCTCTCTCTCTTTCGCACGCTCTCATCCTGTATCTCTCTCTCTCTTTCTCTCTCTCTCTCTCTCTCTGATACTCTCTTTCTCCCCATCTCACTCTTGGTTTCACTCTCAGCCTGTCTCTCTCTCTCTCTCTTAATCTCTCTTTTAATTTCCCATACTCTCTCTCCCTCTCTCTTAAACTCCCCCCTCTTTCTCCATCTTATACTCTCTCATTCTTTCTCTCTCTTTTTCTTACTCTCTGTGTCATACACTCTTTCTCTCCCACTCCCTCTCTTAATCCCTCTTCCTCTCTCTCTCTCACTCTCAACCTCCCCGATCTCTCTCTTAATCTCTCATACTCTTTCTTTCTCTCTCTTTTTTACTCTCTGTCTCATGCTCTCTTTATCTCCCTCTCTCTCTCATGCTCTATTTATCTCCCTCTCTCTCCCTCTCTCTCTCTCTCTTAATCTCTCTCTTTTAATCTCTCATTCTCTCTCTCTCTCTTAATCTCTCTCTTTTAATCTCTCATTCTCTCTCTCTCTCTCTCTCCTTCTCTCTTACTCTCTGTCCACCTAGTTTGTCAATTTCTCTAAATCATGCTTAAATATTGCCTGTTAAAAATGTCATATCTGTCAATGACAACGACAATGAAACAAAAGCTGAGAAGTTACTATGGAAACCATAAAATCAGGTGCAAACATACACATCTACATATAAAAAGGCCTCCTTTCAGTCATGAGACATAATGGATACCCCTTGTAAAGGGAGAGTGAGGCAAGGGTTGCGTAATGTCTAACTGTACCTCTCCTGAACTGGCATTGCTTGAATTGAGTGACAAGGAAAAGTCCATGACGCCTGAAAACAATGCCAAAATAAGCAGAGAAAGACTGGTGTTATTTCAGAGTTTTCTTTTTCCTAAACTAGTTACACAAACAAGGCTTGAGGGTCTAGTCTACTCTACTATTTAATCCATAGCTGGAGGGGGGATATATTGATTCATATCTTCCTAAAGGGTATTAACAAAAGTGATCCAGTAGCTCGCGCAGAAATTGAACCTGACACACCAAGCCCACAGTTTATGCCTGTAACCACTACACCACGTTACTTCCATTTCCACTCATAATAATAATAATAATAACAACAACATATGATTAATGTCTACACGAATGCAATCATATCGCGATCATAGATCTCATCAGGCCCTTTGATACTAATGTTTTTATATATATATATATTTCCAAGCGTATTAAAATATTAGTATCAGAATAATATGGTTTTGCTACACCAAGACAATCAGCTACCATTCTAACTTTGAGTCACGGCCCCATTGTCGGGAACCGACTATAATACCTTGGTAGGTCAAATATTTTAGTGGGGGGAAAACTCTAAAAGAAAAAACAATAAATTCATATGAATCAGCATGTACGATTTTTGACATGCTCGATTAAGTTGTCAGCAGTGGTTTTTCCAATTCTAGAATCAGGTTAAGTACCTGACAGTAGGGACCACATGAAGTTTGCCAACATGCATAGTGGAAGTGGTGCTATAGAACCGACAAGATTCGACCTTGGCATACGCGGGTCATCAGTCCACATTAATATTTTATTTATCTCCCTTCTACGGTGGGAAGATTAGACACAAGGTCAGGAAAAGTGGTATTTGAAAAGCCAGCACTCTAATGAGAGACTACTCTGGCTGAACAAAATTGCCTGGACTGCCCCGTCGGCATTACCTGATAGAGGCGCCTCAGGCGATTAGCAATAAACTAACCCCTTCTCAAAGGGAAAGAAGGTACGGCCTGGAAAGATGGACCTGCTAGAATTGCACAGGACCATACCTAGGACCGACAGAGAACAAGGACATAGCGTGCCCAAAACTGCCACCCCGGAGCGCGACTATTTACTTCACCACAACTCTGAAATAAAACTTGTAGCTAGGTTGGTCTGTTATGTGGCACACACTGTGCACCTGTAGTCATAACTTGCCTGGTAGAAAAAGTAGGTTCTGTTCAATAATATACAATACACTTAAAACAAATTTATCTCTGGCATTTATATATATATATATATATATATATATATATATATATATATATATGCATATATAAAGGTATATAGTTCTATCTATATAAAGTTAGGTATGTTTATATGTACAGAATTCCGCCATAAACTCATTGACCAATCATTATAAATTTTCGAACACAACTGCTAGGCATAAGGTGTCCAAATGTAGGCTATATTTTGTTTAATATAGTTTTATGCTAATAGGGTAAAAAGTGGATGGAAGCTCTTTCTGAAAATTCAGATACCTCAGACATCGATTAATAAATATTTCCCAAATTTCAGTTTCTTTGTGGAATTTTAAAAGGGTTTTTAGAGGGCACAATATGAAAAGGATGAATCAGAGGCATTAGTTGAAGCGGATCCATGTACAGCTGTTCAAGATCTAGCTTAAAGTTAGGTGTAAGTCATCTGACAGTTCTGGACAACCCTCAAGTAATTGGAGAAATCAAAGAAGCTTAACAAATGCCTGCCACATGAACTTAACAAAACTCAAAGAAATCTTCATTTTGAGGTGCCATCGACACTTCTTTTGCAGCACAAAGATGACCAATTTCTTTGTTGTATTTCTATTTCTTTTACTAACATGTCACTACGTTCTGCAGATTGAAAAGCACGCAAGAAGATATTTTATGTAACGTTTGTGAATTCGGGATTGTAGAACTTATAAGTGGTTGAAAGTCCTTTGTACATTCTCTCTATAGAAAATAGCCTAAAGATTTTCTTTCTTTCTGTAAGCATGAGATATTTTTAGTCAGGACTGTTACTTTACGAAGGTGTAATGGCAATAATACAGATGTTTCCAGAGGTTGTTGATTTATTCTGTGGAGAGGAATAGATGACTTTTCATTAATAAGATAGACGAAAACATGTTTTTTTTGCTACTTGAATGCAATTGATTTCAGTGAGCAAACTGAAACCAACTATAAGACGATGTATATTTGCCACATAACGAGTCTTCAGGCAGCTGTCAACAATTTCACAAAGTGCAAGGATCCGATTGTATGCGCTAGTAGCAGCATGCAACACACATGTTCGACCTGTACTCTTGTATTTCTGCGAAACATGGTCAACCATGAAAGGTCAGAACGACACAATCCTGGCTGCAGTGCATCAGATGGAGCTAATTGCCGGTCTCACTTTACAGGCTTTCATGAGAAAGTATGTCACACAACGACGTCTCAACTGCTACGTCCACGTCGTCTGCTGTCAGTCATCCGAAACGTTTCAAAATTTGTCCCACATTGACGTAATTGGCCCAAAGACATGTGATAGGCCGCTTAAGACATGGAGGGATCAGTTGCTAACAACCTGATCCTGGCGGGCGACACAAGCAAAATGGCAACAGACAGGAAAAGTTGGAAGTCATTCACGAAACGTGTAACCTCAGTATAAGACAGAAGACTAATAATAATAATAATAATAATGATAATAATAATAATCATTTCTTCACACTTTTCTTTTCTTGTCTTTTTGTTTCTGGTTTTGGTGCTTCCCGAGTTGTTCATTGGGATGGTGTCTCAGCAAGAGACATCATCCCAAAAGAAAAGTGGGAAGAAAAACAACTACATGGATGCGTCATAAGACTGACAAGAGAAGAAACCAACGAAAATAGCTGGGCATGGCTAAGAAAAAGAACACTTGAACAGAGAAACGGAATGTTTACTGACAGCTGCACAGAACAATGCGATTAGGACAAACTAAATTAAAACTAAAATAGATAAAACCCAGGAAAACAGTAAATGCAGACTGTGTGGACAAAGAGACTAAGCCATAAATCATATAATAAATGAATGCAGCAAACTAGCCCAAAAAGATTACAATAACTGGTATGACCGTGTGGGAAAAGCAGTACAGTGGGAACTGTGCAAACGAATGCATTTCGAACAGGCAGACAAATGGTACAAACATAAACTAGAGACAGTACTAGAAAACGAAAAACATAAAATCCTCTTGGATATTGATGTACAAATAGAAAAACTCATACAAGCAAGGAGACCGGATGTCATGGTAATCGACAAGAAGGAAAGATCCTGCCAAATCGTAGACTTTGCTGTTCCAGCAGACAACAGAGTGAAGATCAAGAAGACGGAAAAACGAAGCAAATACACGGAACTTGTCAGAGAACTGAAAAGGTATAAAGCATGAAGAAAGTCAATATAATAGCAATAATCGTAGGAGCACTAGGAACAGTCCAAAAAACCTGGAGAAAAGACTGGGAGAAATTGGAATCAAAGGGATCACTGAGATCATACAAAGGATGGCAATGATCAAAACAGCTGAAAAGTTAAGGAAAATCATTGAATGCAGAAACCAACCCTCATAAGCTACGAATGGTAACCAATCATATGGAAGTGCAAATAGGAAGAAAACAAAATACCAGGAAGAGCACCACCGCAGGAACAAAGGAACAGAAACTGCAAGAGATATCATAAGCCCCTCCTCCAAATTAATGATGGCACTGGCCTAGGCTGACACTACACAAAATAGTCATAGAGGGTCAAGGAGGATGGGAAGACCGAGGAGGGACAGCACAAACCAGACCTCCACTGGAAGAGTGCTGTGACCTTGGGGAGGCTTATTGCAACCCAAATCTCAGGAGAGACCAATGGTTGTTGCTAGCGCGAAATCAATGGTAAGCGGCTGTTGTGATACCACAAGGTAATTTGAGGTGGTTATCAAATAGAGGCGGAGACTACTGGAACTCTGGGGAAGCTTGTTGTCACTCAGACTCCAGGGAACACCACTGGTTGTTGTCGGTGAGCAATCACTGATGATGAGTTGTGTGATAACTCCTAGTGAGCAGAAATAATAATAATAATAACAACAACAACAAAAAAAAAAAAAAAAAACTCTTTTTCTGCGTGACAAAAATGTGTTTTTAATAGTTTTTATTTTAATAAAGTTGAGTTCAGGCTGATTTATAAGCATTTGAAGTTAGTGATCAAAACCCAACATTATTTTCTGTCGACCCAAATATTAACTACTACGTTTAACTACCTGGGAGTAAAAAAAAAAAATAACTGAATTGTTTATAAAGATTTATAAAGTAATTTTGGTCAATTTGAACTTTTACAAACTTCATCATCATCATCATCATCATCATCATCATCATCATCATCATCATCATCATCATCATCATCATCGGTTTAACGTCCATTTTACATGCTGGCATGTGTTGGACGGCTTAAAGAAATTGACTTCCAAAGTAACATATCTTTGCTCAGGTCTTTATAAATCCCTCTTTTCATCAGGGCCAATTTTTTATCATTTTCTCCTATTTTTACTTTGGCCTTTCTCTGTAAACTAAATTTTCCATCTCAACTCTTCTTCATCCACTAACCAAAGAACTCTCATCTATTCCTTCAATGTGGCCATACCATCGAAGTCTACTTTTCTGCACACATCTCACTATATTCTCGATTCCTCTGAGGTCATCAGATCTAAGTCTGTCTTCAAGACTCACATTACACATCCATCATATCAATCTCATATTATTCTCTCCATGCAATGCATGTCTTCAACCCTAACTAGCCAGGTTTCACTTCCATACATCCTCACACTGCGTACTCACTGATAGACTCTTCCCTTGGCCAACAGTTGTAACGCTCTGCTGGTTAGTAATAGCAGAATTTCCCTGAACTTACTCCATCCACTCTTAATTCTCGCAATCACACTAGCATCTACTCCCCCTTGGGCTCCAATGGTATCACCAAAGTAATAACACTTCGCCATATAGATATACTTTCTCCACATCTGAATTCTCATCTATCTCCATTGTCTTAGACTTCTTTCACACAAATTGGTTATCCTATCTCAACTTACCAGTAATCCCACCGCACTTCTTGTTTACCCAATTCTTACAGGTATCACAAAAAATGGAATTGCACCTGACTCCCTTTCCACAAACTGAGCGTTAATGGATTAAGAAAAGAACAAATAATAATGTGTAATTAAAGGGAAATAAATCATGACATGATTACTCCCCTTTAATGTATACAAATATTAAGTGAGTAAGCAAAAAAAGAAAAGAATGACTGACTCGTTTACTAATAAATGTAAAGTAATTTTTATTTTTTTGATTTTTAAAAAAAAGTTCATTTTAGTATATGACACTAATGGATTATTAGTAAAGAACAAAGAATAATATGAAATTAAAGGGAAATAACTCATGACTTTTCTTTTCTGGAAAAAAAGTATTTTCAGAAGAAAAGTAGTCCAAAGTAAAATATCTTCATGCTAATAACATGGCGGAAGGAACAAATGAAAGAATAGGCTATTTCAAATCAAGTATCGATATGTCAAATTGATTCTTATTTGAGTCCAACTTTTAAAATCCGGCAAGATAACCTTATATGGAAGATTAATCTACACAAAGCGGTGGTTAAGTGAGTTCCTATTATAATATTAAATCACTGTTTGTTTATAATCAAATTATTGGGAAACAGGATTTTTTTACATAAATATTTCTTAAAGTAGACTCTCTTTAGATTTTTGTTTTTTGTTTGTTTATATAACGGATGACCTATCAAAAATCCCACTAATTGTATTTTTAATAAAATTAACAATCTTTTCTGCAATCTAACCATATTTGGTACACATACACTTCAATCTATACCTGACTTGTCCACCAGGTTTCAGTCATGACGTTTCAACACTTATTGTTTTATCGCTATTCACTGACATGTAGTGACATTTTTGGTGAACCTGGTTGGGTTTACACTCACCTAACTTTATCTCCTACCCTACCAGATTTTTTTTTATCTGTGTGGTTATTTCAAAGTTAATGTCTATCAAAATAATCCTCAAACTATTCTTGAACTGAAGAATGCCATCACAGCCAAAATCAGGGCAGTGCCAAGAGAGGAATGTGTCAGAGTTATTGACAATTTTGTACATCCTATCCAGGTGTATCACTGAATGGCAATAAAAAAAAAACTGTTGGGCATTCATGACTGGAACTTAGTGGACAAGTCAGGCATAGATTGAAGTTTATTTTTACTAAATAGGGTTGGATTGTAGAAAGGATTGTGAATTTTATTAAAGATTCCATGGGTGGCATTTTATTTTTGAGTGGGGGGGAGGGTCACCCTATGTATAATGAGATTCAAGAAAACCAGCTGACCTACCCTCTCTCCCCACCTTAAAAAAAATAATACGACATATCAAAAGAGGAGTGTGTTAGAATTATTGAAAATTTAATATCCAGGCTTGCCTATCATTGAATGGCAATAAAACAAAGACTGTTGAACATTCATGACTAAAACTTGGTGGACAAGTCGGGCATAGACTGAAGTTTCATTATATCCGGTTTAACATCTATTTTACATGCTGGCATATGTTGTACCAAATATGAATTGCAGAAAGGATTGTGAAATTTATTACTCTTTGAATCTGGATGGGTGGCATTTTTTTGGGGGGGGGGGAGGTATGTGTTTTACCAGCGACCCGAATCATTTAAAAGAGATATATAAATATATGTGAACATTTTTGCAAGTTGATGTTTGCCGTTTTGGCTAGGAGCAAAGTGTAGTATCTGTTTTGATACTGGACTTCATCTTTTCTGTCCTTGATCAGTGGAGAAGAGATTTTTTTAGACTGGGGCGATTTAAATTTTCGTCCCAATCCAGAGTGCCTCACTAAACATTGACCTTGTGTCTACCTCTGCCCTCGCGGGGAAGAAAGTAAATAGGTACTTATAGTCTTTTTTGTTTTCAGATCAAAGTTGAGTAGAAACTGACGTTCACATAGAGGGATTCAAGCTTTCAGTCCTTCTGGTTCATTTGGTAGAATGAATAAAACAGTACAAAGTGAACCTCGTTTCAGCTCTTTAATAACTTTGTCAATTAAAGATGTAATCCTACTTGCCTTCGGATCAGAGGTGTGTATACAATATTCCAGATTCACATGTAGGTATTAGAGCTTTTAACCAACTTAGGACATTTTCAAGAATGATTAGAACAGCCTGAAGTGCAAAGTTATCGCAGAGAAACTGATATAGACTTTTATTTATGGAAATCGCTCCAGACAAGGCATGAAGCCGCTTGATGTAAGGAGGAGAAAAAATACCATTTCACGGTCAAAAACTAGCCAACGATAAGTGTTATATGGATAGATTCGGACCCAGAAAACAGTAATTCTTCCCCCTTTGTCTCATGAAATGTGAGGACTAAAGGACAAAATAAGAGAAGAGAGAGTTATGAGGCCGCCGAACGTAAACCCAAGTTCCACTTACTACTCTCTCTAAACTTAAATTTATCGATTCATCTGAGAGATAAAAATTTGCACCGGTGTCTCTAACGCAGTAGCGTGCCGAGGGGGGAGGGGGCGACGGGGCGGTGACCTCAGACATCCAAATTGGGGCAGAGGGTCATCCAATCATATTCAAACAATGAATGAGAGTTCTTGAGTTACTGTAGGTTCTATCTCCTATAATATTTCTCATAATATTTCTCAGTATTAGAAGTTATACTTGAGTCTTTGTGGCATACAATCAAGGATTTGCCACCTGTCATCACCAGGGCATCACCAAACCTCGGCACGACACTGTTCTAATGACATTATGTTTAACTTTTAACGGTTTTATTAATTCTTGAAAATGGTCCGGCTAGGTTGAAAGCTAAAATCAATCAATACGAACTTGAGGCAATTACACTAGGAAAAATAGGAGCACCTCTTTTGAGCTATAGCTAAAATAGCAACTTTTCGTCAATCAATCTTTTCCAATAGGTATTGTGTTTTCCTCTTGATCTTGGTGTGACATTCACCCTGGGTGGGTTGAGTTGATTTCCTCTTTCAAAGAGGACGTTTCTAGGGAATATTAAATTCACAAGCGGGCCCCCCAGATGCATGAATATCCTGGTCAATTTTGATTTATTTTGACAACGTTAGTTTTTACAGGGAGATATCACCATCTTCGCGCATACAGCGCCTGGTTCGTCCAAATGGTCACTCATCTAATACTGACCCGGTTCAACGTTGCTGATCTAATGAGAACCGTTACGTCAACTTGATTATGTCGTGTTCTGGTATTAAATAACTCAAAAAGGCTTGATATGCTGTAAAACAGATGAGACAGGCCTTTTATTGTGTTTCAGCATTAAATAACAATGTTTGTGTCCAATGGCAAGGAGAAATCCAGGATGACCGGAACAATGTCTAGTTAAGCAGAGAAAGACTGATGTTATTTCAGAGTTTTAGTTTTCCTAGACTAATTGCACAACTACGACTTTAGAGTCTAGTCTTCCCTAGATTATCAGTTAAATGATGAAAAATATTATGAGAGGATTGAAAATAATGAATAGAAAGCCTTTGCAAACAAGCTCTATCCATGGAAATTCCTCCTGACACTAGGCACATGAAGGAAGAAAGGACATTTTTTTACTGTTGTGATATGTGTTGGCCGGCGTTTCCAAACTAACATATTTTTATTCTTACCCATTTCTCTCAAATCATTCCTTGTCACTTCCTCCCGTGTTTTCCCCTGCAAACTAACCCTGCTACCTCAACTGATCTACCCACAGTAACTCAAGAACTCTCATTCATTCTTTCAATGCTACCAAACAAACGAAATCTCCTGTTCTGTACTGTCCAGATTTAATCTTCCTCTGAGGTCATCAGATCTAAGCCTGTCTTTCAGATTCACATTACCCATCGATTGTATCATTCTCATATCATTTCTCTTTCCATGCAACGCATATCCTCAACTCTCACTGGCCAGGTTTCACTTCCATACATCATCACACTACATACACATGTCCTCAGTTGATAGCAGTAACACTTTACTGGTTAGTAATGGCAGAGGTTTTCTGAACTTACACCATCCATTCCTAACGCTTGCAATCATACCAGCACGAGGTTCTCCTTGTGTTCCAATGGTATCACCAAGGTAACAAAACTTTTCGATAACCTCAATAGTCTTACCATTCAAATATATTTTCTTCACATCTGAGTTCTCATCTATCTCCATTGTCTTACACTTCTTGTATGCAAACTAGTTATCATCTCTCAACCAAACTGTAGTTCCGTTGTTTTACTTGTGTATCCAATGCTTACAAAAGATGAATTGCTCCGAACTCTCTTTGTACAAACTGAGCAGGAGACCTTTCTGTTTTCTTGGGGCTTTTTAACACTACAACAACTGTTCATCATGTTAGTCTTGGTAACATTCGCTCTCAGGACTTTACTTTCTATAGAATTCCTGCTAGTTTTTATCTTAACAAGTAGACCTTCCATTGTTTCACAGGCAAGTATTAAATCATCAGCATAAACCATCTCTTCCGGACTCCCTGGACAACGCTTGTATGACACAAATAAAAAGCACATACCCATGATGTACTCCTACTTGAACATTACAGCTGTTGCTAAATGTGCAGGTAAACATTAAGGATTTCTGTACATTGCGTGAACAATTTATTATTTACTGTCCAATTATTCCTTCAACTTATGTATAATTATGGACACTACAAAATTTGGTTCTTTATTTGTCAGTTTGGTAAATAGTATGCAATGAATCCAATGTATAGTGTATGCTTCATGAAGGGCCACACACTTATAGCTACAAGAAAGTCTAATGCACCATACCTCAAGAGATCCCATGTAAAAATACGAAGTAACACTTGTAAGAAACGTACAATTGTAAGAAAATGGAAATTGCCGGCAATGTACATGCATAGAAAAGGTAAATTGGGAGCAATGTACATGCGTTGTACGAAAAGAGAAAATTGGGAGCAACATAAAGGTGTAAGAAAAGGGTAATTAGGAACAACGTGCATGCGTAAAAGAAAAGAAAAGTGGGAGCCACGTATATGCATAGGAAAAGGGAAATTAGGAGCAACATACAGGCGTAAGAAAAGGGAAATTCAGAATGGAAATTGGAAGCAACGTACAGGTGTAAGAAAAGGGTAATTAGAAGCAACATACATACGTAAGAAAAGAGAAAATTGGGAGCAACGTATATGCATAGGAAAAGGGAAATTGAGAGCGACATACAGGCGTAAGAAAAGGGAAATTGAGAATGGAAATTGGAAGCAACGTACAGGTGTAAGAAAAGGATAATTAGGAGCAACATACATATGTAAGAAAAGAGAAAATTTTGAGCAACGTATATGCGTAAGAAAAGGGAAATTGGGAGCAACGTACAGGCGTAAGAAAAAGAAAATTGGAAGCAACTTATAGGTGTAAGAAAAGGGAAATTTGGAGCAACGTACATGTGTAAGAAAAGTGAAATTGAGACCAATGTATAAGTGTAAGAAAAGTAAAATTGGGAGCAACGTATAGGTGTGAAAAAAGAGAAATTGGGAGCAACGTGCAAGTGTAAGAAAAAGGTTAATTAGAAGCAACGTGCATACATAAGAAAACGGAAATTGGGACCAAGGTACAGTTGTATCATGCTAAAAGGGAGGAGGTGTGGGCCAAGAATTACTACACAGTTCCCGGTTCCTCAAAGCTTCTGTTTCTCAATCTTAGACACATAAGTCTCAAAACAGATAAAGTGGCCTCCAGTTTCCACCAAGAACAAATGGCAGAACTTTGTCAGTGACATCTGCAAGATATTACATTAACACATTATAACACCAGGAGATGCTGTGAAAAGTCCATATGGCTTTAAAATCCACTGGAGATGGATTAAATGTCTAGAAAAGGAAATTGGGAACAGCATGCGGATGAAATCCCTGGTAAAACTGAGGAGATGCAGCAGCCATGAATCACGCCATAGTGCACAATCTCTCCAAGCTTCATTGAAAACTCCAAAAGTGTCAGTGGGTAACATGTTATTTAGTTGTGTAGCAAGTCGCTTTTGAGGTGAGGGTAAGTTCCCAATTAAAACAAGACCGAGTTACTGGTTGACCTTGTGAGGTGATGAAAAATCTGAAATAAGTAATGGAACCAGAACATCACTGAGGACTCCTCTCACAGCACCTTCAAAATATATTTTCCAATATATTTCCAATATGATAACATTTATTGTGCAATATAGTTAACAAGAAAAGAAATGGAGTAAAAAACAATTGACAACAAATAACTTTGACCAAATGCAAGTTAATGTAATCTTCTAGCGACTTGCATAGCTTTTCAGTTTTGACACTTTTTAAAGTGTTTATTTTTAATATTTTTCATCGTTGTCTCAAAGATTTGTAAAAAATCGATTTAAGATGGCGCAACCATGTGAGGTCGAAATCTTCGGTATAGTACAAAGTTTTTTTTTTAATAAAGAAGAGCTTAAAAACAGTTTTAGTAAGATAAAAATATACCGGTCGGTCGAAAATTAAAATTTCGACCGATGAGTGAGAATTATTAGTTGTATTTTTGGGTTAATTTTAGATTTTTCAGTTGTTAAAAATACGACATCGGACCTTTACATCAAGTAAAATACACCACCATATTGAATCCCTATCTTTACAAGCCTCCGAGGCAACGATACAAAATCTAAAAAGACAAACGCTAAAAGAAGATTAAATTTTCTTGGGCTTGGTAAAAGTTATTTGCTGTAAATTTTTTTTTTTTTCACCACTTTTTTTTCTTGTTAACTATACAACACAATCGCCCCCAATCGCCGAATTCTTTAAGGACTTAACCTACATATGTATATACCCAGATAAAAAGTCTACTATTGTATTAAAAATATGTAACTGAACAATATAATTGTCATGGTGTAAGTTGATCTACTTTTTGCGGGAGTAAATGGACTTACACAGACACAATAAATACAGTTACGACTAAATGTCATGGCAGTTATCGATGGCAGTTATGGCCACAGAATCGGACGCATACTTTCTGTAACATACTTTTGTTAATAGACTTTTGTTAATTATACCACTGCGTTAGTCTTGATTATTACCGGCCCTTCAAGCCACAACAATAATAATGTTTCAAAACTTTTGAGATGAGGATTGATAATTTGCTTTTATTAGGATAATTCGAACTACTATTTTATTCTTATCTTTGTTCCACAGCGTTTCAACTGAATGTAACCTACAACCTACTTCAGGTGCATCTTTTCATGAAATGTGAATCTTTATGTCGAACTCGGGAACCTATACAGAATTTCCATGGGCACATGGCACAACGACTAATAACGTTGATTAATAATCAGTTCTACGTGACAGTTTTCAGAAGGTTGATGGTTCAATCCTATAATGATTAATTAACACTTCTACCCGATTATGGCTGACTGAACGAGAACAATATACCGCGTGGATTAAATAAAGGTTTTAGTTTGAAATTCCGTATAGGTTCCCAAGTTTGAAAAGATGCACCTCATTAAAATAAGAACAAAGATGTAAATTGTAGTCTGAATAATCCAAATAATTTAAATAGACAAGACGAGTTTATAAACGTGCATCACATATGCATTTGTATGTGCATACATGCAAATTAATTAACCATCTTCTTAATATTTAAATAAATAAATGAAAACGTTTTTTTTCTATTTATCCGAACTATATATGTATCAAAACACATTAATCCAATGATACAAGAAAGTACTTGGAAATATCATATATATAGTGATCGGAAAACTCCTAAACACAGTTATGCCTGTACTTCATTTGCATATTTATTTTAAGAAAAGTTTCTAATAAATTAATATTCTGTATATGAGTCATTTTAAATTTTATTCCCCTATTTTCTTATCTACACCCATTAGTTTTGTTGATATTAATATTAGTATTAATAGTAGCAATATTAATTAAAGCGATTTCATGATGAAAAAAATGATCATATTCCGACTGAAAACTTCCGGTTAGATTCTTTTGAAATTCAGATGACAACGTCCGGTTAAGCTTACACACGGATACCTACGTACAGATATAATAATTGGAATAGTTACTTTTAAAACATAAATTCTGCATTGAATGCAATGATTAACAAAGTTTTTCTTTTAATAATTAAATAGAAAGATATATTTTTTAAGCTAAATTTATATTGTTTCTTTGTTTTTTAGTAAAGAAAGCTACAGCTAGATTAATTTTGCTGTCCGGGGAACGGGCAGTTTTCGCTAGTGTATATATATATATATATATATATATATATATATATATATATATATATATATATATATGTATAAAGAAGTCCAAGCTGAAAACGTTGATGGAAGAGCAATAAGAAGAATATTTGGAAAAACCAGAACAACGTAATTTTGTTTTTGTTTTTTAAAATAAATTATTTATTTGTTCTAAAAACTTGAGATCTTTCAGCGTTATATGCCTTTGTCAAAAGTATAGGCATTTTTTTCTTTTTGTTTTTCGTTTACTTTTCTTCTTGATTGGGACATTGTCACAGCCAAAATGAAATTCGTCTTGATTTTATGACAGTTGGTGTTTGAATGCCGGTTGTGTATCACGTGGTTTAAGTTATTTGTATTCAATTGACATGCCAAAGTTTCAACAATGGTTTGTTTGAGGATTTAGGCCCTGAGCAGACCATTGGGTTGAAATTTTGGTATGACGAGGCTAACAATATAACTTTTAAATGGTGTTGCTCTACTAATAACTTTTAACTAATTTTAGTATTTAGCACTATTGAATCAGATATATACCAAATGTATTACTAAGTAATAATACTGAATCTATCTATATACATTGCTTTCAGTAATACCCTTGGGAAAGATATGAATTCATATATATTCCTTCCATCAATGGGTTCAATAGTAAGGTAGACTAGACCCTCAAACTTTGGTTGTGCAACTAGTTTATGAGAAGGAAAACTCCAAAATAACACTAGTCTTTCTCTGCTTATCTTGGTATTGTTTCCTGTCATTTTGAGCTTCTCCTTGCCACTGGACTTAAGAAATGGCGATTCAGGGATTGCTCAATTTTTACATCACTACACTCTTCGTGCGGACTCCGTTACAAGGAGTAACCATTTTCCCTTGAGATAGAAGGAGGCTTTGGATATTATATGTTTATATTATCAAATAATGTTTTATGTATATACGCAGGTAAGGAGAACATTTTCAAGAACAAAATATTTTAGAAACAAATTAATCTAGTACAAAAAAACTAAATCTGATATCCAGAACGTTTTTATTTTTGTTTTTTAAGGGAGGTGGTGTCTGATCAACACTGCTGGAGAGCTATGAGATAAAATGCTGTTTTGTTTTTTAAACCCCCAAAAGTTTTTCATGGTAAAATATTGATGATCCTTACAAAAAATATTAAGACTAGCATAAATTCTCTGTAGCTAACTAATACAGTGATTACAAGATATTGATTGACTTACAAGCAAAGGAATTTTCCAACAGAGGACTTGGGACCAAAAGTTGTTGTTTTTTTGTTTTGTTTATATATAGTTTTAAACGTTGTAAAAATTCGAAGATTATATTTATTTGTTTCAGTATTTACTTTAACAGTGATTTATACATGACTCGTTCTCTGTCAGACATCACTGTGGCAGGAGGTCCTCCAGATGGTATTCAGAGTCTTTTACAAGTTGGTTAATATAGGGGCGATCTTTTACCACGTAATGGATTCCATAGGAGGGTGTCACTCACAAGTTCTGACTTACTCTTTGACCAGGAGTGACCAGTAAGCCGAAGCCTTCTCTCTCTTAGCGAGATCGGGATATGGGGAAGGTGCCCATATCGGCGTTTATTGGTGGGGTGTTTCCTCCAGTTGATGTCTAATGCCACGAGAGATTCAAATAACTTAGTAGTAGTATGAAAATATACTTATAGCAAGCAAGCTTGTAAACTGGCAAGCTTGACTTGCTTTCCAATCCCATGTTTCATACTAATATATATATATATATATATATATATATATATATATATATATATATATATATATATATATAAATAAATATTAAATTATTAATACCTACAGACGCTAGCGTTTCAAGCTTATTGCTCTCATCAGTGCAGGAAAGAAATAATGTCAGATGGTCGGGAGGCGCGAACCTGGTTCACAGACTCAGCCTAGAATCTGCAAGAAGTCGCCATATCCACTCGGCCAACAGAAACTGTCACGTAATTAAGGGAAATTAAGATCTATATGTACCTAGAAGCGGACACAGATAGAAGACTAGTCGAGGGTGTTCTACAAACTTATTCGGAACTTTGCATTAGAGCTTTTTGACAGTCTATTTTTAACATCCTCGAGAGTGCTCAACTTTAATTTCTTAAAGGGGATATATATATATATATATATATATATATATATATATATATATATATATATATATATATATATAAGTAAATTGAAAACTTGTCATGGAGTGTTTGATTGCCCATTGAAGATTATGGAATTCTGTGACGTTGATTTAAAATCCTATCAGATCTATATTATGTAATTTTACACTAATACTATTGGTAAAATTATGAACCTGTAATTTCCCTCCAGCTATGCATTAAATAGTGGCTTGTCTCCAATTAATAGTATACACTTAATCATAGACAATATATATCGTTTCTGCATATGATTCTAGTGAGACCCCTGGAAATTCCACGATGCTTTCTACATCAACCTGTATAATTTCTGATTTATTAATATTTATTTGAAACTGTACTGTTTTAGTCGACGGGGCGACATAATCTGATTGTGGAACAATTCATTTTAAAATGGTTAAAGTTGGAATTGTTTACCTTTGTGACATCAGATTAATCACCAATCACCATCTTTGCTGACGGATGATCTCATTTTTTAAACGCGTGTGAGAGGTGATGACGTACGTACGAACAGGGAATGCCTTAGCATGTTATTATATAGAGGGAAGCACGTAAACCAAAACACACGTATATCTGTGATACAAAATCACTGAAGCAGATCAGAATGGTCGAAATGTCGACAGCAGTAATAACATATGACCTTACTAAAAGCAGGTTTCAATTGCGTTTTTATTTATATATACTAGACATACCCGTGACCCGTTGGGTCACAACCACTACAACTATTTATTCTACTTAGATTTCATCCGAAAATTCATAAACTGTGACATATCTGTTAAGACACTTCTTGCACAACTATAAAGGTAATAAGTCTTTTTACTACTATAGATTATCATTAGTTTTTATCTTGTATATTAGTTTTCTTATTCTTTATTATTCTTGTATAGCAGTAAAGAGGCTGATTATTTTGCCATCTAATTTACATACGTGTTTTTGGTGTGTACAGACATAAGTATGTAAATTAGATGGCTAGGCTGAAAAAAGAGAGTTACTCTTTCTCTAAACGTTCACAGAGACATAAACTATTAGAGAGTGATTTAATCAGCACACAGCGAGAGATAGTGAGATAAATACAGAGATAGGTAAGTGAGAGATGGATGAATTGTCTAGTTAATTACAATTTACGACTAATTAGAAGAAATAACACGCAAACCAAAACACACATTTTTTTCCAACGTAATTTGAGAATAGGAAAAAGCCTTAAGAAAACAAACGTTGGTCTGCTAAGCTTTAGTATAATAATAATAATAATAATAATAATAATAATAATAATAATAATAATAATATTTGTAGAGGGTCGAGGAGGATGAGAAGACCGAGGAGGGACAGCACAAACCAGACCTTCACTGGAAAAGTGCAGAGAATGCTGGGATTTTGGGGAGGCTTATTGCCACCAAAATCCCAGAGGAGACCAATTGTCCTTACCAGCGAGAAATCAATGGTAAGCGGCTATTGCGATACAGCATCGTTATCGAAAAGGGGTGAAGAATACTGGAAATCTGGGGAGACTTGTTGTCACTCAGACTTCAGGAAATACCACTGGTTGTTGTCGGTGAGCAATCACTGACGATGATCTGTGTGAGAACTCTTAGTGAGTATAAATAATAATAATAATAATAATAATAGCAGGAAGACCCGACGTTGCCCGGGATTGAATGAGGATCACTACTATGTACTTTTTCACAATACTCATAACAGTATATTCATTTTTTTGATTTTAATCTCCTCCTTCTCCCGTTTCGCCCCTCTAACATAGTCGAAAAAAAGCTGAAATGTTGGAAAACTCTCTGAATTAGTGTCTCATACATATGGACTAAATTTCATTAAAATCGGATATATGTATCTGAAGTTTTAAGGAGGTTCTATGCCATGGATATCCATTGGGATGATGCCCACTATTCTCCACATTGATCTCCAAACATCTCCTTAGAAACGCCAACAGAAACAATTGCTATCTGCAAGTTCCATTTATAAACGGAAGTAAAGAGCTAAAATCCTCCTATCGCATATCAGAGCTGGTATGATGCCTAACCTGGTTTTCAGTGATGAAAAGAAATTTGACGTCCAGCAGCATGTTAACATTCAAAATGATCGGATTTGAACTCGTACAAGTGATGTTGAGTCGCGGGTTATTACTTGGAGGCAATGGGCAGCGTCAGTGATAATCTGGACCTCCTTAACCGAAACTGGAAGGAGTCCTTTGATTTTTGTGGATGAACGTGTGAAACTGAACCAGTAGAATTATCGTACAAACATTCTTGAGTCATCATTGTTGACCTGGGGAAAAAAAGCATCTCAGAAAATGTCGTTGGTCATTCCAACATGATTCAGATTCCTCACACGGAGATAAAAAGACTCAAGAATGGTTAGTCAAGAATGTTTCAAAGTTCATTTCTATGGAAGAATGGTCTGTATCATCCCCATACCTTAATTCTCTGGATTTCAGTATTTCTTCAATCCCGGAGAGGAAGGTTTCATCTTCCCAACACACAACTTTGGATGCTTTGAAGATAAAGTTGAGGAAGGAATGAGCCCAAATCACCCAAGCAATCATTCGTGACTCTTCTAGGGCTTTCTCTAAGCATTTGCAGCAGATTATTGATGAGGA
>OY744525.1:59771827-59786827 GCA_963556195.1 Sepiola atlantica
GTTTGTAGAGTTGTTTTACTAATATGTATTCATCCCATGAAGCTAAGGTGTTTATAAGATAGTACTCAATAACAAGTAGAGCTGTATTTTTGTATAAATCTTTATTTATACAAATATTTTTGGCTACATATGTGCATACATGTTTCAGCTACGACCTTTTTTCAAAGTCTAGCTTTTTAGGCAACCGACAGAGAAGATTCTGAATAAATAGATATGTATATAAATATTTTTTAAAGTTACGACTCGCCTAACAAATCCAACATTAAACCGGGTTTCATGATAACGATATATATATATATATATATATATATATATATATATATATATATATATATATATATATATATATATATATATGAGCAAGAGAAAAAGAAAGAGAGAGAAGTGGTACGAATGTAACGAAAATCAAGTAGTAAAACAGCAAAGACTAACCAGAAAGAAATATAATTTTTGAATGAATAATGATTGCAATTAATAACGAAGAACTCCGGTGGGTTAAATTTGAACTAACTTATTTGAATAAGAACCAAACATCAGAATAATAATTGAAATTTAAAAAAAGAAAAAGGGTAAGAGAGAGAGAGAGAGAAAGTGAGAGAGAGAGAGAGAGAGAAAGAGAGGGAGGTAATAGTATATAGCAAAATAAGCAATACATATGTACAAGAATAACTAAATAGATAGACAAACAATCAAATAAATAGATGAAATTATACAAGAGAAGATTAAGAATGAACGAACGATGTATGGAGGTTTTCCCATCATCCATGGCGTAAAGTGAATGTCCCCGAGTCTCTGGCGGTGGTGGCACTGCCCTGCCTGCACGTACGATACACACATCTCTACGTATTTTTCCTCCTCCTCCTCCGCCTTCCCCCTCTTCTTTTTTCTTCTTCCTCTTCTTCACATACTACTACACATTATTACACAAACATTAGAACACGGCGACGACTATGATGGAGTTTGTGATGAAGATGAGGATGACGATGAATGGATGAAGACACAGGTCCATCATGCAATGAGTGGCTCTCCTCCCCCTCGATCACCCCCTCTCTCGTCTCTGTCTCCGATGTGCACGTATACGTGTGCGCGTTATACGCCTATATATATATATATATATATATATATATATATATATATATATATATATTAATATTTTGTCCAGCTGTAGATAAAAGGAGTAGTTTCCGAACACATTGCTCCAGAAACCGCCGATACGGATGGCTAATCAGCACATAATTGTATGTTATTATAAATATATAATGGTCTTATTAACGCAGTCAAGTACTCTGTAATCATTTCTTCGTTCACTTTATAATATATAAAAGGATAGTTTGAATTACGTACTAGACACCATCCTCGAATGTCTTCGGTCTCTCTGTAAAAGGGTTTGTCAGGAAAATTTGACATGAGGATACTTCACCCTACAAGTAAACCCTGACCAAATATTCAAAATAACATAGTATTCGAAGCCCAAATAAGATCTCCTCGGTTTGGCTACACGCCTGTACGAGGAATTCTCGTAGTGATGTTACCTCAAGTAACAGCACTTAGCTGGATACTCCACCAGACCAGATGAATTCTTGTCCTGGAATCCGGTAAGACCAAGAGACCAAATAAAAAGATATACTATAACATAGTTTACTGGTCAATTGGGGAGAGGAAAATTAATGTTCTTTATTTCTTTACAAAATTGAAACACTTGAAAGGTAAATGGAGAACTTTAATGGAGCACTCGAATACCTATCTATTTCATATAAAGATCAAGTGTCAGCCCCTTGATTTGTGATAACTTCGACTGAAGTAAAATGAAACAAAAAAATAGCGGGAAAAAATATATATGTAAACCATACTTCTAAAAATGTCCCCAAATCCCGGACAGATTTAATGAACAAAACGGTGAGTTACAGCGACCTGTAATTAGCTGATTTTCTATGAGCAAAAATTCACGGTCGGAAGTACTAATATAATAAAATCATCCGCGATAGCTGTTTCGTCGCTTTATGTGCTCATCAGTGTGGCTATACATTACAAGAGCGTCAACCCCAAGGTTCGAAACCCGAACGTGAGCAACTAGTGTCGGATCTTAGCTAACAAACTCGTTTCTGGGAGCGGAAGAAATTATATCATTTAAATGAATTTATTCATTTGTTTACACATTTTATGGTAATCGAGAGGACTCAATTATTTTTTTTTACGAAAGAGTATTGTGTTACGCTATGTAGAAACCATCCTTTACTCCATCAGAGTGTTGCACCCCTATGAGAGTGCATATATATATAGTATGAACATATATATATGTCAAGTAAGCTACACAGGCGTCCACGTTTCATTCCATCAGAAATCATCAGGCTCATCAGGCATTTAGCCTGATGATTTCTTGATGGAATGAAACATGGACGCCTCTGTATAGCTTACTTGTCATAGATATATTTTCATACTACTACTACTAAGCTCTACTCACGTATTGAGCACTGTGACGGTAAGTAAATACTGAAAATATATACACAATATATTATATCACCTCATAATATTATACGTATATATACATGAAATAATAATAATAATAATAATAATAATAATAATAATAATATTATATATATATATATATATATATATATATATATATATAAAATATAGTCATCTGTAGACAATTGTTTCGTTGTTTCACGACTAATCAGTGTGGCTAGCTACATGTGTGTGTGTGTACGTCTGTGTTATCCACGATATTATTAATCTATTATCTACCATATAGAGGGATGTCGTAATTTTTTGCGTGTGTACAGCTAAAAGTCAGAAACTACATAAGATACACTTACAACCCTTACATAATCGGATTCAGTGCCCCCTCCTCCCCGACCTGGCTGTTGTAAGAAAAGATACTATACTATTTATTCCCATTATGGTCACCAGGGACCAATTGCTTATTGTTTCAGGAACAACATTAAAACTAGGTCAAACAGCCAGTCTGCTTTATTTATCTCTTTCAGAGAGAGGGAGGCGGTGGGACGATGTAGAGAGTGGTATTGATGAAGAGATAGAGAGGGAGAGAGAGAGAGAGAGAGAGAGAGAGAGAGAGAGGGGAGGGGAGAGAGACAGCATTTTTAAAGAAACATGTTGCATTTATTTTTACTCTATTTTGTATACCATGCTCCCGGGCAACGCCGGGTATCACTGCTAGTGGTATATAAGAACAAAACAAAAAAGTCGTGGTAGGGGGTGGTTGTCATACGTGTACTTAGGGTTGTGGTTGGAATTGGGTTCTTGGTGGCGAGGAGGGCTAACCTGAGTTAAGGCTGCGCCGGGTGTGTATGTAGGAGGGGGCGAGTTAGTTGAGTACGAGCGGGGCAAGGGGGGGGGGGGAGGGGGTGTTGCTACTGGGTATAAAAAGAAACACGTGAGAAGAAATTCTAGCACAGACATAAACACATAAAGTAACGGAAACAGACTTCGTTTGATCATCTGCTCTTCTTGGGAGTCGGCTGTTGTTGTACACACGGTGGAGACGAAAACGATTTTCAAGAAGAAAAAAAAACGGGACACAAAATCGAACATGCAGCACTTATCCAAATATGTCCGAATCTATCCGTTTGTCTGTCTGTCTGTCTGTCTGTCTGTCTAATGATTGACCAGTGCAACAACCGTCATTGCCAGTGACAAAAGCTCTCTCTCTCAGTCGGCTATGCATGCGTCCATCCCAGTATCTATCTAGCTAGCGTTCAATATCTATCTATCACTAGATTGACCTGTCGCTGTTTTAATGTTACATACACAGATATCCAAGTACCTCCTTCTCCCCCCCCACTCCGACACCGCTCCCTCTCTCTCTCTCTCTCTTTATATATATATATATATATATATATATATATATATATGTATCCGGGGTTCGAATTGTGCGACCAGAAAAGATGAAACATATATATCTGTGGCAAAATAATTAAACATATTTATTATTAAAATAATTATAATTGACATGTTGATATCTATTCCATTGATGCTGTCTATATGCTTTTAGTTTCGTGGCAATACCCTGTGCTGACGATTAGATCTGATACTAATAAAAAAAAGATATGGTCTCAGAAACGATCGTACACAATCTGTTGTTATGCTGACATCTTGGAACGCAAATTGATCATGTAATTGTGTTTGCAAAGATCTATGCTATGCTATGCTATGCTATGCTATGCTATATATATATATATATATATATATATATATATATATATATATATATATATATACTACTAAAGATCAGAACAACATCGGTACCGTCGGTTTCATATCCTTACAAAGAAGACTTATTTCTGTAATACACATGTTAATAAATATTACACACACACACACACACACACACACATATATATATATATATATATATATATATATATATATATATATATATATAGATAAATAGATAGATAGATAATAATACTACTAATAATAATAAATATTTAGAATGTAAGTTAATTTTATAAATACATCTGAACTTGATTAATTAATATATATATATATATATATATATATATATATATGATTATTTTGATAATAATATTTTAATAAGTGAAAATATATAAATAAAATTAACATAAAACCAATATTTGTTGAAAAGTTCTTAATACTATGTAGCGCTTTATAAATATTTATTATATAAACATTTAAATCGGCCTACGCAAATGTAATTACATTTCAGCACCCTTGTGCTTCGTCAGAACCGACAGATAATAATGCTATCATCTATCATCCCTATAGAGTTGTTTTGTCGTTTCACGACTCATCATTGTGGCTAGATATATGCGTATGTACGTCTGTGCTATCCACGATATTACTAATCTATTATCTACATATAAAGGGGTTGTAATTCTCTCTGTGTTTACAGCAAAAAGTCAGAAACTACATAAAATAGCCAGTCTGCTTTATTTAACTTTTAGAGAGAGAGAGGGGGGGGGGGGAAGAGAGAGAGGTAGAGATTTATGAAAAGAAAGAGAGAGATGGTAATGCTATTATCATCTCTCGGCTCTGACGAAAAAACAAGAGTGTTGAAACTTAATTGCATTTAATTATTTCTCTAACGACTGTTGGGAAAATACCTTTTAGTGTAAATCAATCTATATTCATGTATATATTTTGATTATGTAGTCCAATGATTGATTATGTAAGCTCAATGGATATTAAACATTTCAACGGTACTAATAGTCAAAGGTTGTGATCACTAATGTTACGATTGTATTGGCGATGGAGAAACAGCTGTAATTTTTTAAATAAAGACCAATTTTGCTTGATAAGAAACCTATATATATATATATATATATGTGTGTGTGTGTGTGTGTGCTTTTCACGATATTACTTATGTATTATATAAAGGAAATTTGTAATTCTATGTGTGTGTGCGGTTAAAAGTCAGAAACTACACAAGACACACTTATACACCTTATATCATTATCTGATTATCTGACTATTGAAATAAATACTGTACTATTCTCTTGGTGTCAACAAGGACCAAATCAGTTCACAAAGTGGGTAAAAGATTACTTTTTTTCATTCTTCATGGCAATTGTTTCAAAAACAACACTGAAACTAGGTCAAACAATCAGTCAGCTTTTTTTCTTTCTTGTTTTCTTTCTTTTTAACTTAAACGTTTATATGTTGTCATTATTTTTTGTTTTAGACAGAAAAAATATTTGAAAAAAATAATATTTCATTTTATTTTCTTATGGCACATAGATTAATATAGGACACACCGTTTTTGTTTTTTTTCGTTTTTTTTTGTTGTTGTCCTGTGTGCCATCACATCCAATACATCTGATATATTGTGTTAGTAGAAGTGGCCATAGATGTTGGGCTGGAGTTTACACAAAAACGATGGAAAAGAAAGACAGAAAAGAAAGAAAAGAAAGAAAAGGGAGTGTTAGAGGCAGAGGGAAAAATAGATATAAATAGAATAAAAAGAAAGAGATAGATAGATAGATAGATAGATAGATAGATAGATAGATAGATAGATAGATAGATAGATAGATAGATAGATAGATGCAAAGAGAGACAGAAATGAGACGGAAAGCGGTTAAGATATGTTTGAGCTAAAAGTGAAAGTGATACCAGAACGCCAGAAGAACGATCAACAGAGGTCCTCGCCGCGTGAATATATTAGCCTCTTTAAAAAAAAAAAACAACACACACACACACACACACACACACACACACACACACACACATATATATATATATATATATATATATATATATATATATATATATATATTGTGTGTGTGTGTGTGGTGAGTGTGTGTGCATTGGAAGAACTACTAAATTTAATAAGACAACAGTCGTCACTCTCAAACACTGTATAGAATAGAAGAGGACGTGATCGACATTAGGACAGATGATGGCGCTACACATTCACACCGAGAATAAACAATCGAAATGAAAGACTTTAAAAAGACAGAGGTACAACATTAATTCTAATCTCACTCCCCTTCTCTTTATCTCTCTCTTTATCTCTCTCTCTCTATCTATCTATATATCTTTCTGTATATCTTTCCATCTCCATTTTCTATCTATCTACCTAACTATCTCTCAACCCCCTCTCTCTCTCTCTCTCTCTCTCTCTCTCTCTCTCTCTCTCTCATTCTCTCTCTCTCTCGCTCTCTCTCTCTCTCTCTATATATATATATATATATATATATTTCTATATCTGTCTATCTCTTACTCTCTCACTTTCCCTCTCTCTCTCTCTCTCTCTCTCTCTCTCTCTCTCTATATATATATATATATATATATATATATATATATTTATATACCCATCTATATCCTTTGTTATATATATATATCTATATATATATACATCTATCTCTCTCGTTATATATATATATATATATATATATATATATATATATATATATATATATATATGTCTGCCTGTCTATCTTTCTATGCAAGCTATAAATGACCCCGTAATCAATTGGTATCTGGAAAAATCAAACCATCTTGTCGTAGTGTCGACTACAACTATAGGAATACAGGGTGAAGAGAAGAAAAAATCGTGTTACGCAGGGAACGAACATACAAGTCTTTTTTTTTGGGAGGGAGTGTAGAGCGAAAAGGGGACATTACAGTGATTATTATTATTATTATTATTATTATTATTATTATTATTATTATTATTATTATTATTATTATTGTAATATCTATTTATGTATGTGTGTCACTGTAGTGTATTGTGTGCGTATTTGGGAAATTAAAACATTAAAATTAATAGAGAGAATGTGGGATTTTTTTAGATTCAGGATTTAGTAGTGTTTATGTGTATGCGTGTGTATGCATTTAGTACATCTCGAGTATGCGTATGGACGAAAACACACAAAAAAATCGTATGAAAAAAGGGAATTTTAGTTTGCTTTTTGTTTTTTTAATAAATTAATTATAAAATTGAAATAAAGGTAATAGTATATTTAACCTCAAGAAGAATCAATAAAGAAACTAAAAAAATACCCCGAAAATGGATACTTATTTCGGTCAACCGAAGAAAAACGCAAAAAAAAAAAACGAGAGCAAGAGAGAGAGAGAGAGAGAGAGAGAGAGAGAGAGCAAGAGAGAGAGAGAGAGAGAGAGAGAGAGAGGTGTGGAAAACAAAAAAAAAAAAATTGGAAAAAAAATGCCATTAATAATCGTACCTTGTAAATAAAAAAATTAATTAAAAAGAAAGAGAGGGAGGAAAGGGGTGAAAAATAATTAAAACTTTAATAATTAAACGGAAAAGAAAGAAATGAGACCGAAAAATGAATGAATGGGAAAACGAAAAGACTAAAAACACACACACAAGCGAAAAGGAGAAATATGATCACATGCAAAAACGGTGGATTCTGGGAAGTTAAGTGGTCGAGGGAGAGGGATGGAGGAGTAGGGATGGAGGGAGGAGGGAAAGAGATCAACAGAGGAAAAGAGAGAGGGAGATAGAGGGGGATAGAAAGGGTTATTATATCAACCCTCTCTTTGTATCTTCATCTCTTTCTTGGAAGAAGAAGAAGAAGAAGAAGAAGAAGAAGAAGACGCTTATACCAATAAAAAGAAAGTTGGATTTAGCGGTGGAATTTTAAAGACAGACTAATGCGTGTGTGTTTCCGTGTGACTTGCTTCCCCACGAGGGCGATGTTAGACACAACGTCGGCTTTTAATGTAGGGCAAATCCAGTCCCTCTCCCCAAAGGACACTTAGGATAGAAAAAAATGTTAAACTGTCTCAGTCTAGAAGGATTTCTCCTCCTCCAGCGCCGAGGACAGAACAGATATTACGCTCATATATATATATATATATATATATATATATATATATATATATATATATATATATATATATATATATGAAGCAATCCAACAAAAGATATAAGCGTGAACTAATATCTTATAATTAGTGAAACACCCGGATAAAAACTGAAGCTCAATATACTGGATAGAGCATTAATATATATATATATATATATATATATATATATATATATATATATATATATATATATATAATTCTTATCAACATTAGAACAGCCTATAATAAATTTTATTTATAAAGCTCTTCTTTGTATTGAGCATTTTTGAAAAATATTGGTTTTAAGTTCATTCTGTCAATATATTTGAACTTAATTAATATATATATATATATATTTATATATATATATATATATATATATATATATATATATATATATATATCACAACACGTTAATTAAGGGGGCCATCGATACCAACGGTTTCAGGAAATACTAGAAATCCCGCCCGTTGAGCTAAAGAATAGCAAATATATCCGTTCTTCAGCTGATCGTTTGAAAAATGGTTATTCAACACAAGTTATTCAAATAGGTGTTGAATAACCACTTTTCAGACCATCGACTAAAGATCGGATACAGTTGGTATTCTTCAGCCCAAACGGGCGGGATTTCGAGTATTTCCACGAAACCGAAGGTATTAATGACCAATTGTATAGTGTTGATTGTAATAATATATTATGCGTTTACATTCGTAACTGAGCACTCTGGTCATTTATCCTGTGCAAAAACACATCAGTGTGTGTGTGTGTGTGTGTGTGTGTGTGTGTGTGTGTGTGTGTGTGTGTGAATAGTCCGTGTAAAAATAAGAAGCCGAAAAGCCGCTCTATACAGGGGTACTTTGTTTGTCGTGATAGACAAAGAAAATAAAAAGACTTATTAGGATTTATTTATTTATTAGTAGGAAAAAAAAAAAAACAGGCAAGAAAAGAAAGATCGATTTTTTGTCCGTTTCACGACATCATGCCAAAACGTAAAATTGTCAAGGAATTTAATTATATACACCATTAGTTGAACGCAAGTCACTATTTTACCCATAGCTGGAGGGAGAGTGGGCTTATACCTTCCCTAACGACGGTAGTAATACGTAATTGAGCAAGACACAATAGATCTGATAGAATTTGAATCCGGAATTAAGCCGATTCCATAGTCCGAAAGGTTATCTATTGGACCAATCCCACACCTCCCATGAAAAAACAAAACAAACAAGATTAATTAGAAAAAAAAACGATGATAAATAAAGCAAAAAGAGAAAGAAAGAAGAAGAAATAAGAAAATGAACAAAAAAGGAGGAAGAAATAAACAACGGACAGACGAGAAAGGATAATGAATAAAAGAAAGAAAAGAAAGAATGGTGAAAAAAAAAAGAAAGGATGCCAGAATGAATGGAAGTAAAAAAGAAAAAAAGAAGGAAAGAAAAGAAAAACCTAATGAACACAAACATAAAGAAAGAAAAAAGGGAATAAAAAAAGAGAGATGAACGTAAAAAAAAAAGGTTGCCGGCATCCTGGCCTCGATTCCAAGATGGGTTAATTGTACAGCATACACACACGCGCATGCGCGCGAACGCACGCAAAACACATACGCATACCAACGTACATGAAAACGGGCGAGTACACACTCTCTACAAATCTATCGCAGTCTGGTCATATGTCTTTATCTATCTATCTATTTATATCGTATAATAATGCTGTGTTTTTGTTCAGGAGAAATGACCAGAGTGCTCAATTACGTATGTAAGAGCATCATAGTTTATTACAAATAGCACTATGCATTAATTCCATCGACCATCAGTACTCGCGGTTTCCTGGAAGTACTGGAAATCCCGTCAGTTATGTTAAAGAATATTAAGCGGATCCGTGCTTTTCCAGTGTTTTCGTGAAACCGCTGGTATCAATGGCCGATCGAATTAATGTCTAGTGTTATTTGTAACAAAATCGCTCTCCCTCTCCATATATATATATATATATATATATATATATATATATATATATATATATATATATATATATATGTGTGTGTGTGTGTGTGTGTGTGTGCGTATGTGTGCGCATGTATGTGTGTGTGTTCTTATTTTATTTGCCTCCCCACTAGGGCATAGTAGGTTTTAAATTTGGGGAAAATTCAGCTCCCCCAAAAGGGACACTCTTGATTGGGACAAAAATAAATGTGCTTCATCCTAGAAGGACTCTTCCCCCTTCTTCCTCTCTGACAGAACACATACTACATCTTGATCATAGCCTGTCCACATCTATCTCATTATTTAAATCAATTTCAGGCTATTCATATCTATCCATTAATTGATATATCGATTTATCTTATCTACGTCTGTTTATACTTATCTATCTAACTATCTCATGCTGCTCATATTTGTGTATCTATTTATCCATCTATCTCAGTTCGTTCATATCTATTTACATATCCGTCTAATTATCTCGGTCACTTTCTATCTATCTATCTATCTATCTATCTATCTATCTATCTATCTATCTATCTATCTATCTATCTATCTATCTATCTATTTATCTATCTATCTAATCACCTGAAGAACTTCTATCTTTGTTCTTAGGCATACATACCATGAAATATACTCTCTCTCTCTCACACACACACACGCACACATAACATCACATGCACATTTTTACATACATATATTGTATATACATCTATAAATACAAGTATGTATATGAGTCCATATACTTACAAACATGAAAATGGTTGTGGAATACACAATTATATATATATATATATATATATATATATATATATAGTATTTATTGTTTTTTACAAAAAATATATATTTTAGTATATACTCTTTATAATTTCTGAAAATGTTCCAAATTGCAAGCTCAATGAAATTGTATTAAAAGCATATATATATATATTATAGTTGCATTCCAATGACCATAGAAACAATCCTTTGGGTTGTTAGTAACTGTTCGAAGAGTCGTTTCAAGTTTTGGGAATAAGATTTACTTTGGAGGGGGAGGGGCTGGATTGTTCGTACCATTTTTCATGAGTTTTTTTCATGTATTTTGACTTGCCGTTATTTTTGTCAAGAACTTTTTTTTTAATTTCCCATCTTTTTTCTCATGTCTTTGGAATGATGTGATTTACCTATTACTATTGAATTAACAATTTCTCAATTGATCAACGAGGTTAAGATGAAGACTATGTATTTCTCTTGATTTCGCTGTGAAACGCGCGTAAGATGTAGAAAAGGTATTGAATTTGGAAAGAAATAAACATATAAATATAATTATATAACAAAAATGTTGTTTGTGAGACAAAGAGTAATTACAGGTATTCGCCGATATAAGAAAATAAAGAAATTGAAAGAACAGATGGAAATTATGGTTATGGATTGATTGTTCCTATGGTCATTGGACTGCAACTAATATATATATATATATATATATATATATATATATATATATATATAGGCTTATTTTCATATGTTTATTTATTTTATTCATTTTTCTCACTGGTAGTGAAAAGGTTCAGAAGTATGCTATTCGGTATGCTTGGAAAGGGAACGCTAAAAATGTCGGAACATTTGTTTTAAATGTAATTTTTACATACTTTTAATTTGGAATAATGTGTTTTAAAAAAGATTCAAGAACTTCTGACATCGATAAGGACATCGAGGATGCTACGGTTAGTTTGTCTCTTAGATCAACCGTTTAAGTGTAATGCCAAGACACACATACATACAACTTTGCTTTATATATATAATACAATGTAATTCAGTGTTATAGGAGAAATAACAAGAATGCTCAATTACTTGTGCAGGTTAGGGTTAGGGTTAGGGTTAGTTCAAGAGAAGACATTTTGTGTAAGATCTTACTTTGATGTAGAAGTAAATGTTGACCATGCAAGCTCGCTTTAAAAGGAAATTTCGATGATACAAATATCCAGACAAAATATCCAGACAAAAACTCATGTACAGGTGATTCCACAAGTACAGGGTTCATTGGTCATTGCACATTGCACATTGCACATTGCAAATTGTCCATTTCCCATTGCACATTGCCCATTGCACATTGCCCATTGCCCATTGCACATTGCAAATTGTCCATTTCCCATTGCACATTGCCCATTGCACATTGCCCATTGCACATTGCCCATTGCCCATTGCACATTGCAAATTGTCCATTTCCCATTGCACATTGCCCATTGCACATTGCCCATTGCCCATTGCACATTGCAAATTGTCCATTTCCCATTGCACATTGCCCATTGCACATTGCCCATTGCACATTGCCCATTGCCCATTGCACATTGGGCATTGCCCATTGCCCATTGCTCATTGCACATTGCACATTGCCCATTGCACATTGGGCATTGCCCATTGCCCATTGCTCATTGCACATTGCACATTGCATATTGCACATTGCCCATTGTACATTGCCCATTTCCTATTGCACATTGCATATTGCATGTTGCACATCGCACATTGCACTTTGCCAGTTGCATACTGCATATTACACGTTGCCCATTGCACATTGCACAATCTTTAATTCTGAGGGTAACAGAGCAACTCATTCTTGTCAATTAAGTTCTCAATCTCCAGTCAATATTGATGTAGTAAGGGACTCAATTGGTCCTAACCCTAATCCTAACCCTAACCACTCAACAATAACCATACACATTTGGGGTATGTAAGATAAATTTTAGGTAACATCTAGTCATTTGAGAAAATTATAGATTATTTGGGTGACCTAAAAAGAATGTAACACATCGAAATCGTTAATAAAATCCACAATCCTTTCTGCAATCCAACCATATTTGGAACAAATAAACTTTACTCTATGTCTGACTTGTCCACCAAGTTTCAGTCCAGCAGTCTTTATTTTATCACTGTTTAATATGTTCCATTGATCCCGTTCAGGATCACACCTACTGATGAGACAAAAAGTGTCGTTACAGCTATTCCAATGAGTCATTTCAAGTGTGGAGAGTTGCAACCCCACCAGAAGATTATTTTTAATGGAAATCGTTCCAAACAAGGCATGAAGCCACTTGATGTAAGGAGCTAACAAGAACAAATATGATTATCGCAAAGACAGGAGATGCCTATTGGTCTTAGTCTTGAAAAGAACAAGACCATAAATAGTAGGAACACAGTCAGTAGCAAGAGAGTTCCACAAGCCTGCAGTTCTTGGAATAGGAAACTGTATTACAATTTGTCAAAACAGTGAATTGATGAAGACCACTAGACCAACGAGTCAAACGAGCTGGAACAAAAGAAGCAGGGAATATATCACATAATTTTGAAGAACACAAGCCATAATAGTATTTATAGAAAAGACTGAGACTAGAAACATCATGTCTGTGAGAGAGAGGGTCCAGAGAAGAAGAAAGAGTGTGGCCAATAAAATTACAGATACGTTTCTGCACCTTATCAAGAACCCTCAAATGGGACAAATTCACCAGCCCAAATATGACAGCAGTACTCCATACATGGTCTGATAGTAGATTTGTCGAGATAGAGAATAGCTTCAAGTGTGAGAAAGTGTTTGGAGCGATAGAGAGAACCGACTTTACGGGAGACAGAAAGGGCAATGGATTTAATGTATGAATCCCAAGAAACATTCGATGAGAGAGAAAAACCAAAAAGTTTCAGAGTCGATTTCTTCTCAAGAGCAGAGCCATTCCTGAGAATATTTTAAAAAAAATTATTTTTACAATAAAGGTCATCGCATATCAAGTTTTCCATTTCAACTCTGATAAGAAGGTCAGTCCCGGGAGCTTATCAAAGCAGTGAGCTTCCTCAAGGACAGAGCCGTTCATTTCAACAGGGACAAAGTGGGGACTGGAGCATTGGTAGTGAAAGGAGAGGAGCTTGATCTTTGACGCATTAAAATTAACCAGTCACCTTTTCCCCCATTGCACCATTTGCTTCAGGTCGGAAGAGAGAGCACCAGAAAGAACCTGATCATTAATGCTCCTTGACGTGTTTCCATAGATGGTTGTGTCATCAGCATAAATGTCAAAGAATGATCTTAGAATGTGGTTTGGGAGATAATTTATGAAGATCAGGAAAGGGGTTGGGCCCAGAATGGAACTCTGAGGCACGTTGGGGTTGATACTGCGTGCTTCAGACTTATGTCCATCAATGACGACTTTTATAAATCTATCAGAGAGAAAGGAGTTGATGGTTGAGAGTACATTTCCAGATATTCCATAGCTAGCAAGCTTGTGAAGTAAACCTTTATGCCGAACCCTGGCAAAAGCCTTTGATATGTCAAGAAACGAAAGCCCGCATCAATAGATTCACTGATCCTATGTGATATTACAGTCAGCACATCGGCTGTTGCTCTTGCAGGACGAAAGCCATATTGCTTGTCGCTGAGTACGCTGCTTTTGATAAGCTGATTAACAACTTCTTGGTTTATCACAGATTCAAGCAACTTACTCATGACGCACAGGAGACTGATTGGTCTGTACTGAGATGCAGAGGATCGGTCACCAGTATTTTTAAATATTTGACAGACTGACAAGGGTTTCCAAGGTGTTGGGGAGCATTTCTCCTTTAAGAAACGATTGAACAGCTTTGTAAGAATACGAGCTAGTTCAGGAGGCAGTTTTTTAATCACGATATGTGGATGTTGCTCAGGGTGTTTACAGTCATGAGGGGAATTCAGGAGATAGGCGGCCCTGATTGCAAAGGGTAGAATTTTATGCAAATT
>OY744525.1:59796827-59804327 GCA_963556195.1 Sepiola atlantica
TGTTGACTTTCTTCAGCCGTTGTTGTGAATTCAAGAGAGTCAACAAGGCGCGCTCATTTGTTGATCACTTGTTGATTTGAAACCGACTGTACCGATGTTTTTCTCATCTTCTGTAATACATGTATAAATAAATACTACGCTCTTATTTTTTTAATGTCTCTGCTAGTGTTCTATTCCACTGATCTTACAAAGTGTATATATATATATATCATGGACGGCGGCACCGGGGGGCAAGGGGGGGGGGGGGGCTCAAGCCCCTCCCCCCCACTTTTTGACTTGCCCCCCCACACCACTTTACGGTCATCAATAATGAAGTTATATATGCATGTGTTTAACCGGGCCCCCCACTTTTTAGGAGAGCCCCCCCCCCACTTTTATAACTGTCCCGCCGGTCCTGTATATATATATATATATATATATATATATATATATATATATATATATAGTGGGTATTTATCTACCTCCCACAAAGTAAAATGTGACACAAGGTCGAAAAGTGGGATTTGATAAGTCAGCACCCTAGAGGAAGAGCGCTTGTTTACCCTCAAAAAATGCCTGGGCAGCCTCGTCGACATTCCCCGGTAGGGGAGCCTCAGGCGATTAGCAATAAACTACCCCATTCTCAAAGGGTGAGAAGCCAAAGCCTCGGAGGGTGGACCTCCTACAACTGCACAGGACAAATCCATTGACTGGCGTAAATCAAGCCCCGAAGGCCAAGACAATACCAGTTTATGTGGTGTGGTACCCATCGGAACAGATACTACACTTTGATCCCGACCAAAAGGCCGAGAAAGTGTTCCATGGATATGGGCATGCTGGGTCTGATGTAGAAAGCAGCTTATAGTGCCAGACCAATCTCTCACTCTCTCTCTCTCTCTCTCTCTCGCTATATATATATATATATATATATATATATATATATATAAATAGTGCTGAATAATAGTCTCTAACCTTATAGGTCCTGCACTATCTACCAAGCTCCAGTTCCTGTCCAATCGCCACAATGTTTTATCCCTGTGCTTTTTTTTTTAACAAATACTTCAACTAAAATATGCCTAGACGAACTTACTGCACTTGTACCGTCTTCACGTAGATACCCCCGATCAACCCGACTAGCAACAAAATCCCACCCTTTCACGGTAGAGGTCCCCCAGATGCCGGAAAACCTTCTACGCTAATAGCTACTTTCCTCAGACTACTTGACTTTGGAATTCGCTCCTTGCTCACTGTTTCCCCGATTGTACCACCATGCAGAAATTTTAAATGTAATGTGAACAAACATCTTGTCGCACAACTCCCCACTTAGGAGATCTCCTATAAATCTGACCCCTAATCACAGTAACCCATTACGTCTCAATAACAATGTGCCTAGTTTGGGGTGAATAAAAGTAACGATTTTTTATGTAATAAGAAAAAAAAACTATATATTTATTTAGCGAAATTTTTGATTCATACAAACATTTTAGCTTCATATTTTCATACATGTTTCAGCTCTAGCTGGGAATCAGCTGAGCTTCTTCAAGTAAATTTTTTAGTATGAAGGCATTCATGATAAGAACTTTGCCTGAGGAAGCTCAGCTGATTCCCAGCATATATATATATATATATATATATATATATATATATATATATATTATATATATATATATATATATATATATATATAGAGAGAGAGAGAGAGAGAGAGAGAGAGAGAGAGAGGGGATATAGATAGATAGAAATGATTATTATGAATAGAGTGTGAGTCTAAGAAATAAAAATTAATTGATTTACATACATGTACACAGACAGATATATATATATATATATATATATATATATATATATATATATATATATATATATATATAGAGAGAAGAGAGAGAGAGAGAGAGGAGAGAGAGAGGGGGGGGAGAGAGAGAGAAGGGGGGAGAGGGAGAGAGAGAAATATAGATAGAGAGAGAGAGAGGAGAAAAGGCAGACAATAATATATATATATATTAATATATATATATACAGAGAGAGAGATAGATAGATAGATAGATAGATAGATAGATAGATAGATAGATAGATAGATAGATAACTATGAACAGATTATTAAAATAGATGTCAATTGATTGAGGTAGATATGTGTAACAGTATGAAAATAGAAATAATAGACTTCTTTTTTTTTCTTATATATAGGAACAGGAAATACTAGTTTGTCGAACTTTTGACTAAAATACTTAATGCTTAAATTATTTCGTTTTTTCTTTTTTACACCCGCTTAGAAAAAACAAATTTGAAAGTGGACATAGCATATATAACTTTATTTATATGATATAAAAAGTATATATATATTTGCCATGTCCACCTTCAAATATTTCCGAATTCAATACTTTTGCTTACAGGTGCTCAAATTGTGGCACCCAGTTTTCGGACAAGAGGAAAAATAGTTACTTCCCCCGTCAGAAGTTTAATGGAATATTTTTAAAGCAAAGTTTAATTTTTTTCGGTGAGGCGGGGGGGGGGGGGGCATTTTGTTTTTTCTTTGACAGTAGCAGTTTTAGTTTGAACGTTACGTGTTAAATTAATTTCTGCATGTCTACCTTGCAACACTTGATGTACAAAAAACATGTAACCCTCACACTAACCCTAAACTGTTTACAGTAAAATCAGGTATGATTGCATTCTGTATGTTGACAACTTTAATCATGGATTCGAATTAAGAAATCTCTTTTATTTAATAAGAAAAAAAATGTTACTTCTGTCCTGCTAAGGCTTTAAAGTTAGACTGCCTAATGGAATAGAATCTTACAGGTGGTAGGTAGGTAGGTAGTTCGCCCATAATCGAGGGCGACGTGAAGGCTCCCTTTTCATTGGCAACGTTGAAAGAGAAAGGGGAAAAGGAGAAAATGGAACGATAGTTGAGTGAGGAAATAGAATATTACAGGTAGATCATTGTTAAAAAATGAAATACACACAGGTAGACTGCATACTGAAGTAGCCTCATATAATGGGTAAGTGTGCATTACTTTTCTTTATTTATTGTTTTACGTTGATATCACATAATCACGTTGGCACATCCGTTTCCTTGAGATCACCAAAGTTAAGCAATGTTTAGCCTGGTCAGTACTAAAATGGGTGACCATTTGGGAATACTAGGTGCTGTATGTGTTCTCTGCTTATCTAAATATTGTTTCCAGTCGTCCTGGGGTTCTCTTTGCCACTGTAATCAAACAGTGCCGATTCAGGAGAGGTGTGGTTGCAGATTGTGCAACCCTTGCTTCACAATTACATGTGCAACCACCCTTACAGAGGATATCCATTGTCTCTCAAGACTGAATGGAGGCCATGACATGAAATCACAGGAACTTTTTTCAGCATTCTTTTGTTTTCTCTGGCAAAGTTTGGCAAATATCGTAGACATTGGCCAATTATTTTCTTATCCTATTCTGAAGACGTATCCCATTTTAACTCTTTTTGTCAAACACACACAATATATATATATATATATATATATATATATATATATATATATATATATATATATATATATATATATACTAGCTTTACCTACCCGTTTTACCTTTGTGTTTACAAAGAGCCCTGGATGGACTAAAGTCATTTTATTTATTCTTTTTTTTTTTTTAATTTTAAACTTTAGGTAGACAACTCCTATTATAGTTTTCAAGTTATTTCCCTTGCTAATTTTTATTTGTGGGCGATTGTTTTAAAATGTTACATATTAGCAGTTGTCTGAGCCGGACAAAGTAAGTTTTGAAACAACGTGTAACTAAGTACGCTATTATATTGCCAATAACATGGTACAACAACTACAAATGAAAATTGGCTAGTCAGAAGCAAAGTTGATTTGTCAGTTTAAATGTTATTTGGGCCTGACTATATATATAGGGTGGGCCAAAATAAGAGGCCTATCTTTAAATTTGAATAACTTGAATTAAAATAACTTCCACAAAATAAAAGTTAAACTCACCAAACTGTATGTGTGTGTAGACTGACCCTTCCGAGATTTTTTGAAATAAACAAAACAAATTTTAGCCGAAAAACACTTCTTAAAACTTACAAAAACTAAAGTATTGTTTTTTACACTGTTTTGAGTTTTTTAAGCAAAAATAATGTTTTCTAAATGAGGGTACGTTCCTTAGGGCTAATACGGCTCATGCTTGCTTCGGAAGGGGTCCTTTACTTATTCTAAAAAAAAAATTAAAAATAAATAAATAAATAAAAAAGTTATGAATTTTTAAAAATAGGACCCTTATTTTTGCCCACCCTGTATATATATATATATATATATATAGTAATCGAGGTAAGGTCTGTATCCACAGGGTAAAAAGTTTGGATAATCTTTACTGTGTTTATATAATAGGGCTAAATAACAAATAGAGCTTTTTACTTGTGAGAAAAAGTTTTATTTATACAAACATAATATGGCTACACATTCAGAACATGTTTCAGTCACAGCTTTAATAAGCTTGACATCCTCAGGCCAGCATATCCGTTCTTTATGCTTTCATTTTGTAGAAGCGGGTATATACCAAATTTATTACTTAGTAATAAGTCTAAACTTTCTCTATATATTAGAACTAGTACACATATGATGAGTATGGGTTAGATTGGCAAGTCAAAGTTTTGGTCCTTGTGTCTTCCTCAGAGCCAATTTATTTATTTAACGTCTATTTTAAAATATTTAACGTCTATTTTTAAATGATAAATTTGTTCTGATGAAACGTAAAGACCGATATCTCGACTTGCCGATGTAAGCATAACAACTCGTATATATATATATATATATATATATATATATATATATATATATATATATATATATATATATATAGGGAGACAAATGCAAATTATGGCAAATTCATCAGCCAATTCCCCTCTGAAACTAAGATCCTTATTCGGACTATTGAAAGGATTTACTAAAGGATATCTAGACATGAGTTGTCTCTTATATTCAACAATATATGATATAATACGGGATAATTATGTTGACACACCACTGGTTCTTGTTAGATCACCGAAGTTAAGCAACGTTGAACCTGGTTATTACCAGAGGGGTGACTATTTGAGAATACCAGTCGCTGTACATGTGGAAAAATTACAGCCCTGAAGATGCCTTCAGCAAGTACTTCAGTATAACCTTCTAATCCATACATGTGTTGACACAACAGAACAACAGCTCCCTGGGAAGAAATTCTGTCTCCAATCATGTGGAGAAGCTCTCTAGAGAAAGTATACAATTCGTTCCTTTTCGTTTATATATATATATATATATATATATATATATATATATATATATATATATATATATATATATATATATATATATATATATGATAATCCAAACATTTCGCTGTATGAGAGCTCTTCAGTGTGGCTAGACCAGCTATACAATTCGTTCCTTTTCGTTTATATATATATATATATATATATATATATATATATATATATATATATATATATATATATATATATATATATATATATATGATAATCCAAACATTTCGCTGTATGAGAGCTCTTCAGTGTGGCTAGACCAGCACCTACCTCAAGCCGGAATCGAACCTATGACTATATAGCTTAACTATTCAGCCGTCAGGCAGTCACAGTTATCAAGTAACATCCCAATGCTTTATATAAAGACTGACAACTACCGGAGAGTGCTCCATTTGTGTTTACAAAGAGCTTTGAATTATCACTAATAATAGTGTGTGATATCACTTACCACAGTGCTCAACACTATATATATATATATATATATATATATATATATATATATATATATATATATATATATATATATATATGAGAGACAGAAAGGCAAAACAGTTACAAAGCGGAAGTAGTAAAACACAAACGGGAGATTTGACCGGTTTCGTTCGGATCAACGAACATCGTCAGTAAAAGAAAAATCTTCACTTTTTTAAAGACATTCTTTTATCCAAATGAAACCGGTCTAATCTCCCGTTTGTTTTTTACTTCTTTTTTTGTTTAATTGTGTTTTCTTTCTGTCTATCATACATTTTGCCTCAACGACTTTTCATTCTTATGATATATCGTGTATTTTGTTATTTTATCCGCATATATATATATATATATATATATATATATATATATATATATATATATGCGAATAAAATACACGATATATCATAAGAAAATAACAAATTCCCATAAAATTTAATATTTAATATATATATATATATATATATATATATATATATATATATTTAAATGTTAATTAAAAAATCCGTAAAGTGGCAAACGTCTACAACTTTTGCCAACAATCTCCTGTTTCCATTCTTGACTCTTAACAAGTATCGAGATTTATCAACGACTACCCCTTACCCTCTACCCCTCACCAGAAATAACAGAATAATTCTATTGACTGTCGTGTAACACCTCCCCTCCACTACCCCCCCCCCCCCATTTTCATTAATCAGAAGGAATGCCGAGTGTCGAGTGGGACTCAAAGAGTAAGAATCGATTACCGAGCGAATTCTACTACTAAGTTGCGACCGACAATGGTAATTTGGATGACGGTGCTATACCAAACGAGGACCGAAAGATGCCAGACTGAATAATACACACACGCATATATATATATATATATATATATATATATAAGGTTTTAAAACTCAACAATGAGAATAGAAAAATATTTATTAAAAACCTATTTGATAAAATACTCAATTATGTATATATATATATATATATATATATATATATATATATATATATATATATATATATATATATATAATAGAGTGGATACAATTCATGAAGTTACAACTTACAGCACAGAGCTCAACATTAAACCGGGTTTCATGCCCCTAAGAGACAATTGTCAGATGTTGCTCTTGTTGTGATTTAGGGCTTATTTGAATTATTTTAGCGTTTTTAAGAAGTTAATTTTCATGTTATATGTGCATATAATTCATGTTACAACTCACCACACAGATCTCAACATTACACCGGGTTTCATGCTCTGAACTGACAATCGTCAGATGCTGCTTTTGTTGCGAATTATGTCTTTTTTAAATTCAAATAAAAACTAAACCACAACAACATCTGTCTCGTAGGGGTATGAAATCCGGTGTAATGTTGGTATTTTCGAGATGATTTGTTACTCCGAAAATTATATATATATATATATATATATATATATATATATATATATATATACATACATACATATCCTCCACTCTATAATGAATACCAATGTGTATTTATTTGTATAAATACCTGTATATATATATATATATATATATATATATATATATATATATATATATATATATATATATATATATATATATATATATATATGTGTGTGTGTGTGTGTGTGTGTATAGTAATCGAGGTTAAGTAAACATCCATAGTGTAAAGATTTACAGAATTTTAATCGGGCTTATAAAATAGTGCTCAATAGTAAATAGAGCTATTTATATAATTTTTTATTTTTATTTATACAGACATGTACAAAAAGCGCTACACTGGCATGTCGATGTTATC
>OY744525.1:59809327-59814327 GCA_963556195.1 Sepiola atlantica
TGAGTTTTAGATCTTCGTTTTTCTATTCTATCTCATACATTCGGATTTATCCTTTGTCATATATATATATATATATATATATATATATATATATATATATATTAGATTAGTTATATATATATATATTAGATTAGTTATATATATATATATATATATATATATATATATATATATATATATATATATACATATACATACATGGTAAACAGCTGATGATCCCCGTGTTAATATTAGACGCTTAAGGTCTCCTGTTTTTGTTTCACTCTTAGATAATTAACCCCCCCCCCTTTTTTTTTTTTTCTATTACTTATATTTTATCATTTATTAATTTTCCAACGAATATTAAGTCTGCAATATCTTGGATTTAGTTAGTTTGTCTGGGGATTTAAACTGCATTTTACATTTTTATTTTTTTAAATGACTCCAAGCTTCTTTAGACTATATATATATATATATATATATATATATATATATATATATATATATATATATACATATATATATGTATATATATATATATGTATATATATATATATATATATATATATATATATATATATATATATATATATATATATATATATATATAAGATTGAAAGTTAAATGGTAAAATAAGAAGATATCGTTTCCGAATGTTGTTTGGTAATTTTGTTTTGTGTTTTATTAGCAATTTCATTGTTTACCTGGAACTGTCACAAAATGATAGGAGTTTTTTATCACACATTTCTGAAACATATGCATGCATAAATTTTAGTTGATGTTGAATTTTTGGAAGATGATCACATAATATTGAATATGTCATAAACTTTGTATTCTTTTGAGTTATAATATATACATATATATAAGAGGTTTATGTAGTTTGCTTGAAGCATTGTGTATTAGTATATAGAAATGTGATACTTAGAAGGCAATACAATGCAGAGGTGTGACGGATAGACACAAGTTGGAGCAAATAAGACATATAATGGTGGAACAAATTAAATAGTTTCACCCTTAATACAATGTATACATACACACACATATATATTTTTTTTTTTTCACAAACACACATATATCTGTCTATCTACACAATGTTACAATGTTATGTAACACCTGTATCAAGATGGTCTGGTGGAAACTCTGTATGATATAATATTTCGGGAACTCTTCAGTTCTTCAGAACCGTGCTCAACTCAAGTTCAAGATGTAAAATGGGGATATATGTGTACATATTTGCTTACCGTCTTTCCCTGACAGAATTAAATTTATCGTGGTCAGATTGCTATATATCTATTCCACTGACATACTCCCAAATTACAGATCTTCTCTTCTTTTGCAACTTTTTCGATTTCACTCTTAATAAAGCCTTTGCAACTGTTGGGTGAAACGTTGAGATGGATTATTCACTTTTAAATCTTCCCTTTTTCAGTTCATCTCATACTGTCGGATTTATTTTATACTTTATTTGTCATAATAACAGTAAAAGATATTTTTTATAGATATTATATATGTTAAAAAAATTCAGCCGACATAAATATTACATATGCTGTGTGTTCAGCAGACATATGCATTAGACATAACATAGAAGCTGAAATCATATCCATCCATGTGCATACTCCAGAGAGCTTCACCACGTGCTTGAGAACAATACTTTATCGAGAAGCTGATTGTTTTGGTGTGTCATCGCGTGAGTGGTGTACTTACTAAAAGCACATTAAAGGCAGGATATGTATACGATGCTCTAAAACCTGTACACTTTACAGTTTTCCACTCACTGGGGCAGTGCCCCTTCCCTTGTCAGGAACGGTCTTCCACAAAGCTGCAATGTTCTCTTTGCCAAACCATCCGTTTGTCAATGGTTACCATAGAAACTAAAGCTACTTCTAAAGAATAGAGGGATTTTTGTTCACGGTTTACTCCTCTAGATCCGCCGTGTTCTGTCTATACCCATTAGCAAACAGGCTATGCTTGTGAAGTATAAAGCTCTTCACCGTGTGTAGCCGATCGTTCATTACGGAGAGGCTGTATCTTACACATCATGTTGTGCTAGGATGCGAAAAATAGACCATCTCATAAAGTTACTACTACTAACTCTTTAACCTTTATATATATATATATATATATATATATATATATATATATATATATATATATATATTAAATTATTAATACCTACAGACGCTAGCGTTTCAAGCTTAATGCTCTCATTAGTGCAGGAAAGTAATAATTTCAGATGGTCGGGAGGTGCGAACCTGGTTCACAGAGTCAGCCTAGAATCTGCAAGCAGTCGCCATATCCACTCGGCCAACAGAAACTGTCACGTAATTAAGCGAAATTAAGATCTATATGTACCTAGAAGCGGGCACAGATAGAAGACTAGTTGAGAGTGCTCTACGAACTTATTCAGAACTTTGCATTATATATATATATATATATATATATATATATATATATATATATATATATATATATATATATATATATATATATTATAGTTCATAGGTAAACAGATTTATAACATATTAATTTATATACGTTCCTAGAATTCAGCATAAATAACAGTTTCGTGTACGATCGTTTCTGAAACGATATAATATATATATATATATATATATATATATATATATATAATATTCCAACGTGATGAAAAAATTTTAAAAAACGAAAATGAGTTCAACAACGTTTCGTATTTATTTAAAGACTTTCTCAAGATAACTGATTTGATTGACTTCTGTGTTATTTCTCAAATCAGTCATCTCGACAATGTCTTGAAATAAAGACAAAACGTTGATGAATATATAAATCATTTTCGGTTTTTCCTTTATCATTTTCAATATATATATATATATATATATATATATATATATATAGTCATTTAGGAAAATATATCTATGGCAATTAAGCTACACAGAGGCGTTTGCGTTTCATCTCCCTAGAGAATCGTCAGGCTAAAATACATGGAATTCGTGTTACTGGGTGTTCTTATATATCCACGTGGTGTTTAGTCTATCGAACTAAACAATTTGATTCATTGTTATTTCCTTAACCAATGACATACACACACACATACACACATATATAAATATATATATATATATATATATATATATATATAAAATATAATTTAATATTCATTTATAAATATTATATATATGTTTATATATATATATATATATATATATATATATATATATATATATAAGGTTAATACAACAAAAGATATAAGAGGCAACTAATATCTTTAATTAGTGAACATCCGGATAAAAATAAAGCTCAATATACTGGATAGAGCATTAATAGCAATAGATAAAGTGAAAGAATAAAATAAGGTGCGAATCAAATTTTATTACAATTCAATGTTCAGGCAAAGTTCTTTAAAGTCCTTAACTCATGAGTTTTTAAATAAAATCTTCTCCTCAGAAGACCATTACCGCAATGACATTACTGCAGGTAATAAAAATAAAAATTTGAAAAAATATATAAAAAAATATATGTAAAAATACATAAAGGTATATAAAACATCAAATATATCGCCCCAAAACATACTTTTTAGTAAAACTATACAGTTCATCCAAGTCAACAAGTCTAAAATAGCTTCAGGCAAGATATCAAAGAGGTTGATTAAAAAATAGTCCAATTGGTGAATGGTGGTCCAAAAACGACAAAAGGTATCCAGGCGGGAAATTCGTTTGCTATCGATGCAGTAGATAACAGAGAAAATTGTATTCAAGGTGTATGCAAATTAATAAAACGATAAAAAAAAACGATAGAGAAAACAAATCCCATGAAAAGTTAAGAAAACTCACTTGGTGTTGAATATTATAATGTCCAAATTCAGAGTCCCTAAGAACTGATAAGAGTAATGCAAACCATAAAATCCAATTCGAATAAAATTAAACTGACCTGATGTATTCCGGGTCCGTTAAAATTACTCAAAAGACAAAAAATACATTCAAAGGTAATAAAGCTCATGCAAGCCCAGTAGACAGCGTAAGAAATCCGAAAGCGAACACTTCTCCTTGATAAGACAACATCACGAACGAAAATGAATTCAAACAGCGCGCACAAACGGATGTTACATGTCTTCAGTTAACAAGGCATCAACGCAAATCTGAACAACTACGAAGATTTGCTGACAACTGTAAGAAAAAGAAAGCTTGGATGGTATGGTCACGTGACAAGGGGCAATGGTCTCTCCAAAACCATCCTGCAGGGAGCAGTGCAAGGTAAGAGAAGAAGAGGTAGACAACACAAAAGATGGACGGACAACATCAAAGAGTGGACGGGCTACAACTTCGCTACAACCCAGTCCATTGCCCATGACCGTCAGAAGTGGAGACAGCTGGTGTGGAGTTCATTCGTGCAGCGCCCCTACAACCCAGGAGGGGGTTAAGGGACCAAGTCAAGTCAAGTCAAGTTAACAAGGAAAACGCCCACACATTGTCAGAAATGTGTACATTCAATTATGTTATATGTCTGGGTCAAATCAGTTATGTATATATTTGAATATTAAAAGTCTGGGTCACATAGACGGATCTGTAAATTTAGGTCAGAGTCTCGATATGTCCCCCCTCCAAACTTACTATTTAAACCTCTGCTTTAAGTATATTCAAATTCAAACATCTAGCCCTTTCATATAATTCATATAAATTAGAAGATTCATGAAATTAATAATTAAGAAGTTGTTAACACATTTAGAATTTAATTTTTAATTTTTAAATAACTTTAAAAATTTAAAAATCTAGACCCCCGCAATTTAATTACTTAATTTAATAATTTTTAAAAAAATTTTAAAATTAAAAGATCCAGACTTATGCAACTTAAAAAAAAATTAAACAGATTTAAGGCGATATGTCTAAGCCTTATAGGCAGGGAAGATTTAACACATACATCTCCAAGATTCGCACCTTATTTTATTCTTTCACTTTATCTATTACTATATATATATATATATATATATATATATATATATATATATATATATATATATATATATATATAGAGAGAGAGAGAGAGAGAGA
>OY744525.1:59816827-59849327 GCA_963556195.1 Sepiola atlantica
TAGCGGTGATACGAATCTTTTTAAGGCGCTAAAAATCACATAAAATTTGACAGGGGCTCTGGACCAAAGGTAAATTGCTAATCCACGGGCATCGTGGTCGCGGTTTTGAGTCTCTGTAAAAGTCGAACCGTGCTGAGGTAGCAAAACTATGAAACACGTACATGGATTACTTTTATGTGTGTAAAATAAAAAAATAAATAATATATATATATAAAATTACATAAACACTATTATAGTCTACGCCAATTAAGCACTTTTATATAAACACAGTAAGGATTCGCTGGAGTTTTATTCTGTGGATGTAAACTTACCTGTAAATAGTAATCCAGGTAAGTGTACATCCACAGGATAAAACTCCAGCGAATCCTTACTGTGTTTATATAAAAGTGCTTGATAATAAATAGAGCTGTATATTAGGTATACTTTTGTTTCATTTATAAAAACCTTATTTGGCTACACATTTGCAAACATGTTTCGGCAGGGCTAAAAATAGTAAGACGTCTTCTAGCAAAAAAAACTTTCATTACGGCTGCAGGGAGTAGTGAAAGGCTTTTTGGTCCGGAGAGGTCTGGCTATTTTTAACCAAGTAAGGTTTATATAAATAAAATTTTTTTAGACCTAATATATATATATATATATATATATATATTGGTTAAAGAAAAAAAGTGACATGCTTTTGGATACTTCACCCCCCCCCCTCATTACTGTTATGACTTGGTATTTATCACAGCGGTAAGATGTGACACAAGGTCTGTAAAGTGGAATTTGAAAAGCAAGCGCCGTAGAGGAAGAAAAGCGCTCTGGCCGTCAAAAAAATGCCTGTGCAGCCCCGTCGGCATTCTCCGGTAGGGGCGCCTCAGGCGATTAGCAATAAACTAACCTCTTCTCAAAGGGTGAGAAGGCAAATCCTAGGAGGGTCGACCTCCTAGAACTGCACATGACAGTACCTTAGACCGGCGGAATCAAGGCCCGAAGGCCAAGAAGGTACCAGTCTACAGAGTGAGCATCCACCGGAACAGATACTACACTCTGATTTTAGCAAAAGGGCCATGGAGGATTACTATTATGACTTTAAGCAAAGTAACTGTGTTAGTATGTCGGATAGCGATTCGACTGTCTGAAGCCTACAACATCTGAATTGTTTTTTATTATAAACTTGTGGTCCTGACGAGGTACATTGTAGTACCGAAACATGAATTGATTTGTGTAGACCATTTTAAATGTTTAACTTATGTATATATATATATATATATATATATATATATATATATATATATATATATATATATATATATTAATGCATGTGTTGTTGAAAACAACAGAACTCTTCTGCTTGGTAATCCGTTTTTTTATTTTTCCCATTCTTCGAATGATCTTTTTAACGTTGACATGGAATAAATTAATGTAGGATCCGTATGTTTGACAAACGTTTTCGATTTTCTCCGGAATCATCATCAGGTCTTTTTAATGGCACAAAATGAATCAAAACGCGAGTAAAAGAATGGTAGTCTTTTAAGAAATATGCCGGCAAACCATTCACGTAAAAGACGAACGTCTACATTTTGAAATGTAACAGATGAACTAGTTCTTAATTAATTTATTTTTTATTTATATATTTAAAATTTTTATTTTTAATTTAAAATAGTAGCTGATTTAATTTGGTCTAGTTTATTAATTATGTAGAAGGGAACAATGGGGAAGATAGGCAGTGAGTAATTTTAATAAGATGTCCCTGTTTTTAATTGAATTAAGCGACCCCGGTTGGTGTCACTGAACTAAGCTAAGCATTTTAAAATGGTTTTTTTTATCGGATGAACGATAGAACGAGACATAGATCGGATGAGGAAATACGAGAAAAGGATAGAAGGTGAGAGAATATGTCTGTAAACAGAACATACGGGAAAACAGAGAAAATATGGATAAGTGCATAGAGAGTACCAGAAAAGAGAAAGATGATACGAGAAAATCCACTTAAAATACGAGAAAATCCACCTTAAAATACGAGAAAATAAGTATGGAATACGAGAAAATGCACTTGAAATACTAGACACGCCACATGAAATACGCGAAATTACTCACAGAATATGGGAAAAGAAAAAGAGTATGAAAAAACTGACAGGAAATATCAGAAAAGAGAGTAAATACGAGAAAAGAGACAGAATGAGAGATAGAATGAGAAAAGTGTGAGAGATAGAATGAGACAAGGAAGAGGTAGAGAATATACAAGAATAAGAGAATAGACATAGAATACGAGAAAAATACAATTTGATAAAATGCTCAGAGAATACCAGTAAAGAGAAAGAGGATACAAGAAAAGAGACAAGACATACGAGAAAAGAGAGAGAGAGGATGAGAGATAGAAGAGAGATAATGTGAGTTATATAACGAAAAAAAGAAAGAGAGGCTTATTGATATTATGAGAAAAAGAGTGACGGTGAAAATCGAATGAGAAAAGAGAAGGGTGATATAGAACGAAAAGAGATAGAGGGCAAGATAGAGCGGGGATGAGAGAAAAATAGAAGAGAGGAAGTGGGTGAAATAGAGAGAACAAAGTAAGAGAGTGGGATAGAGAGTATTGAGAGATAGAATGAGAGAGAGGGTGAGAATGAGGGAAGAGAGAGAGAGAGAGGGTGAAAGATAGAATGAGAAGATGGGGGAGCGGTGACGAGATAAAACGAGAAGAGGGAGAAAGGGTGAAGTTAAGATATAGAATGAGAAGAGAGAGGGGTGAGAGATAGAACTAGATAGATAGAGAGGGGGGAATAGAGAAAGAGAGGGTGAGATATAGGCTGAAAAGAGAAGATAGAGAAAGACAGTTAGAGAGAGAGAGAGAGATGGGGGAGAGATAGAACGATAAGAGAAATAGCAGAAAGAAGATAGAACGAGAACAGAGAGAGAGGAAGAAAGGCAGAGAGAGTGAGATATAAAACTGGGAGATAGAGAGAGAGAGGATAAGAGAAAGAACGAGAAGAGAGAGAAGGTGAAAGAAAGAAGGAGAAAAAAGACAGGGGGGGAGAAAAAACAAAAAGAGAGATAAAGGGTGAAAGATAGACAGAGAATAGAGAGAGGCAGGGGGTTGGCGATTGAACGAAAATAGAGTATGAGAGATATAACCAGGAGAGAGGGGGGGGGGGGTAAAAAATAGATTGAAACAAGATATAGAGAGTGAAAGACAGAACTAATAGAGAGATAATGAGCGAAAGAAAGAGAAAAGGGAGGAAGACTGAAAGATAGAAAGAAAAAAAAAGAGAGAAGATGAAAGATAGAATGAGAAAGAGAGAGAGAGAGAGAGAGAGAGAGAGAGAGAGTGGGTGTAAGATAGAACAAGAAAAGAGAGAGGATGTAAGATAGAATGAGATTAAACGAGAAAAGAGAGGTGTGAGAGAATACGAGAACACAGAGAGAAGGTGAGGGATGCAATGTGAAGAGAGAGAGAGAGAGAGAGATAGAGAGGGTGATAGATACTAGGAAGAAAATTGAGAGGGCGAGAGATAGATTTGTGTAAAAATCCAAGTAAAACTGCTCAATAATAAATAGAGCTATTTATTAGGTACATTTTTTATTTATACAAAAATTACTTGGCTACACATTTGCAGACACGTTTCGGTCAGAGCCATGGAAAGCCAGAGCTTTTCGGATCAACACATCTTCTTTACAACTGCATTGGATAGAATGAGACAAAATTACCTTCTGAAACGGAACATGTAGATGGGGATCCTCATGTAGGTCTATAGCAACCCATATAGAAGAAAGGAACTCTGATTAAAAACTATTCAGCTGAAGTGATTACCGGTCATCTTGCCTCTGTATGTCATCGTGTTATAATAATGGTACTCATGTTGTACAAACGTTTGTCACAAAAATCAAATGACGTACAAATATCTCTCTGCGATCTCATCTGTCACTGAAATTTTTAAAGTGTGCTGTTTGTTTGCCATTTGTGCTACATGCTATGAAGATCTGCAGCTGGTTTAAAAAGACACCTATAAAAACATAGACGCTGAAAGTAATGACATCAAAAGAAACTGTTACGATACAGCAAATAATCCTCGTATATGTATATAGGCATGTATATTAACATGCCTATATCAATATATGTGTCTGTGTGTGTATTTAAAAAACATTGAAATCGCTCCACACAAGGCATGAAACCACTTGATGAAAGGAGTTAAAAAGAACGAAATATGATTATCGCAAAGACAGGAGATGTCTATTGAACTTAGTCTTAAAAAGAGGTAGGAGGAAAACAGTCAACAGGAAGAGAGTTCCACAAGCCTGCAATTCTTGGAAAGAAGCTAGTCGAATAAGAAGCTGTATCAAAACAGCGAATTGATAAAGACCACTAGACCGACGAGTCAAACGAGCTGGAACAAAGGAAGCAGGGAATAGACCACATAACTCTGAAGCATACATGTCATAATGGTATTTATAGAAAAGACTGAGACTAGCAACATCAGGTCTGTGAAAGAGAGGGTGCAGAGAAAAAGAAAGGGTGGGGCCAATCAAATTACATATACGTTTCTGCACCTTATCTAGAACCCTCAAATGGGACAGAGATTCACCAGCCCAAATATGACAACAGTACTCCATACATGGTATGTTGATATATGCATATGAAGTTGATTTTATAAATCTATATATATAGATATGTATATGCAGATGTGTATATATGCCAAAGAAAATGCTTATAAACATGTATATATGCGTTTGTGTGTACAGATATAGATGCGTGTATATGTTTATAAACATGTCTGTATAAGTTTATGTGTTTGTGTGTGCATATATGTATATGAATATGTCTTTATATATTTATAGAGGAATGTGTGTAGGTTGTGTGTGCATGTGGGATTGTGTGTGTGAGTGTGTGCATGTAAGTAGCTGTATCTGTGTGTTCGAACCTATCACAAGACAGAAGTTTGTATTGTAGACAGTTGTTTGAACTCTCCTGTGTCTGTGTGTTCGTACCAATTGGCTGAACAAGAAGAACAAAGTTTAGATCGAAGCGGGAGCGTAACAGAGATTTAAATAATTCTGCTGTCACGTGCGATTGTTTATATATGTGTTTATACATGTTTTATTTACTAATAAGTCACTACTTATCAAGGCACAAACCACTCGAGGATAAGGATTAATTTAATTGATAGGTTATCACTTGAAGAATTAAGAAAATTATGAGATGATGAATGGAATGAACACTAATTGATTACTTTTGAACGGTTTATGAAAAGTATTTGTGGACATTGGATTTGAAGACGACTGTGTTATACACAATCAAAGAAATATATATAATCATCTAATAAAGGGAAAAATGAAGAAAATTCTTTAAAATATGGAGAAACGCAAAGTGAAAGTCAAAAGAGAAAGTCAAAAGAATTAAACAAATAAAGTCTTCTAATAAATGAAAAATGTGTAAAAACCTTCAAATACTAGAGAAAAACAAGACAAAAGTGAAAATGAAAGTAGAAATTAAAAAGTAATACAAAAGAAAGTAATATATAAGTCTTCTAAAAAGTAAAGCAAGAAGAAAGCGAAAGTGAAAGTAGAAATTTTAGAAAGGCATATAAACAGGACAGAATATATAAGGTTTTCTTATTAAGGAAGAATGTGGGAAAAACTTTCAACACTAGAGAAAAGCAAACAGAATGTGAAAGTGAAAGTAAAAACGGAAAAGATAAATACAAACAAAGAAATATGTACAGTCTTCTTATCAAGGAAAAGTGTGGATAAGGGTTTAAAAACTAGAGAAAAGCAAAGGGAAAGAGAATGCTAACAAAGAAAATAAGAGGTTAAACGAGAAAAAAATAAAAAGGGAGGTTTATATTGTCTTCTAATGAAGAAAAAATAAAAAAAAGAATGTAGAAAAAGTTTTAAAAACTATAGAAAAGCACGAAGATGATTTAAAAGAGAAAGTAAAACAGAAATACAAAACGAACGAAATATATATAATCATCTAATGAAGGAAGACTGTTGAAAAAGCTTTTAAACAAGAGAAAAGCAAGAGGAAAGTAAAAAGAGAAAAACAAAAAGAACGAAATATATATGGTCTTCAAATGAAGGAAAATGTGAAAATAACTTAAAAACTAGAGAAAATTAAGAGGAAAGTGATAGTTAAAGTAGAAAGTAAAAAAGAGGAAAACAAAACGAAAGCAATATTTAGTATTCTAAAGAAGGAAGAATGTCGAAAATGTTGAAAACTAGAGAAAAACAAGAGGAAAGTGATAGTGAAAGTAGAAAGTAAAAAGAGAAAAACAAAACGAAAAAAATAGTTAGTATCCTAAAGAAGGAAGAATGTTGATAAAGTTTGAAAACTAGAGAAAAACAAGAGGAAAGTCAAAGACCAATAAAACTTAAAACGAGGCATACAAAAACAATGAAATATATCATCATCATAATCTAGTCGTGGTGGTGTCAAGGATCCTCTTGACTCGCTCACACCATCTCACTCTATCCTCCAACACACTTGGTAGGTCTTCATAGGTGCATTGTGACTTTTCTGTTAGTCATTTGATGTAGGTTCTATGCGGTCTACCCACTGAGCCACACTCCTGTTTTGGCATCCACAGAAGAACATCGCTGATGATTTCATCCTTAGCTCTCCAACAGTGTCCAGCAAATCTGGTTCTTCTCTCTCTGAGCAGGGCTGAAATCTGAGGGAGGTGTCCATAAAGTTGCTCTCTTGTGAGGTTCTGTCTCCAGGAGATGTTAAGAGCATTCTGGTGTATACACCATCGATCTTCTTCTTCAATCATTTGGTGAAAGTCCAAGTGCTACTTTCATATACGAGTACCGATGCAATAATGGCTTCAAAGATGTCACGTTTTATCTTGGTTAGAAGACTTGACTTTCAGATTGCTTTCATCTTGTCCACTCCTACCAAGGCCTTGCTGATTTGCACTTTCAGTTCACACTTTGTTGATTTTTTCTTGGCAACTTTACTACCAAGATAGTTAAACTCGTCAACATTTTTTAGACAAGTCCCACTTAAGGAAAAGAGATTTTTCCATGTTGGTTCAGGAGAATGTGCTTTATTTTGCTTGTGTTAACAAAAAGCCCAATGCAATTTGCTGTTTCTTCAAGACAGTGTAGTAGAGCTTCTGTCTGTCTAGTTGTGTCAGCAAAAAATTGCAATGTCATCTGCATAGCCTGCGTCTGTGATTTTCTCTGCTGGATACCTTCTGCTTCTTGCAGATGCCGATGTCAAACCATTTTCTTTTAACTTGTCAACTGACATACAAAGGATAGATGAAATATATAAGGTCATCTAATGAAGACATAAAGTGGAAAATGTTTTAAGAACTAGAGAAAAGGAACAAGAAAAGTGAAAGTGAAAGAAGAAATTAAAAAATGTAATAGAAACCGAAAGAAAAATATAGTCTTCTAATGAAATAAGAATGTGGAAAACTAGAGAAAAGCAAAAGGAAAGTGAAAGTGAAAGATGAAATTTTAAACAGAAATACAAACAGAAAGAAATATATACAGTCTTTTAATGAAGGAGGAATGTGGAAACGGCTTTAATAACTAGAGAAAAATCAAGAGGCAAGTGAAAGTAAACGTAGAAATAAAAATAAATGTAAACAGAAAGGTCTTTTAATGAAAAATGTACTATAGAAAAGCAACAAGAAAGTTAAAGTAAAAGTAGAAATTAAAAAATATAAATATTATCAGAAAGAAATATATACTGTCTGCTAATGAAAGAATAATGTGAAAAAGAATTTTTTAAAACTGGAGAAAAAAAGGAAAAAGTGAAAGTGAAATAGAAATTACAAAATAATATACAAGAAAATAAGCAATATATGCAGAAAGAGTAAGGGGAAAGTAAAACTAGAAATAAGGAATAGAAACAGAACGAAATATATAAAGTCTTTTAATATAGGAAGAATGTGGAAAAAGTTTAAAAACTAGAGAACACCAAGAAGAAAAGTGAAAGTTAAAGTAGAAATAAAAAACAGAAATACAAACAGAAATAAATATATACAGTCTACTTATAAAGAACGAATGTCAAAAAACAAGATAAAGCTGTACGTGAAAGTAGAAATTAAAAAGAGAAATACTAACAGAAAAAATATATAGTCTTCTAGTGAGAGAAAACTGTTAACAAGCTTTAAAAACTAGAGTGAAGCAAGAAGAAAGTGAAAGTGAAAGTAGAAATTAAAAAAGAATACAAACAAAATGAAATATATGAGGTCTTCTAATGTCTTAAACATGTGATAAAGCTTTTAAAACTAGAGAAAAGCAAGAGGAAAGTTGAAGTAGAAAATAAAAAAGAAATACAAACAATAAAAAATATATAAAATCTTCTAATGAAAGAAGAATGTATAAAGGGCTTAAAAAACGAGGTAAAGGCGATAAAAACAGTGTGTTAACGAAGAAAGTAAATAAGAAAAACAAAAATAGATTACTTAGTCTTGTAATGAAGGAAAAATGTGAAAAAACGTTTAAACACAAGAGTAAAGCAAGAAAAATGTTAAACTGAAACTAGAAATTAAAAAAGAAATAATAACAAAAATAAATATATACAGTCTTCTAATGAGGGAAGAATGTGGAAAAAGCTTTAAAACCTAGAGAAAAGTAAGTGGAATGTGAAAGTTAAATAAATATATATTTATTTAACTGTAACTTTAAGAGTTATTTAATGAAAGAATGATGTGCAAAATGTTTTAAAACTAAAGACAATCTAGAAGAAAGTGAAAGTGAAAGTGAAAGTAGAAAACAAATACAAAGAGAACGAAATATATAAGATCATCTAATGAGGGTAGAATGTGATAACGGTTTTAAAACTAGAAAAAAGTGAAAGTTAAAGTAGAAACTGAAACTAGAAATACAAACAGAAAGAAATACAATTTTCTAACGGAGAAAGGATGTGGAATAAGCTTTAAAAAACTGGAGTAAAAATTAAAGTAAAAGACGAAATTTTAAAGAAAAATACAAAAAACAGAAATATACACAATCTAGTGATGAAGGAAGAATGTGAAAAAAGCTTTAAAACTAAAGAAAAGAATTAGGAAAGTGAAAGTAAAAGTAGAAATGTAAAAGTTAAATACATAAAGAAAGAATATATATTATTATATATATTTTTCCGATGAAAGAAGAATTAAGAAAAAAAGCTTTAACAGCTAGGCAAAGGGAAAAGGGAAAGTGAAAGTAGAAATTAAAAAGAGAAATAGAAAAAGAAGTAAATATATATAATCTTCTAATGGAGGTAGAATGTTGAAAAGGCTTTAAAAACTGGAGAAAAGGGAGAGATAAGTAGAAATTTAAAAGAGAAATACCAAAACAAAGTATTATATACAGTCTTCTAAACTAAAGAATAGCAAGAGGAAAGTTAAAGTTAAAATGAAAGTAGAAATTTGCAATGAAATATGATCAGAAAGAAAGATATACAGTCTTCTAATGAGGGGAGAATGCAGAAAGGAATAAAAAACGAGAAAAAAAGAAAAAAGTGGAAGTGAGATAGAAATTTAAAAAAAGATATACAGACAGAAAGAAATATATACAGTCTTCTAATGAAGGTAGAATGTGGAAAAAGATTTAAAATTAGAGAAAAGCAAGAGGAAATAGTATGTTAAAGTAGAAAGAAAAGCATAAAAACGAAAAAAATATATACAGTCTAATGAAAGAAAAAATGTAAAAAATCTTTAAAAACTAGAGAAAAGCGAGAGGAAAGAAGAAGTGAAAGTATGAATTAAAATAGGAATAAAAACAGAAGTAAATATATAGGGTTTTCTAATGAAAGAAAAATGTGAAAACCTTTATAAATAAATGCAAGAGGAATGTGACAGTGAATATAAAAATTTTAAAAAAACAATGCAAACAAAAAACGACGAAAAGTGAAAGTGTAAGTAGAAATTAAAAGAAATACAAACAGAAAGAAATATATACAGTCTTTTACTCAGGGAAAAAATTGGAAAAAGTGAAAAGATCTTCAGCAAAGCAAGAGGAACGTGAAAGTAAACATAAATTTTAAAAATACCAACAGAAAGAAATATATACGAAGTGAAGATGTTTGACTGGCTTAAAAAAGTAGGAATGAAAATGAAAGTGAAAGTAGAAACTAAAAAATGAAATACAAACCGAAAGAAATAAGTAAGGCTTCTAATAAAAGAAGAATGTCGGAAAAACTTTGAAAACTTGAGATCAACGTTAAAGGAGAAATTAAAAATATTAAGCGAAAGAAAGTTTTCTCATGAAGGAAGAATGTGGAAAAAGCTTTAAAAAAACAAGAAGAAAAGAGATAGTGTAAGTGAAAGTGAAAGTAGAAATAGAAAAATAAAAAGAAAGAAATATAGATCTCTAATTGGGGAAGAACATGGAAAAAGCTTTAAAACCTAGAGAAATGTAAAATGAAAGTGACAGTAAAATCAGAAAATTAAAACAAGAAATACAAACAGAAATAGATATTTAAGTCTCCTAATGAAAGAAGAATGTGGAAAAGGTATATTATCAGAAAGAAATAGATACAGTCTCTTAATGGAGGAAGAATGTGGGAAAATCTCTAAAAACTAAAGCAAGAAGAAATTTAAATTGAAAGTAGAAATTAAAAAGAGACATGCAAACAGAAAATAAATAAGTCTTCTAATCAATGAAGATGTAGAAAAGGCTTCAAAAACTGAAGAAAAAAGGGAGAAGTGAAAGTGAAAGTAACTCCGAAAAAGGGTAACAAAAACAGAAAGAAATATATATAATTTTCTTCTGAAAGAAAAATGTAAACCGGTAAAAAACAAGATGGGAGTTAAAAAGTGAAAGTAAAAACTTGAAAGAAAAAATACTAAAATAAAGATATATATACAGTTTCCTTATGAAATAACAATGTGGAAAAATCTTTAAAAACTAAAGAAAAGCTAGAGCAAAAACAAACGGAAAGAAATATATACAGTCATTAAATGAAGGAAGAATGTCGAAAAGGCTTTAAAAACTGTAGTAAAGCAAGAGAAAGTGAAAGTGAAAGTAGAAATTTAAATAAAAATAAAAAAGAAGGATGAATAATAAAAAAAAGAATGCGGAAAAAGCTTTTAGAACTACAGTAAAGAAATTAGAAATTTTAAGTGAAAGTAGAATTTTAAAAAGGAAAAAGGAAATATAAAAGGTCATTTAATGAAGGAAGAATGTTGAATAAGCTTTAAATACTAGAGAAAAGCTTTAAAAACTGAATATCAAAAAGGAGAGTCATGGAAGAGAAACAAAAAGTAATATATACGGTCGTCTAATGAGAGAAGAATGTGGAAAAGGCTTGAAAAACTAGTAAAAAAGTAAGAGTAATTAGAATCTGAAAGTAGAAAGTAAAAAGATGAAAACCAAAACAAAATAAATATATAGGTTTCAAATGAAGGAAGAATGTCAAAATAGTTTTAAAAACTAGAGAAAAACAAAACGAAAGTCTAAGATAAATAAAAATTAAAAATAGACAAAAAGAATGAAATATTTAAGGTCTTCTAATGATGAAATAATATGGAAAAGGCTACTAAAATCGGAGAAAAAGAAGAGGAAAGTGAAAGTAGAAATGAAAAAGGAAAAAAAAAAACAGAAAGAAATATATATAATATTCCAATGAAGAAAGAGTGTCGAAAAACTGGAGAAATGAAGTGAAAGTAAAAGTAGAACTGAAAATTTTAGGAAAAAAAGAAATTGAAAGTGAAAGTAGACATGTAAAAGAACAATACAAACATATATACAATTTTCTAGTTATGGAAAAGTCTTTAAAAACTGGAGAAATGAAGTGAAAGTAAAAGTAGAACTGAAAATTTTAGGAAAAAAAGAAAGCGAAATTGAAAGTGAAAATAGATATGTAAAAGAACAATACAAACATATATACAATTTTCTAGTTATGGAAAAGTCTTTAAAAACTGGAGAAAATAAAGAGGAAATAAAAGTTAAAGTAGAAATTGTGAAAAAAATATTAAAGGAAAGAAATATATACAATCTTCTAATGAGGCAAGAATGTGGAATAAGGTTTAAAAATGGAGAAAATGAAAAATTACAGTGACCGTGTAAGTAGAACATTTACAGTTAACATGAATTGGAACAAATACATAGAAGACATTGCCTAGGCTGTTGCAGAGAAAGTGGGCTCATTCTACCATGCGAGAAAACTGCTCACACCTGCCAGTATCCTTTATCTCTACAAAGCCACTATCCACCCATGCATGGAGTATTGTTGTCACATCTAGGCTGGTGCACCATCCACTAGTCTCTCCCTCATCGACAAGGTCCAAAAATGAGTATCTAATCTAATAGATTTCTCACTATCCACAAAGCTCATCACCACAATGTTGCATCTTTGTGCTTGTTTTACAAGTACTTCAATGGATTGTGCTCCGATGAACTTGCTTCTCTGGTGCCATCCTGACGTAAATACACTCAACCAACCCAACAATCAGCTAAGTCCCATCCATTCACCGTGGAGGTCCCCAGATGCTGGAAAGCCTTCTACTCCAATAGCTTCTTTCCTCAAACTACCCGCCTCTGGAACTCCCTCTATGCTCCCCATTTCCCCGACTGTACCGACATGCAGAGATTTAAAACTAAAATGAACAAGCATCTCGCTGCACAACTCCCAATTTAGGATAACTCCTTAAACTTTCACTCTAATTCTCAGTAGCCCCTATACGTCTACAGTGACAAATTGCCTTGCTTGGGGTAAACTAAGTTAAAAAAAGAGAGGAATACAAAGAGAATAATACATATATACTATCTTCTAATGAAGGAAAGATGTAGAAATTAGCTTTAACATGTGAAGTAAAAAGGGTGAGGAAAGTGAAAGTAAAAGTAGAAATTATGAAAAGAAATACTGTAAAGATAGAAATATATACGATCTAGTACTGAAGGAATAATGCGGAAAAGGCTTTAAAACTGGAGAAAAAGATTAAGAAAGTGAAAGTATGAGCTTTCAAACCTATAGCAAAGCAATAAAAAAGTAAAAGTCAACGTAAAAATTAAAATAAAAAATACCAACAGAGAGAAATATATACAGTTTTCTAATGAAAGAAGAATGTGTAAAGGAATAAAAAAAAACTAGACAAAAGAAAAAGATAAGTCAAAGTGAAAGTAAACATTTATAAGAGAAATGCAAACAGAATGAAATATATACAATCTTCTAATGAAGGGCAAATATTGTTACAAACTGTAGATAAATATAGAAGAAAGAAAAAGTGAAAGTAGAAATTGAAAAGAGAAAAAGAAAAAGAAAGAAATATATACAATCTGCTAACGAAGGATGAATAGGGAAAAGGCTTTGAAAACTGGAGAATGAGGAAAGAAAAGTGAAAGAAGAAATTAAAAATAGAAATACAAACAGAACGAAATATATATAGTTTTCTCATGTAGGAAGAATGTAGACTAAGCTCGAAAAACTGGAGAAAATCAAAAGTAAACAAAAAGTGAAAGTAGAAATTAAAAAGCGAAATAGCAAAAGAAAGAATAATAAGGCAGGAATGTGGAAATGGCTTTAAAACTGGAGAAAAGGATAAGGAAAGTGAAAGTAGAAGTAGAAATTCAAAAGTTATTGTTGTGGGGTACAAATCACCCCTACTGAAGAACTAATGGAAGCAACCATCTATAATAAATACCATGGTTGCAAAGACTCAAACAGAGCACACTCCTATCGTGTGAGTGACGTGTAGGAGAGAGAGAGACGTGTAAGAGAGAGAGAGACGTGTAGGAGAGAGAGAGAGAGGCGTGTAGGAGAGAGAGAGAGAAGCGTGTAGGAGAGAGAGAGAGAGACACGTGTAGGAGAGAGAGAGACGTGTAGGAGAGAGAGACGTGTAGGAGACATTTAGTGGCGTTACTGTATTGCTATGAATAAATACATTGTATATTTTAACCTGTCACAATTTGTGGTTGTTATCTTTGTGACCCCTAGCACGGGTTTACAACAGTTATATACAAAAAGAAAGTTTGGATATAGAATCTACCAATGAAAGAAGAATGTTGATAAGGCTGTAAAACTGTAGAAAAGGAAAGAGAAAAGTGAATGTTAAAGTAGAAACTTAAAAGAAAAGAAAATATATAGAATCTTCCAATGAAAGAAAAATGTGCAGGAAGCTTTGAAAACTGGAAAAAGTGAAGAGGAAAGTGAAAGTACAAATTAAAAAGAGAAATACAAATACATATATACAATTTTATAATGAAGGAAGAATGTAGAAAAAAAGCTGGATTAATAAAAGAGGAAAGTGAAAGTGAAAGTAAAGATTAAAAAGAGAAGTACAACCAGAAACAAAATATGTACAATGTTTTATTGAAGGAAGAATGTGGAAAAGGGTTTGAAAACTGGAGAAATGAAAGAAGAAAAATGAAACTAAGTGATAATATAAAGAAAGGTAATCAATGCGACAATGAGAGAATAACGGGAAACCCTAAACAATCTATAGAGAAGGAAAGGAACGGTGGAGATTTAAAAGAGCATTAGAAAAAGAAAGGTAAACAATGCCACAGTAAAAAAGAAATGTTGAGAGGGAAATCAGAGTAAAAAGTGAAAAGAGAATTGAGCAAATATGAGATTTTTAGAGCGAGAAAAGCGAATTAAGAGTTTAAAATAAGAAGAAAAAAGAGAACAAGAGATGAAACAAGATGCCAACTCTAGTAAAACTTTTAAAAGACGACAAAAAGACTAGAACCCAAACAGCATTGCCAGAAGGAATGATGTTCTAAAAGAGAAGAGGGCAATTTCTTGCAAATCAGTTTGTATACGTAATGGCCGGAACCGTCCAGTAACTGACAGATCGCATTTATGTCAAGGGAATGCAATTCCATTTGGAGTGCACCCGTTAACCATTTTTGACTTAGCCTCTACTTTTTCTCTCTTTCCTTATTTCTTCTCCATTTTCTCTGCTGCATTCCCCTAGCTTAACTTTCACCGTCACTTTCTTTTATGGGTTCTGTCTGCATACTTGCGCCTGAAAACCCTCTTAACTATTAGAACGAAAAGTAAGCATTCTTCGATGTATATTTATATACATTTTCTTAAAAATACAATAAAAACAATAGTTTCTGTATATTTCATCTTAATTTGACCAGTTCCGTTGATATACTTAAGCCTTAGCGTACACGCTCGTGAAGAGCAAATGGTGTTTAATTATCAGCGGATGCTTTATTTTCTTGTCTATGTATATCTGTTTTCTTTTCTTTCTCCGTACGTAGACGTTATTTTTATAATCAAAGAACTTAGATAATTCTCTGATTTCCATTTTACTAGTAACTCATAATAAAGTTCAGGAATTAATCAAAACATATCTAGTTAGACCGATCAGCGTTTCAAAGTTTGCGCGTCTCGTAGTGATTTTTGCATCACGATGGAAAATCTAGGCCTGTAATCTAAAGTTGGTTCAGCTGACAACCATAGATACGTCAATTAATCAATCGAGCTCCACGTTTTCATGGAAGAAAATGCTTTAGTTAGTCGAGTTCAACAAGTAGGACAAAGAGAGAAGGAGTTGCTTAGAAGTGCATCGATTCATTAAAAACGGGTTTCAAGACATCTAAAAATCAGTCCACTTGCTTTGAATTTTCAATAGTAAATAGTAAATTCGTATGAAATAGCATGTCCATGCTAAAAAGTAACCGTAAATTGGTATGAATCAGAATGGTACAACTTTGTTGACCGGTTTGATTCTGTTGTCGTCATTCTTGCAGGAGGGAGCACGTAATGGTTGCCAACATCCCTAAGTGAAAGTGGTATTATGGAATCGACTGGATTCGAACATGACACACCTAAGTCGCCAGTTCGCATCGTTATCCACTTAACCACCATCACCTCCCTGCCGAATTTTCCATGCCGACTAGCGAATTTCATGTTCTCAAATTCCATGCTAGGTCGACTGCCTCAAACGCTTAATGCCTGAACCCTGTTAACCACTTGTCTATGATACATCCTGTTTACATATCACATCTCAGTACGAACATAATACAACCAAATGATTACTGGCTGAGATACACACCAATGTTTCACACCTATACGCATCGTACACTATAAATAAACAAACATAATAGCAACACAATAAATAGAACTAAATAATTGATAAAGGAAGAGAAAGGCATAATTCAAAGTTACACATCTCAAATTGTACGTCTCCCTGACGTGTAAAGTGAGTCATGGGCGGTGTCCCCTGGCATCCAAATTTGAGAGAGGCATGCATCAATCATATTCAAACTATCTTCATTTTTCAATACTGGAACTTATACTTAAATATTATGGACATACAATAAAGGAGTTGGCCCCGGGCATCACCATGGCATCACCAGACCCCTGCACATCACTGTCACTGTGTCAATATTAAAGTTAGCCGTAGTCAATCAGTTATCTCAAAATTCTGCTTTTAGGTTGCTTTTATGAGCAACATATCAGAAGAAACCGATCCAAGGGAGATCACTGCTTTTGCTGTTACATTCCAACCATCAGACACTGTGTGAATTTTAAAGTTCTCTCAACCTGGTTTTCAAGCTTCCAGCAGCAATGCAATCTTATGTATTGGTCTTTAGAGGCAAACTAGTGTACACTAGCATCCCAGCTAAGTGAGTGACGTCATCAATTTGGCCGTTACTGAGTTCGGTTGGTCACCCGGTACTGCTCGGGAAAAGTTGCCTTCCTGCTGAAGGCTGTAGATGTCGAAAGACCTGGTCCAGCGATCACTTACTCCCACGATACTGGTAGCTGAAAGTATTGATTCTTTTCATGGAAGAGTATTGCTTTTATGCTAAATGGAAGCCATCATTTCCTCCACACAGGTGTTTCGTCGTCTCTACCATTCATCAGTGTGACTAGACGTAACGAGGTACTTATTTTGGCTATAAAATCTGAACTCTGCTAAACCAGTTTATATGGATTCATGCCATTTCTCATTTAACCGATATCAGTTGTTCAAAAGTCAAAACATTGGACTATTGGTAAAATTGATCGAATCTAACGATTATATTATATTAATGTTAACAATGTATATTATAAATATTTAGATCATTCACAAACAGCGATTTCATTGTATCATGGCTTTTCCGTGTGTCAAGAAACGAGTAGGATTCGAAACACGAATGCATGTGCAGCAGTCAAACGTCCCAACGACTTAGCCATCAGACACAATCACGTGTAAAAGAAAATATATGCAATTATGAGGCTATCTGAGAGCTCTATTCTTTTAGAAAGAACTATGAAGTTAAGTTGGAGTTATCTCACTTACTACAGAGCTCAACCCACGAAGGGTGGAGAAAAATATTATTTTTTTTATCTACAGACAAATGTTTTGCCGTATCACGGCTAGAAATGGGCAAATGTATTATATATTATTTTAAATATGCATTTATAAGGCTTTCAATATATATATATATATATATATATATATATATATATATATATATATATATATATATATATATATATATATATATATATATATATATATATATATATCGGAAGTTTCACAACCATTAAAACTATATAAAGAAAAAAAAAAAATTTTAGTCCCAAGTCATTCGGTGGAAAATCACTTTTGTAAGTCAATTTACTTTTAGCAGTTACTATATTAGTTTGCTTCCAAGAATTTACGCTAGTCTTAACATTATTTAAGGGATCATCAGTTGTTTACCATGAAAAACTGTTTCGGGAATTTATATATATATATATATACACACACGATGAGAGGCAGCCAATTATTTATTTTAGACGTGAGTTCCTTTTCAGCATCTCCTCTTACTATATTTCCCATGAAATCAATATGATTTCTGCAATATTGATCGTCTGCTTTCAGACGTTTTCGCAGATGTCTACATCGGTTCTGCACAAGTTTCATTATTCAGCAAATTTGGTCTTTTCCCTTTAAATAGTAATGGCATCTCATAATATCCATTTAAAAATATTGTTGATACCTTCGTTTAGCATTGCGAAGAATCTTAAATCCTCCTGAGACACAGTTCTTTCTTCATTGTCCCTTTCTATAAAATCGGACTCAATGACTTTCAATATGTCTTCTGGTTGGATTCACTTTTTGATCGTTGTCTGATGGATTTAAGCTTGTAAGACGATTCCATACCTGGCAAGACTTGCCTTGTGATGATCTGAGTGTTATATTATCACGTACCGATGGGCGTATAAACCATTATACACCAGTGTCATAGTCATGAACCCAGGTAAACCCACCCGTGCACGGATGTTGATAAAAAAAAGGTTTATTTAAAAAGGCATACGGTAAAAAAAAACATCAGAGAGATAGGTTCCTTCTGTAGACCTGAGAGAGAGCGAGAGAGAGCGAGTGCATGTGCTGCCCCCCCCCCCACATCATTGGGGACAGCATCTAAACCCGTCTTTTCTGCTTAAAGTCTCACAAGCCAGAAAATCCCCGACAGGAAGTAAGGTGGTTTCGTTGATTTCCGTTCTGGGGTCACCTCTGACCCTTCGGTGTCACTCAAAGTTTTTCATTCAAATACGGTCCTCGTTATGTAAAGCAAATTGTTTTACTGTTTTACACATTTTTTTCGACAACTTTTGTTTTATAATTTGATTAGCTAAATTTTCACAATTATTATAGGCTGCATAGCTTTTAGCAGAATTTTTATTTTTATCATTTTTTATAAAAAAAAAACAGTTGGAATTTATTATTTTCTAATAATTGTGTGTTACTTTGTAATATCATTATATTTGGTTAATAATTAATAATTGAATTATTTGAAAATATTTTTAAATAAAATAAAAAAATTTCCAAAAATAAAAAAAAAAACAGTTCGATTTTATTATTTGTTAATAATTAAACAAATTGTTAAAAAAAAAATTCTTTTGAGGATTTGGTGAGGTGGTGCTTGGTGCCAGTTCGCAGTTTCCGAATTCGGATGCGGCGGCCATAATGAAGTGGATACTTTCTATTTTACCTTTTATTTACATATGCAAAGAAAACCTCTTTAATACTACTAATACTACTACTACTACTGCGTCGAGTTTGGATGCATTATCTCCCTTTGATTTATCAAATTGGCTACATTACAGTCGTGCTTGCTAGCTAAGGGAGGGATAATTGTAAATACCATGTAAAAGATAGATTAGGAAAGCAGCCATGGAATTTCCCTGGGTCCCACTAATACTTATGAATCAAATAAGCTGCAAAAATGCGTGTCAGTTATTGTTATGAGGACTGACTATTAATTAAAAGAATTAATAAATTGCTTCAAAAATGAAACGAGAAGAAATCGAAATCTTTCTAATTACGATTTTCTGCCAATATCAATCATTTCACTTCGCTAAACAGATGCGATACGATTTCACTCGAATGACCTCCATATTTCACGTTTCCCCCTGAACAGGAAAGTGGATATGAAATTGAAAAAAAAATTATACACCTACAGCTTTAGTCATAAGAAAATAGATTTCAATATTGCCATTTATTTTCGATTGCATTGATATATTTTGACCTCTTAGAGGAGCTCTTGAAGGAGCATGACCTCTCCACTAAAATTTTATTAGATTTAAAACATAAGTAAAACGCAAAAGATTTATGAATTTAAAAAATAAAATTGAGCAAATTCTGATCGTAATGACATTTCCTAAAGGGAGTTTAACTGTAGATGAAGTTGTATAAAAATTATGTTAGAAACGGTATTTTCCACATAAGGTTAAAATTAAGCAGAGGAATGGAAAATTCCAGCAGAAGTAAAAAAAAAAAAAAAAATTGAGTTAGAGCAACGTGTTAGGATATTGCATCACAAACAAAAAATTGACTGTGAAACTGATCAGATCTTCCTCTTTTTTTCTGGAACGAAACAGAGCAGAAAGAAGGTACGTTTAAATCCAAAATATTGTACGGGGTGTGTAAAAATAGTGCTAAAAACGGTATTTTGCACATAAGGTTGAATTAAGCAAAGGAATGGAAAATTCCATTAAAAGGTAAAAGTTAGAGTTAGGGCTACGTGTCAGGATATGACGTCACGGACAGGAAGTATGAAATGAGACGTGGCAAAGAAGAAAGAAAGTTCTTTCTCTTAGGCTAGTAAAATGAGATGATTCAGTCGCCTTTTTTCGAAGCTCTGTCTTCATTCTCTCCCCCTTACCCACCACACTGTAGAGCAGGCGATGGGAAGCTTACGTAATAATGTGTAACTTTGCAGTGTTGTGAAAGAACAAAGCAACCAAAATAAGCAGCTACTATGTTGTTGGTGTTATGTTTTTTCTTAACTGTTACCTTATTGAAGAACAAAAGAAAAGTGGAAAATTCTGCTATACCATTACTTCTAATATGACAATTGCATAACAACAAGGGGAAAGAAGAGAACGAAACAGAGAGACGTCATTATCCACTGAGCAACAACTTGCTATGTGTCATTAAACCAACAAAACTCCAGCTGTTTACGTGATGAGCCACCTTCCAGATAATTTGTTTGGATCGAAGAATTAGTCCATAATAGTTCTACATTCATTTAACAAAATAAAAGATTTCTAAATCCATAATTTCAGATGTGTAATCTGATCTCTTGTACATATTAAAAATTCCAAGTGTGTCTTATTGTTATAAAACTATCCTGAGACGGGTATTCTAGCTAGTTCATCATCATCATCATCATCGTCATCATCGTCATCGCCCATTCTCGGAGTATGCCCACCAGCTCCTGCTTTCAACACCCGGTGACGTCACAAAACGAATCTGGCTGAAACGTTGCTGGATGGAGGAATGGCAGGCAGCAGATAAATCAAGGTTGCACAGATTTGTGGAGGGCCCGGATAACCTACCAGGCATGGACCTCCCTCGCTGGCAGTGAACAATGCTCAACCACCTCAGGACAGGTGTCGGCCATTTCGCCACGACCATGAAAGGATGGGGACTCAGAGACTCGGCTGTCTACGACTGTAGTCCCTCTGAACAGACAGTAGACCACATCATTGAGTCATGCCTTAAACATCGATCACCCAACGGCGAAGCCGGCATAGCTGCGCTAGACAACAAAACATTAGCATGGCTTTTCTCAACCGAGCTGGTGATCTAACAGTGAGATGCTGTGAAGCAAACAAAAGAAGAAGATCATCATCATCATCATCATCATCATCATCATCATCATTCATTCACCGTCCGTTTTACATGCTGACATGTGCTGGACGGCTTTTAGAAACTGACTTCCAAACTAACCTATCTCCGACCTGGTGATTATTCAAACTACATAACCTGAAATGCAACAGATTTTCTTTGGAAGTCATTTTCTTAGTTGAGGAAAGATTTTTATAGGCTAGATACCCTCCCTGACGCCAACCCAGTGTGGTGATGGGGACCAGTGTTTTTATCGAGACACCATCTTCAGGTGATTGCCTACCAAGACTAAAGAGTGCTTCACCTGCACCTAGTTATAGATGTTATTTACCTCCTTTCTAGAAGGTTAGACACAATGTCAGGTGTGGTTTTGAGAAGCCAGCGCACTCTGGCTTGCACAAAATCCTAGGCAGCTCTGTCAGCATTCTCCGGAAGATCCAGCAATACAGTAACCCCTTCTCAGAGCCAAACCTCAGTCTGACAGCTACAAAGCCATTGTTGGACTGATTTGCATTACAATTCTATGATGTAGTTCATTATTGAAAAATGTTTATTTGAAAAATGTTCCTAGGTGGATAAATTATTTTTTGAAAGAAATTGAATTTGTTGAATTACACGTTTATAACATTGTAATGTCAGAATCTCTGGCATCGTAGAACAGTTCGCCCGTTGATCCCATGAACGGCATCGCTTGCTAACGGGACGGTATGTCGTTTCTCGATCCGGCGACGTCGAGTGGTCTTGCTATTCGGTCCCGGCTCTCAATCTCCCCCTTTCGGCCGACACAGCAGTAGACGCAATTCGGAAATGATATTTTCCTTTCTTTTTCTCTCTGCTTTCAATGTCTGCACCCTAGCTGCCATTGTTAGTCGCTCCGTCGCCGCCACCATTCTCTGCAGACGCTTTGTCGTTGTTACATTTTCGGGCCGGCGGTTTCTTTCTGTAACTGAAACCAAATCTCCCCGTACACGATAAAAGATAACAAGCCTTTCTTTTTTTACTTTGAGCCATTTATTGGTATTAGCTTGTCGACACTGAAGCAGTTACGTCGTAGTGGAGAGATAGAAGCTTACGCTAGTTAATTTCCTAATTAATCACCTAATCACCTGTAAGGGAAGGAAGAGGGGGACATCGTCTGGCTCTCATTTTTGGGGATCCGAAATCCCCTAGCTTATGTAATCGCTACATGGCTAAAACGTGTTGGCTCGTCGGCTTCCAAGTCAAAACTGCCAATCTCACTGCAGTTTTCTCACCGGGAAAACTGTGATGTCACGAAATCTCATGATCGACGCACAGGTGTGACCTAACCCCCCCCCGACCCCGAGGTCTCGTCAACTGTCCCTGCGAATCGTAAGAACACATCGCACCAACATTGCACGAGATGACTCCGTCACAAATCGCCCAAGTTAAGCGATCTCACTGTACGTCCATCACCCATGCGTCCCATTATATAACAAATTGAGAGAAGGTAAAGCCTGAGTGGGTTGACTTCCTAGAACTAAACATAACCATACCTCAGCCCGACACCAACAAAGCTATTGTTGGACTGATTTGTATCATAATTCTATAACAGTCATTTCAGTTATGTATATATATATATATATATATATATATATATATATATATATATATATATATATATATATATAAAATAATCTTTTATTATACTAAATGTGAGTTAATCAACGTTTGTTGCTTTAAGGCTTTTTCCTACATAATTTAATAACACAAAATGTATTCTAAATTATAACTGAGATCTAGGATTGAGTTATATTTGAAAAAGATTCTATTTCTATTGTTCTAATTTTTTTTTTAATGGAAATCGCTCAAGACAAGGCATGAAGCCACTTGATCTAAGGAACTAAATAGATTAATCATAATTTATAATTAAAAAGAACAACTCATTCATCTCTCTCTTAGCTATGTATTTATCTCAGGTTCTCTCACTCTATATTGATTCGACCACTTTATTTCTTAATGTCTCTGTGAGCATTTAGATATCGAGTGACTTTTGTTCAAACTGCCGGCATCTGATTTACATGCGTGTGTCTATACACACTGCAAGCATGTATTAATTCAGATGGTGAATTGATAATGATATAAAAATAACTTCTATCCTTCACTCTATAATAAAGACCAATGTGTATTTATTTGTATATTATTATATAAATAAATATATATCCATCCTGTCACGCAAAAGTTAGCTAGTAAAAAACGTACCTATTTTAGCCGTCAGACAAGACCTTTTCAAGTCAGATAACCACTGCCGTCCAAAATGAACGCATAAAGAAATCCTCCATTTTAAATAATAAATCAACGGTAGGTGTTTTTTTTCTTTAGATCATCACTAATTATGATAATAATTTATATATGAAAATATAAAATTCTATGATTTTATATTAATATCAGTGTGAACACTGGTGAAGCACAATTTTTTGTCGTTTTTGACGGAGGGTGTACACTAGTATAAAAATAAGTATAATAATAGTAATAATGATACACGAGTACGTCTACAATATATATATATATATGAATATATATACAAAGCTCTTTGTAAATAAACAAATAGAGCACTGTCATATACCGGTCAATTTTTATATGTAAATATCATTTACTACAAGCGTCACTCCTGTGGCCAAATGGTAAGAGCTGGAAACTATTGATTAGATAGTTGTAGGTTCGATCCCTGGCTTGGGATGGGTGCTGGTATAGCTGCACTGAAGAGATGTGATACAGCGAAACAGTCTGTCTGTGGATGACTATTTATATATATATATATATATATATATATATTTATATATATATATATATATTTATAAAATAATTATCCACAGAACTAGATCACAGTTACTGTAATCCAGTACCCTTACCGATTAGGCCACGGAATTTCTGAACATTTTTATCGCTCATAAATGCGTAAACAAAAATTAATGTGTACGAATATATATATATATATATATATATATATATATATATATATATATATATAATACATAGGTACATGATAGGCCTATGGCTATTGTCACGGTTTTGAAATCGATTATTTGTTGAATTTAAATCCAATCGTTGTCATTTATGCACTAACTAGTGCACACCTTTTGTCAAAAAAGAGGGGAAACAATTATGCTTCGTCAGTGTTCGCACTACTATTCATATAAAATCATAGAATTACCGAACTTTTTGTTTTGAAAGACTTTTCTTCTAAGTCTGTCGAAGGAAGATGATGGAAAAACATAGATAAACACATCTTTTTATTGGACCTAGCCTAAGATAATTGTACTTTTGAACAACTCTGGCAAGTCACAAAATGGGAAGTTCAGTAGCCAGTGAAACTACACCAAGCTCAGAAAGTCTGCAGCAGCTATTTAACTAATCGCAAAACTTCTTTTTGTTTTTTTTTAACTTAGTTCACCCCAAACAAGGCAAGTTGCCACTGTAGACATAAGGGCTACTGAGAATTAGGGTGAAAGATTCGGGGGTCATCCTACATTAGGAGCTGTGCAGCGAGATGCTTGTTCACATTAGTTTTAAATTTCTGCATGTCTGTACAGTCGGGAAGACAGGGAGTGGGGAGGGAGTTCCTAAGGTCAGCAGCACGAACAGGCATATTGAGAGAGAAAAAAGACAACCTGGTCACACACACAACCAGACGGCTTAATATTAAAAGCTCGACAAGAAACTGAAACACAAGGGTGCACTTTTGTTATGCTATTCTCTTCATCTTGGTTGTAATATTCAGAAAGTTTTGGCCACTATACTCTTCAGCCTTCTTTATATGCAATTTTGTTGCTAGAAAATATCTGGAAATGTCATCTCAACCATCAAATCCTTTCTTTCTGATAGGTTTATGAAATTAGTCGTTGATGGACAGAAGTCTGAGGCACACAGTATCAATGCCAGAGTGCCCAAGGATCAATTCTGCATCCATCACTCTTTCTGATCTTCATCAATGATCTTCCAAATCATATTCTGAGGTCGTTCGTTGATATCTATGCAGATGACACAACCATCTTTGGCAGCACTTCGAAGAACATTGGTAACCATTGGTAACTTCTGATCTGGAAGATGCGATGCAATGGTGAAAAAGTGTCTCGTTACCGTTAACATCTCCAAAACCAAGATGCTCTCCTTTCACCACCAATGCTCGAATCCTCGTTATCGTCTAATTGAAATGAATGGCTCTCTAACATTGAGGAAACCTCTTGTTTTGATAAGCTCCGAGGACTGACTTTCACCCCAGACCTGAAATAGAAGACTTACATCTAATCTGTTGCTAAGGTCGCTGGAAAAATGATTGGATCATTCTACTGCTCTGGAAAATACCTGACTCCTGTCGCAATCATCTACTTGTATAAGAATTAGATATGCCCTAAGATAGAGTTCTGCTGTCATATTTGGCAGGGGGGGAGGTGCACTCTTTCTTGCCTTGACAGAGTACAAAATCGACTTTGCAATCTAGTGGGGGATGATTTCTTCTCTACCATAAGCCCCTTTCTCACAGAAGATATGTTGCTAGTCTCTCTCTACTCTACTGCTATTTTCATGGTAGGCGCAACTGAGCTCCAATCTCTACAACAAAAACTCGTCTAGCTACAACCACTGCAAAGAACTTTCCTTTCTTCCTCTATGTACCTAAAACCAAACAGAACAACCATGAATAGTCTTTTTCCAAGTCTTTTAGTCTCTATATTTGGTCCTTTTAGAACACAATACAGCGGGGCTGCCTTCCAGCTGATTACAACATGGTCGTCTTCAAATCCAATGTTAACAAAATCTTTGTTGAGCCGCCATCTTAAGTAATCAAATTCTGCCTATTTCTCCCTATCATTTTGTAGCGGAGAGCAGAAGAGGCAGCCGACGTACTGTGAACCAAGACGCTTGTCTGCGGCGGTCGAAGAGAAGACGTTTGGTTTGCTGCTTGTGCGGAGGAGAGCAGCGGGCGCAAACTCGGAAACGTCTATTCACAAAAAGTTTAATTTAAAATTTTCGTGAATGGGCGTTTCCGGGTTTGAGCCCGGAGCTCTCCTCCACACAAGCAGCAAACCAAACGTCTTCTCTTCGACCGCTGCGGACAAGCGTCTTGGTCCACAGCAGTCGGCTGCCTCTCCTGCTCTCCGCTACACATTTCCAATCGTCTCATAGTATTGTTCATCACCCAACTGACAATCTCATTAACCCTTATCCTCAAATGGCCTTTGGCCTGGGTAAGTAGTGCCTCATTAGTATGTATATGTAAAAACATTTTATTTTTACTGTTATAAGAACTAATTTCATTTCAGAGCCAGAAAATCTTTCAATCCTGAGAAACGACGTATGCCAGTCTTGCATTTGAGAGGCTGCTAGCTATGTCTCTATATTTGGTCAACGTCAAACTTGTTCATTTTCTGAACTGCAGGCTTCTGGAACTCTCTTCCTGCTGACTGTTTTCCTCCTACCTATAGCTTTGATATTTTCCAGACTATGGCCAATAGACATATTTCGTTCTTGTTAGCTCCTTATATCAAGTGGCTTCATGCCTTGTCTGGAGCGATTTCAATAAAATAGATTTTTTTAAACCACTTTCAATCATCAGCCATTGTTTTTTTCTCCTGATTATCACTTACGTTTTTGTAGCTTTTGGGTCATAAGTTGGTATTTTATCAATACAACAATTTTAACTTTAAAATATATTTGACTTTATTAACTAAATGCAGCTCCAATTCCCTAACTAGAAGTTGCATTTAAACTATGGGTAAAATAGAAACATTCTACTTGATGATGGCTTCCGGTTCTGGATTCGGAAAATAAACAAGCGGTGTTTATTAAAAAACTGTTACTCATTATATTTTATGATTTTGTTTTAGTTAGGGGAGGTGGGGGGGGGGCAATTAACAATTTTTTTCACCATTTTTAAAAAATTATTAACACATAAGAAAATCAAACTGGTTTTTGTAATTGAAAATTAAAAAAAAAATTTATTACAAATAATCGGATTAAACTTTAAAAAAAACAAAAAAATATTCCAATTAGGAATGTTTTTTTATTACAAATAATTAAATCAAACTTTTTTATAATTGGAATGCTTTTTGTGGGGTTTGAATATATTTTTTAAATAGTTTATTTGAAAAATATTTTTTAAATACTTTACTTACTATTTTTTATAATTGGAATGTTTTTATTGTGTTTGAAAATACTTTTTCAATAGTTTATATTGAAAATTCCGCCCAAATCTAAGTAATTAAAAATGATGAGGAAATGTTTTTTGGTAAACACTGCTTGTCGATTTCCTATTTCAAAACCGGATGCTGTCATCAAGTAAGCTGTTTCTCTTTTACCTAACTATGTGCATAGACAGAATGTGGGGTCTTAACGCCTTCTGTTTCTCAGGACCTTATATGAGATGTGTTTCAGCTGAAATTCTGGCAGCAACTGAATTTAATTTCAATATTCAACTCTTTCTTACGTCACATGGTTAAGCAAAAAAAAAAAAAAACGACCGTATACTATTCATATGGGGTTCTAGCTCATCCCAGGCTAATCCCTCATCAACATCTAGGATAAAAAAATTTACCTGGAGAATTATCCGTGCATTTCACTTGAAATTAAATTGGTACATATTACTTGTCAGTTAAGGGAAGAATAATCGTCAAATACAAAAGGTTACTTAGATTGTGTTTAATAATATTGCTGGGTACGTTTGCTAGTAAAAATATTAACTAAATATATTTGCTCAGATAAATTTGGCATTATGTTGTAAACAGGATGTGTCCTAGACAAAGATCACAAAGAGGTCACAGAGAAAAATAAGCTAGGAGTCGTAAAAAAGGAAGTCCATAAAAATTAAGTGAAAATGAAGTCAGACATATGATAGAGAGAGTGGCGGTTGCCACATTTATAAAAGTCTCGATGGAAGCTTGATTGAGACAACATGCGTTTTTAGGATTGGTGTATGTAAAATAATTAAACATGAACTTAAAATAACTCTCTCTCTTTCTCTTTCTTTCTCTCCTTCCCTTTTTGACCTTGCAGCTTACTGGACGAGCATGATGAATAAATCATTCACCTTCTAAGACCCTTGATTGAATTGATTAATTGAATAATTCATGGGGGTCAAAGGTTTAAAGGTAAACTTGCCTAGAGCCAAAGTGATGATGTGTGGCTCTGGGCTACAATCCTCAAAGGGACTCTAGTCGGTATCTATGTTCTGTGTTCCAGAATGGTTTTGGATGCATTGTGATACAGTGTAACTTGTTCCTATCGTGGGTCCACAAAAAGTAGAGTGATCTGAAGGGTAAGTTAACTCCAAACACCAACTTAAGTTTAGGAGATGCCTGGGACAAGCACACCCCTATTTATGGTTGTCCTCACAAAGAGATGGTACTAAATGACAACACTCTGGAGATAATAGACTCTTTCTGCTACCGAGGAGTGTAGGTGGTGGATGTGAACTCAGTAGAACCACAAGGATGAAGGCAGCATGGGCGAAATTTTGTTGCCTCTGGTGACATAGTGAGTTGTCTCTTTTTACATCCGGGTAAGTTGTATACCAGCTGTTTCAGGAGTGTCATGTTATATGGCAGTGAATACTGAGCCTTCAACCTGTCTGCTCTCTCACCCTACTCAGCGCAATGACAGATTCATGATGAGCTGGATCTACAACATAAGAGCTGATCAAACCCAACACATTAGGTTAATCGATTTTCTTAAAGTACGACATTTCCCCAGCATAGGGATTATATATTATATTGGTGTGGTCATGTGGAGTACTTACCCTCTTGGATAAACCGTTGCAGAGTCATGGATTTTTTGAATCACAGGAAGGTTGGTCGGCCAGGGAAAATTTTGAAGCAAGTGATTAGACAAGACCGTACAGAGTGGAATTTGGAGAGAGTTGGCCCATAGTATTATATACCCCTTACTGATGGGTGCATAAAATGTCGTTTATGCATGCGAGTTGTCGCTGTGAACCCAGGTTGGTAATAAATGAACGTGTGTTGATAATCTCGTCGCCACCATAATCGCTCTATGCCACCATCACTATCGCCCTGATACAAACCAAGCTGAAACTTGTTGTTTGGTTTCTACAGGTTTATTCAAAGAACAGGAACAGAAAACATTGTATGCGTGTGTGTGTATGAGAGAGAGAGAGAGAGAGAAAGAGAGAGAGAGAGAGAGAGAGAGAGAGAGACTGTCGTTTTCTTCTTCCTGTATTAATATGTTGTAGTTAAAGTCTGAGAGTGAAAAATCCAGAGAGCATCATCAACCCGAGAGGTGAACAGAATATATAGCCTCCATTAGGAAGTAGAATCAAATATATGCTCCTCGCGGTCTCATATTTTTGCTAGCCTGGAGGATTGTGTCATGACAATAGAACATATACTATACTATCTCCCAAAGAAAGTAGTAATGCTGGGGAGAATGGTCTCATAAGAGAAAAGATACTATCTCACCCTGAAATAAAAAGAAAAGAAGGTAAATTCTGGGAGGATGGTATCATGATGGAAGAACAGATACTACACTTCCCTCGTGAATTGAGCATTGAAAGATAGTAAATTAGTTTGAAATAGTATAGTAAATTGAATTGAGCATTAAAAGATTGTACAATAGTACATTTAATAGAAGTAATAGTATAGTTTCGGCTTCAGACAGACAGATACCAAATCTCCATTAGTAATAGATATAACAATATTACTGTCAACAAATGATAAAGATTCAGAAATACAGAAGTAAACAAAGTTTCAGGGAGATAGAAACTATCCAAGAACAGAACAGACATCGAAACAAGAAAACAAGACTTAGCTGAGTCAAAAGCAAGGTACATGAATCAGTAAGTATTGGTTTCTTGGCCGGCTTAATTCTGTTTTGTTTACCTGACTCTTTTTTAGAATCAGGTACTCACAAGAGCGACCACATTAATATTACCAACATCTCTAGTAAAAGTGGTGCGATAGCGATATATTCCAATCAAACTGAAACATGGTACACTATAGTAAGATAATATGTTGGATGTATTAGCTAATGTAGAAAGCTTCAAAGAAAGAAAATGTCCACTTAGAAATTAGATGATGTAAAAAGAACATTTTTACTTAGGAATTAAGTTTAGAAATGTTGCAATTGTGTCAGGGAAGTAACGTCATGAACAGGAAGAAAGCAGATTTATATTCTCTTGGCTTTTGTATGTAAGACAGGACAGACGTGTTTCTCAGAGATCCTTTCCCTTCCCCCATGGAGACTAAGAGAATACTAAGAATGTAATATTATTATATACATTACATGTAAAGAAAAATATACTGTGTATCATGCTAAATGCAATTTAAAGAAAAAATTTAAATAATAAACCTCAAAAGAATATGTACTGTTATAATTTCTATGACGAGACAGTTATTATAGCCTTTGCTACAAAAAAGAAAACGAGAGGCAGGTGTACAACCGCTGTTACGAAGAAGAAGAAGAAGAAGAAGAAGAAGAAGAAGAAGAAGAAGAAGACGAAAGCAGACAACTTTACACACACTATGGCAAAGAAAACAAATAGGAGAGAGAAGGCCTAGGCTCACAGCTGTTAGTTTACTTATCATATAAATCCAACCGCCATCTTGGTTTTTCCATTCCATAATCAACAATAACAACAAGCAAGGCAGATCACTCTAAGAATTCATTCCAAAGGAACAGAACCCTTTTTATCTTAATACAAAGGGAGATAACTTAACATTGCTGGTGTCTTCTTGTGAAGACTACAGTCCATAAAAATAAAACAACGAAAGTAAAACAATTCCTCATTGCAACAAGTTTCTAAGAATTTCAGAAGAGGCTCCCATCATCGTCAGACGTTCTTCAACCTGTTCTCGGCCCCTGATCCATTCAGTTTGAATTTCCTTCTTCACCATCATTTCCTTCACTCTAGCCACATCAACTCTCAGACGCCGGTCACTCACAAGATTTGACGACTTTAAAGTCTCTACCAGAGACGCATTGTCTGTTTTACAAAGAATTTCAGGCAATCTCAGTAGTCTGCATATCTCTTGAAGCATGGCGGCTATCAATATACCAGCATCAAATAAGAGAGAGAACGCCTATGCTCACTGCGACTACAGCTGACACCCAGACGAAAAACCTTTCCTTTCTTCTTCTGTATGCCTAGCGTCAGGTAGAAACAAACAGAGCTTCTTTGCAAGGACTTCCAGTCTGTGGACGGCTCAGCTCTATCTAGCATAACCCCGTTGCAGATTGTGCATTGACACGGCTCAACACTATCCAGCATTTGCCTGTTTTATAATACACACTGACATGGCTAAACTCTATGTAGAATTTCCCATTGTCAGGTCGCGCATCGAAACGGCTCAAATCTATCTAGCATTTCATAGTTTCAGATTGTGCACTTAGACGGCTCAACTCTATCCAGCATTTCCCAATTTAAAATTGAGCACTGACACGGCTCAATATCCAGCATTTCCAAGTTTAAGCTTACGCACTGACAGAATCAAACTCAATCCAGCATTTCAAATGATGTCTGGATGTTTTCAGTTGATTTAGAGTGAGACCAGTGCATACATAAAAATTGTCTTACCAATGTTTGATGGCTAACCTTATTTCTTTGACCAGAATCATTCTCTCCAGATATAATTAAGAAATAAAATTTTGAGAGCATTTAAAATCTAATGCCAACAAGTTTCTGTTATGAACAGTCCCCACAAGTATTCGATCTTGGTCCATCCCAGCAATCCTCTCATAAGGTTCTTCATCTCTTATCCTCGAGTGGCTTTTTGGCCTTGATAAGTGATGATACATAAGTAAAAACAAAAACTATTAGAGCTGCTACTACGTGTCAACGCACACAGCTGTTTACACATGCCGGCCATAGTTGTTATCGTCAAAGAATCTCAACGCTATATAACAACACCACTTCATTACCTCTCTTGGTGGAGGTATCAATATTTGAAGTTCAAAAAAATGAAAACTGAAACACGGAAATACAAAGGAAAGCAACATGTTTTATCAGGGAAATATACACAAAAAAAATGGGAAAAGCTTTTTTACAGCAATTAAAAACCATAATAAAACATTTGTTTTAATATTTTTACAGAAATTTTGGTTGAAATATGAAATTTGTAAGATGTGAAAACAGATCTTCTGTCTCATTTGTTTTTTTACACTACAATTCTTTTTATTATACATTTGTTTTACGTTTATCCCAAAACATAAAATTTTTTCAGAATTCTTCATTTTTTTTCTGGGGGGCGTATGTGGGAAAAAATGATACATTTTTTTCATTGGTTCATTTTGCATATGCGAATGTATTTCTTTATTATTGGATTTGGTTTCTATAACGTTGTATTTTTTAAATTCATATTTAAAATTTACAAAAAAAGTCCTATCTAAAGAATGGATAACAAAAAAATATTTTGAAAATAAATAATATACAAGAATCATTTTTTTAAATCATTTTTTTTTTCAGTGAATATTTCAGACGATGGGTATTTTGTTATTTATTAAACAGAATAAATTAATATGTATCAAGTCTTTTGTCTTCTCGAGTTTTC
>OY744525.1:59856827-59944327 GCA_963556195.1 Sepiola atlantica
GTAATAGTTCAAGGAACAAAAATTCAAATATTGATAACACTTCATCCCAAAATACCAGCCAAGAATTATTGTTAAGGAGTTTTACGATAGAATATCTCCATTAGGTATGATCACTCTCCTTTTTATTGGCTTGAAATTTGCATTTTTCTTTTCCTTTTTTTTAAATAAAGACGTTTTCTTCTTGTTCAAAATGGTCAGAATCCCGACTGAGTTGATCGAATAACTTCTTGGTTCCTTTGGTCGGTTGATCAGTCAAGAGTTTTCGTGGTGTCTGAGACAATCAGAAGATGTACAAATCTGAAAAAGACAAACGACAAGAATTTAGAAGATTGTTAAAACCAGAGTGTTCTTTATTAATAACGTTTACAACAGAAATCGAGTGAGAGTTACGTGTCCGTACAGGAAGTTTCAAGTGTGATGTGGCGAATGAACAAATCAGAACTTTCTCTTTTCACCGTATAAGCAGAGAGAGAGAGAAAGAGAGAGGGAGAGGAGGTGGATAGCTGCTCCCTTCCCCGATGGAGATGGGTTGGGGTTATTATGTGCATATACATGTATATTGTAAAGAAATCATAGAACCCCAAACAGATTGTTAAAACCTGAGTGAATTTGTGTTGTTCTTTATAAATAACGTTTACGACTGTTCTTATTGAAACGAAGAAGACGTCTACAACGATGAGAGAGAAGTGGAGAGGAAATGAATTACTGCTACGTGTTGTCTACCAACAAGACTCAAGCTGTCTACGCGATAAGATGCCGCCGTCCGGATAATCTACAGGGATTAAAGAAGTTTGAGTTTTCAATGAACAAACATGGAAATAAAAGTGAAAGAGGGAAAGTAATACAAAAAAGCGAAAAGAAAAAGAATTTAAGCTAACATATTGTTTTTAAAATAAATTAAAGTGAAATAAATTATAAAAGCTCTCTCCCCACTCTCTCTCTCTCTCTCTCTCTCTCTCTCTCTCTCTATATATATATATATATATATATATATATATATATATATATACATATATACGATATAACATAGAGACGATAATAACATAAAAATGTTGTTTGGCACAAGACAAATGAAACGGACCGTAAGAAATATATCTCACAGAAATGTTATGTTTTTTTGGAAATGTGAAAAAATGAAAATAATAAAATAAAAACATGGTTATTGGAATATAATATGAACCTGATATATATATATATATATATATATATATATATATATATATACGTAGCAGTAAAAACTCAATGTCTGTATTTGTGTGATGTTTCTGTGTTTCTTATAGAAAGAAACGTTAGAGAATCTACATTAAATCTAACAGTGTATTCTTATGTAAAATTTACCGGCAAAGACAATGGAAGTGTTCCCGAATCTCTAAGTGCACCGCTCAGAAGACTATGAGAGTATAACCCCCTTTAAACTTCAAATATATCCTATTTTTATGAAATTTAAATCGTATATATAAAATTTTCTGGGGACAAATAGAAGTAGTCCCGAATCTCTAAGTGCTCTCTTAACCTAAGGGAGCTATGGGGGCCGAACCGCCTTTAAAATTTTAAATATATTCTATGTTGATGAAATATGTATAAAATCCTCCGGGGTAGACAATGGAAATGGTCCCAAATCTCTACATTACCCTCTATGTGCCGAATATCTACGTGCTCTCACCTCTAAGTCACCGGTAGGAACAAAATCCCCTTAAAACTTAAGATACGTATATCCAATTTTAATCAAACCATATGTATAAGACATTAATTCAGAGAGTTTTCCGACATTTCAGCCTCTTCTGACGATATTAAGTGGCGATGGGAGGTCAGTAAAAACAAAGAAAGTAATATGGTGTTATGACTACAGTGAAAAAGTACAAAGTAGTGATCATCATTCAATCTGGTTGGGATTCTCCAGCGTTACTGATGCAGCTGGGAACTCTACCTTTAATTTCTCCTCAGCTCACGACCTCTCACAGGCTGTCATTTTTCAGACCCACCTTCCGGATCGCGCAGACAAGCAAGCCTCACTTCTTGACCTGTTCTTGACCTCACTACCTGAGGCTTGTGTGGCGATTGCCCATAGCTCGCTCGGAAACTCTGATCACATTGTGGTAATAATACTTGTCACCTTAAAAACTCGTCCAAAAGCTGAAGAGCTGCTGCTCAAAACGACGAGAAACTATGAGCAGGCTGATTTTGAATCCCTCAGGGATCACATCATCAACACCCCATGGGGTGTAACCTTCTCGCTCCCTGCTGATCAGTGTGCAAATGAGCTAATCGAATGGGTCAAAGCAGTCATTGATGCTTATGTCTCCACACGAAAGTTCTTCATCAAACCCCACTCTCCTCAATGGTTTACCTCAGAATGTGCAGCTGCTATTGCTGAGAGGCAGAAGGCATTCCGAAAATTCGGCCGCCATCAGTCAACTGAGAACAGACAAAAATTTGTAGTAGCAAGAAATGATTGCAAAGTAGTGATAGATGAAGCAAAGAGGAGGTATACAGAGATAACCAAAAACGCATTCAGTCACAGAAACTAGGTACTCGTGATTTCTGTAAAATTTACAACAGTGTGATGAACATTGGACAATCGACAATTCCTCCGCTATCAAATCACAACGCTGTTGTCTGCACGGCAACCAGCGTTTCGCCTCCAACATCGGGTATTCCTGCTGGTTTATAACATAAAATTAGAACTATATTTACAGTTTCACTGTAAATCAATTGCGTAATTCAATTACGATTATACCATTTCATAGTTACCGAATTCGGAATTATCCTACCTTGTTAAAATTAACGAATTCTCTGGACAACACAAATGTTAAGATTATAAAAAAATCGAAAACTTACATGTTTAATATTTAGACAGGGAAGACGAGCTCTGTTTGCTACGTAACCTTGTCATAAATTAACCCAGTTGGTATGAGGTGACATTCTCTAGTGTAGGTTGTTAATTTATGCTAAACTAACATAGCGAACTGAACCTACCCGGTGACCCCCTCTAAAAATTAAACAGGTAAGTTTTTCCAAAAAAAATTTATAATCTTGAAAGTTGTTGCCGAATCGCGTGTACCATAAAAAAACATGTAATGTGCACACTTGTATAATGTTTGTAGGTGATTTTCAGCATGAAACTTGTTTTAACAAAGCGTCTACCCATGTAACATTCACACCCTAAACATTTCAGAATTGCCAGTGGTTTTCATTTGAGTTGTATTTAAGAGAATTTCACTTAGTTACGAACTTACGATTATATTTTCATTAACCCAGTAAATGTAACAGTTCAATTTAATTTTGGGAGACATATATTTGAATATTTTCTAGAAGGTATGACACCGGATTTGGGGGTTAGATGTATAGGGTAATGTTGACACCACATCACCTCCAAAAGTTGTCTAATAGAAATGAACACCAAAGAGGTATTCTTTGTAATCTTCAAAGAGAAAAGAAAGAACAAAAAAAAAAATGACAGTTTTCTATCCCTTTTTTCTTCTTTCTTTTCTCTTTGCAGTATTTTCATTTTTTAAATAAGTTATTTACTAGCCTTTTTTATTATTATTTTTTCCTGGTCGACTATGTCCAATTGTTTATGCAAAAATGAAAATCACATTTTGTCAACTAACGACGAACTACTGTTGTTGTAAAATACAAATAAATCTTTAGTTGCCTCATTATGTTCAATTATTTATTATGAAAAAAATTTGAAAAAGAAATATTTCGAATGATGTAATCATGTAATGTACACACCACCAAAGTGTATTTTTAATTTTTGCTAAAATATAGGGGCACATTACACGGCTTTTTACAGTAATCTAAAAAAAAAACTCAAAAAAACTCTATATCTAAATATTTATAAATGTAAAAAGAATCGTCATCGGAATCGATAATTGTATCGGAATCAGGAATGTAGAACAGTATCAGTAATTGTATTGATATCGGGGGGAAATATTCGAATTACAAATATTAATATATAAAATGTCGCCCTTTTGGTTATTTTTATAGCCCTGTTTAGGAGCCGAAATGAGAACACGGACACAATAAAACAAATATATTGGAGAAAAGTATATACAACAGAGGAACAAGAGAAGTAGTACATCAGTACTGACTGCCAGTGTAGAATGGGGTTTAACTCAAGGTATTTAATTCCCTCCCACCGCAGGAATATGTGACACAAGGCCGGAAAGTGGGGCAAGAGTCAAGCCAGCTCCCCTAAAGAAGGAGCACTCTGGTCTAGCAAAAATAGCCTGGGCAACCCTGTCGGCATTCCCCGGTCAGAGCGTCTCAGGCAGTAAGTGATAAACTTACTCCTCCTCAAAGAGGGGAGGCAAGGCCTGGGAAGGTGCACCTCCTAGGAAAACCCAAGGCAGTATACCTCAGCCCGAAAGATAAAAGGCCACCGAAATGGCCCAGTTCCTGCCGGACTGATTGTCGAGAACGGATCCTCGACTGGTATTACCTCATCCCGACGTCCTCAATCAACCGAAGTTAATGAGAGACTGATCGGGCTGGGGTTGTGCGCAGGTATTTAATCGCTTCCCACAAAGCAATATGTGACACAAGGTCGGAAAGTGGGGAGATCAAGCCAGCCAGCGCCCCTAAAGAAGGAGCACTCTGGCCTATCAAAAATAGCCTGGGCAACCTCGTCGGCATTCCCCGGTAAGGGCGCCTCAGGCAGCAAGCAATAAACTTACCCCTCCCCAAAGAGGGAAGGCAAGGCCTGGGAGGGTGCACCTCCTAGGAAAACCCAGGACAATATACCTCACCCCGGCAGATAAAAGGCCACCGAAATGGCCCAGTTCCTGCCGGACTGATTGTCGAGAACGAATCCTCGACTGGTATTACCCCATCCCGACGTCCTCAATCAACCGAAGTTAATGAGAGACTGATCAGGTTGGGGCTGTGCGCAGGTATTTAATCGCTTCCCACAAAGCAATATGTGACACAAGGTCGGAAAGTGGGGAGATCAAGCCAGCCAGCGCCCCTAAAGAAGGAGCACTCTGGCCTATCAAAAATAGCCTGGGCAACCCCGTCGGCATTCCCCGGTAAGGGCGCCTCAGGCAGCAAGCAATAAACTTACCCCTCCCCAAAGAGGGAAGGCAAGGCCTGGGAGGGTGCACCTCCTAGGAAAACCCAGGACAATATACCTCAGCCCGGCAGATAAAAGGCCAACTAAATGGCCTAGTTCCTGCCGGACTGATTGTCGAGAACGAATCCTCGACTGGTATTACCCCATCCCGACGTCCTCAATCAACCGAAGTTAATGAGAGACTGATCGGGTTGGGGCTGTGCGCAACGCTGAGAAGGCTATGCTTCCAGCACTTATTGAGAATGGACGAGTCCAAATGTTCGTTATAGGTACGGCACCATAACAGTTATGTTTGCTATATTAAGTTTATTATTATTTTTTTTATTGATGAAGAGATAATTCCGCCAAATTTAGTGCTTTTTAGGAATAGGTATCCAGGGCAGAGAAAGTCTAATCAAGTTCCGACGTTTACAGAAATATGAAAATAAAAAAGACATTGTTACTTGGCAGACGAGTATTTTTCAATCAATTAGAAAGATTGTGAGCATTTACGTCATTGTTTTGATACCCTTATTACTTTTCATTTGGAATTTTTGAAATACCTTTTCATTTACCTTTACTAAATGGCTAGTTTAGGGTTAGGTTAGTGTTAGTTTAGGATTAGGGTAAAAAACAATTTGGTTCGTATTCTGTAAAAGTGCAGAAACAACATTAGAGAATACACTTAAATACAAGATAAAATTAACAATTTCTTTTGTTAAATGAATTCTTTGCAAAAAAAAGGCACATACTACATTCGATTTGTTCAGTTTATTCGTTAACATTCTCCAGTCTTTGAAATCTTCGGTGAATTTGAAATTGTTGACTTAAGTACTGAAATTTTCTTGGATACCTATTTCTAAAAAGTACCCAAAATTTAATGAAAATTTTTTATGAGAAATTATTTTGGAGCCATTAGGCATATATTGTGTAATAAGATGAATCCATATTTAGGGTTTCCATCCTAGACCGTCACCACATGAATAGTGAGGTGAAGCCAAATGTAAGGTCTCACTCCCAATCTCGACAGACTTAGGGTTAGAGTTGGGGTTAATGAAGGGCATGTTCTGGTCATCATCATCACCAAGTAAATTCCAATGTTTACTAATTTCACAATTTCTTTCATACTATTTTATAATATTTTATATTTGGATATCGGAAGAAGAAGCAACCCTATTCCGAATTCCCAACAGCAAGCCGCAATCAATAGGCTGTCTCTCGCATCATAATTTTCAAAAAATCAAAATGTTTTTCATGTTAAACTTTATAATTAAAACTTGCTGTAAATTTCTTTTTTAACTGAAAATTAAATATAAAGTAAAAATGGATTTTCTTTTAATATCTGCGATCCAACAACACTATGATTGGTAGAAAAATTCATATTTCAATGTTTCGAGAAAAAAAAACAACACCTATTTGATTACATACTAAAAGAAATTATTTAAAATAAAAATATAAAACTTTTCCTTATATTTTATTATTAACTTAGAAAGAGTTATCTCCCTTAATGTCTTTTTCAACTTTGGGTCTGCTCAACCAACATTTCACCGATTTTGTTCTTCGTAAGACCATTCAACAATTTTCCAACCATCCCAACACTCGGGGGTCAGGGTTCATACCTCAATTGATACAAGATACAAATATTACATGAGGAATAGCAGAGAACCAATTCCTACTAAGTCTTAAAAATATCGTTGTTGAAAAATCCTTCTCGGAGAAATTTAATAATAATCATAAACTCTGAAATGCTGAGAAGACAAAGGCGATGAAAATGAAGGAGAAGAAGAAGAAGAAGAAGAAGAAGAAGCAATAGAAATTGTTCAAGTTCTTCTGCTGAGAATAATAATAATAACAGTCGCCATCCCATAATTACACTTTTTTCTATTTAATACATTTCATTGGCTGATTTTGCAAACACAAGTCCAAATATTTAAAACACATTTTTAAAACATTGGTTCGTTTTCATCTTCTGTTCTCTCTGCCTTTAAATAGCGACCAGCGCAGCGGCAGCTCTGTCATTAGGGACATAAAGAATATGATTTCAAAAATTTCAAGAAACAAAATTATAAGAAAACCATCTCCAAAAATTTAGCAAGAAGAAAGAAAAAAAAAACGAATAAATATACAAATAAATAAATAAAATAAAATAAAATGAAATAACCCCCAAAATATAAATGATTTTTTTAAAGAAAAAAAAAAATGATGTTTAATGAAAAGGGCGTTTCTCTTCTTCGCACTAAAAATTATATGATGTGTTAGTCACAGCATGTCAGCAACCAAATTACTATTATGATAACAATATCGGATCATCAATCATCCCCCCCCTCCCGCATTATTGAACTGAACTCAGAATTCAAACGCCCTTTGGTGTGGCAAGGTTAGAGGTGTGTAGGGTTTGGGTTGAAGAAAAATGTGAACATTGCATGATGGGAGATTTAAATAAAACACGAGTGAAAAAAATTGAATTAATGAAGCTGGAGGAGGGGGAAAAGGGGGAGGAGGGGGAGAAAAATAAATTTTTATTAAAATGTAAATTTTATAAAAATTTTACAAAAAATATATAAATTTGACTGAAAAATGACTGAACTTGACCCCTCCCTAGCACTGTTAATTCTCTTCAGTTTGACTACTCCTATTTTGTATGGATCGGAATGAAGACGATTTTCCTTTTATTTTTTAAATGAGAAAAAATTCTATACATTAATCTTAAAAATCCGCTTTTTTTCTTCAAATAAAAAAAAAATGCAACGATAAAAAATATGTTATTATCATTTTGTAATTTATTCTTTACAAAAAAAATCAATATTTAAAAAAAATTAAAGTGAAATATGACCACTGACCATTTTGAAAAATGGATTAAATATGAAGTTTTATGAAAATGAAAATCTTTCATTCATTTAATTTTTAACTTCTTCCAATACAGAGTGACACCCCCCCCCAAAAAAAAAACACCTGCAATCCATGGAATCGTTAATAAAATTCACAATCCTTTTTTTAATCCAACCATATTTGGTAGAAATAAACACCAGCATATTCCTGACTTGTCAACCAAGTTTCAGTCATGAATATCCAACAGTTTTTGTTTTATCACTGTTCAGTGATATGGGGGCCACTTTAATGATAGATTCATTAGTAAGACTCTCCAAATTTTAACCCGACATATTTTTAGCTGTGGGGTTATCTCAAAGATAATGTCTATCAAATCAATCTCCAGACTATTCCTAAACTGAAATCAAATCAGGGTAATGCCAAGAGAAGTGTCAGAGTTATTGGCTATTTTGCACGTCATATGCAGCTGTGCAATAAAACAAAGACTGTTGGACATTCATAACTGAAACTTGGTGGACAAGTCAGGCATAGACTGAAGTTTATTTGTACCAAATACGGTTGGATTGCAGAAAGGATTATGAATTTTATTAACGATCCAACGGGTTTGTGTGCAAGAAGTGTAAGCCAATGGAGACGGATGAGAACTCAGATGTGGAGAAAGTATATTTGGATTGTGAGGTGAGTTTATTGAGGTTGTCCAGAAGTTTTGTTATCTTACTAATACCATTGGAGCACAGGGAGGAGCTGGTGTAGTTGCAAAGGGTAGGTGTGGATGGAGTAAGTTTAATAATAACCAGCAGAGCGTTATTGCGATCAACAAAAGAAAAGAGTCTATCAGGCATGTATAAGCAGTGTGATGATGGATGGAAATGACATCTGGCCAGTGAGGTTTGAGGATATGTGTTGGTTTGGTCACATTGGAAGAATAGATGAGATTTCTTGAGTTAGAAGACGGAGAACAGTTGAGATAGCAGGGACAGTTGGCAGGGTAGACCAAAGAAAATAAATAAAAACCTGGCCAGAGATATGTTAGTTTGACAGTCAATTTTAAAAAAAAACGTCTATTTTCTAAAAACAGATTTTTACTTGCTAAATTTTGTGTGATAAGACGGATATATATTTATTAATACTAGCAATAAAATGCGAATGGAGGGAGTATATTTTTGCAGCGTATATGACGAAGGAAAATATACTACACTTCCCATCCACGAAAGAGAAGGTAATGCCTGGGAGGATGGTACTATGACGAACGAACATACACTGCACTACCCTCATCCAGGAGGTAAGGCATGGGAGAATAATCTCATGACAACAGATATTACACTACTTTCTTCCGAAAAAAAAGAAAGAAAAAAGAATGTCTGTGAGGATGGTGTCATGACAACAGAACAGATACTACACTACCCTACCCCAACCCGAAAGGTAATCTCTGGGAGGAAAGTATAATGACCACAGAACCGATACCACATTACTCATCTAAAAAAGGAGGAGGTACTGTCTGAGAGGTTGATATTATAATAGAACAGATACTACACTACTACCTCTGATTTTAGCTCTGAAAGTTTTGTAATAGTATACTTTCGGCTTCAGATGTAGAAGTAATAGTACAGTTTTGCTTTCAGACAGATAGATATGAAATCTCGATTAGTAATAGATATTTATATACAAATAAATACACATTGGTCTTTATTATAGAGTGGAGGATACATTGATAGATTGGTAGGAGAGCAGCTGGTGATTTCTGTAGCCTAATTGGTAAGGCGTCTGACATATTAATATAGGTTTCAGTTGTTCTGCTGAATCGTTTTTACCAAATTAGAGAAAAAAGTCAATTATATGAAGGATGCAGTATGGCAAAAATTACAGGTGACATATTTTTCAGGGAATAAATGCTATCGAAAAGGCAGGTGAAAATAGAGTTTGAGCTTGTTAACTCACACAGCCGTCAACTTATTGTAATGTAATCAAAGGTACAGCTGATTGTGCAAGATTGTATTCATGTGAAACAAATATGAACAAACCAGAAAGGACATGTACATTTTCTATATAATAAAGTAAAGTCGATTTTCCCCGTTGCATTAAAACATAATAGCTTAATAACCAAAAATTTTACATACTAATTTATTTCGCAATCCAATTAGCCACAGTCTTGATGCGTGTTTCCAAAAATTATGCTTTCATTTCATCTTCTTTCAAAATTCTTACATTTCATCTGGAATTCCTGCTTCTCCCAAATACGACTTCCAAAGAGAAGTTGGGTGCTATTTTTACTCACATCTTATTATCTACTCCTCCCACCACCAAAATCACCAGTTACTAATTGTTTATGGCATAATAATAATGAAACGAACACCGTTTATTTTTGAATACTAATATACTCAATTTAATATTACTGCTTATACACATTGACTGTTTTCTTTTTACATTCATTTCACATTTTATACATCGCACGATTTATTTAATAACAAAATAATATCAGTATCGGAGCTCTCTAGCAAAATTAAACAAATACAGATTACTTATTTAGAACTAGAACTCGGATTTCATTCGAGAATAGCAGGTTACGCGTATTTACTAATGCTTCACATTCGTATTCCTGAAAAATAAAAAAAATGTCTGCAAAGACTTTAGACGTCTGCATCGGTCAGCTTTTTCGATTATTTATTTTATTACAGTTACTTCTGTTAATAAATACTTAATTAAAACTTAAAAAAAAAAAATATTGCCAGCGAGGAGGGTACTATTTACACCTAAACTTGGACAATTAACTTTTATTTACTTATTTACAAACATATAGATTCTTTTCTGATTTTTTCCTTCTTCAGGATTGATAGTCTTATATTTATTTCTCGTTCCCTGATCGAGGATAGAACAGGTGACGCGTAGTATCAGAACGAAGATTACATATGTTTTTTTTTATTAACGCACGTAGGTCACAGTTTAGTTGTTTCCGTTCATTTGTTTCTTCATTCACAGTTATCTCCCTTGGTTTTATGCGGCAATAAAAGATACTTTTCTACCTATCTGCCTAATTTTTGTGTTTTAAAGTATTTTAAAGCGTTTTTATTGCATTTTGATAATTCGTCCACACCCGATCACGTTACAGTTCCATTTTCAAGATGACATAAGCAGACACCCCCTAAGTTTGCTTAATGAGTTCTAAACGTCTTAAAATTTACTTTTCTACCTAATTGAAAGGAGTAAAGTAAAAAAAAAATATCATCAGACTTTGTAGACGGTCTGCGAACGACTGTCAACCATCTTTGTTTTTCATTCGAACGTAATATATTTGACCAAACTTTTTAATTGAAATAAACAAAACGCTTTAAATACTTTAAAACAAAAAAATAAATAAACAGGTAGGTAGAAAAGTGAGTTTATTGTCTTTGGTAACAGTTATTTGTTGATTATTTGTTTTTGTGCCCCTGTTCTTTCTGTTGGTTATTCTTGACAATCGCCATAAGAGGAACGTCAATAGGTAAATTAAAAGAATTATATATTCATGAGAATTTAAAATGGTCACTTTGTTTTTTTCGCCTTTATTATTTAATAATAACAGAAAAAATAAAAATAAAAACTTAATGACGATTTTAAAATATTATGAATCTATTTTTTCTTGTAATTTAAAAAGCTTCTTTTCATGGCAAATGCCATCATCATCATCATCATCATCATCATCATCATCATCATCATCATCATCATCATCATCATCATCATCAACAATAACAAAAACAAATTTAGAAATTTAGTTTTACAATTAAAGTATATATTTAATTATTCAAAGAAAAAGTGTTCTGTTCGATATATATATATATATATATATATATATATATATATATATATATATATATATATATATATATATATATATATAGAGAGAGAGAGAGAGAGAGAGAGAGAGAAAAGTTAGGTATGTATATATGTTTATATATTTGTATGTAGAACAATTACTTCAAAACTAATTAATCGATTATTATGAATTTTGGAACACGGCTGCTATGCGTAAGAGTCGTAATATGGAGTGTATTTAGTTTAATCTAGTTTTAGCAAAGAGAGTAATAAAAAAAAAACTGGTGGAAACCCTTCGTGAAAATTCAGATACCTCTGATTTTTGTGAAATTTTAACAACAAGTATTAGACATCAATTAATTAATATTCCCAAAATTTCAATTTCTTTTGAGTATTTTAAAAGAGTTTTTAGAAAGATAAAATCTAAAAAAATTTAGATATTTTCTAGAATCCAAAATCATGCATTGGATTTGATTTTGATCAATATTGGAATAAGGATTCTTGACATAAGTTTTAGTTGTATTATATCTTGATTTTAATATTTATACAGAGGCATAAAAGTGTAGCAAAACTGTTCTATTCAAGAAATTAATTTTATTTGTCCTAGGACGGGTATTCTTTTTATATATATATATATATATATATATATATATATATATATATATATATATATATATATATATAACTGTGATAAAACGATACAGTCTGTCTGCTGTGGATGACTATATAAGCCCTCCTTCTCGCGTCGAGCATTGTCGTTGGGTGATGTCCCCTGCTGTTTCTTAGGATATTGCACAATTATTTGTAAATAAACAAATTGAGCACGGTGAAGCGGCAGTCAGTGTTTATATAAATAGACATTGTAGATATCATTTACGAGCGCTTCTCTCGTTGGCTTAATGGATAGAGATGACGACTCCCAACTAGATGGTTGAAAGTTTGAACCCAGGCTTAAGAGAGGTGCTAGTCTAGCCACACTGCAGAGCTGTGAAATAGCGAAACAGTCTGTCTGTGGATGACTATATATATATATATATAAGAATAACCGTTTTGTAAATTCTGTTCTTTTCTCCAGCTTTTTTGTTCATTTGCTTTCTTAACCTGAAGATGATTCGACGAAAAATCGAAAGTGCTAGTGATACATATGGAACGTTCATTAATTTTATTGATTTCGACACAAAAAAAATTATTGGAAAAAGTGAAAAAATAAAAAAGGTATAATAAAGCAGAAGTAATTCATTTATGTTTTATGATGTTTGCTTATATATATATATATATATATATATATATATATATATATATATATATATATATATATTTAACTCTCTATATATATTTATATATATATATATATTTATATATATATATTTATATATATATATATATATATTTATATATATTTATATCTATATATATTTATATATATATATATATATATATATTATATTATTGAGCTTTATATTATTACGATAGATTATTATTAAACGATACATCGCTTATCTTTGATTTAATATATATATATATATATATATATATATATATATATAATCATTGAAAAATCATTATTCAAAAACAGGCGTTCAGATATGAATTCCAAAACCGAGCCGAATCAAGACAGTAGATATTGTATATATAAAGAGCTCAACTTCTTTTCAGATGTATATACATACTTCCCTCATTATTTATATATATATATATATATATATATATATATATATATATATATATATATATATATATATATGTGTGTTTTTATTGTTATTTTATTTCATTCATTCATACGCATTGATCATCGAGTCCTTCTTTCCAGCTTTCTCTGATAATTGAATCATTGAATCAAGCGTCTGACAAGTGACAATGTTAGCACTTTCCGGGAAAGACTCGCTCTTTAAGCAGAGATACGCCACCCGAAAATGAGCTTGCTGGAGTAACAACGTTTTAATCTTTGTACGATCGCCAACAATGGAAGGATGCGAGGTAGATAAGAAAGAAAGAGACAACAAAAAAAGAAGCTAAGTCTGTTTGTAAAACTCGGAACTACGATGCAGGTGCATTAGACTTTAACTTGTCCTTACTGACAAGATAACAGCAATCCCATGATGCATTGCTGCTCTGCCACAGCAAGAATGTACTCCATCACGCGTGTAGATAACGAATGACTATAAGTTCAATTTGCAAATCGCGCAAATGGAAAGAAAAAAAAAAGAAGCTATTAATAAAATCGCCATAATAAAAGCAATTTATAATAGTGCCATCTTTGCGAATAATTATGTCATTTTTCAGGAATGCCTCTTCCTTAATGGCCTTTTTTTTCGTGAAAGACGGTAATTATTATATTTATTTACTCACTTGAGTTTTCGCACGAGTCATTATCAGAGATTCCTCACTGGCAATAACAAGTGGTGTTCCCTGGAGTCTGAGTGACAACGGGTCTCCCCAGATTTCTAGCACTCTTTGCTGCTTTCGATAACTGTTGCAAATCTCTTTGTGTTCTCGCAATAGTCCTTATTTATTTGCTACACTTAGAGAGGGTAGAAGAAAGAAAGATGAGGAAAAATAGAGAACAAGTTATGGTTTGGTTCGGTTTAGCTTGGTATGATATGGTTTGATTTGGTTTGGTTTGAATGCTTATGCAGTTTATGGACCAGGCTAATTTTTTAGATAGTATTTTCAAATTAAATTAAATTTTTACGGTATCTTGTTTATTAAATTGTTAGGTGAATATACAGAATAGTTAATAAAGCCCCCTCCCCATCCCCATGTTAAGAATGGCTTTCTAAATAATAACATTATTATTTCCGCCAGGTCCGTAAACTGCATAAGTACCTAGTTTGGTTTGGTTTGTATGTTCAAAGTGAAAACATTTGCATAGTTTCTAGTCTGTTTCCTTTCCCATACAATCATATCTCTTTTTGAATTCCTTTTGGGAGAGTTTGCTGCATTCACTTATGTGATTTACTGTTTTATCTCTTTGCCCACATAGTCTACATTAACGGTTTTTCTTCTTCTTCTTCTTCTTATTATTATTTATATTATTATTATTATCATTATTTGTCTGTCATGCGTTTTTGAATATCTACCTTTTTAACTACGGAATACTGCTGCCACATCTGTTGAGGTGGCATACAGATAATTCTTTCTTTTCTTGGCAGAGTGCAGAACAGACTTCAAAACCTAGTGTGGAGGTCTTTTCTCTCCTGCTCTTTTCTCTTCTCTATAACCGTTTTCTTACAGAACAGACGTTGCTAGTCTCTGTACTCTATTGTTATTTTCATGGAAGGTTCTCGAACAAGCTCCGATCTTTGATTCCTCCTTGTAAGACAATCCAGCAAGAACTCATCTTTCTACCATAACAGAAAGTGACTTTTGTTTTTTCCTCCTATATCAGGCAGAATTTCTATGGACAAAGCTTCTTTGCGACAGTTTTCCGCTAGTGGAATATTGTGTCAAGCGGAATTTCCATGGACAAAGCTTCTTTGCAAGATCTTTCTGCCTGTGAAGCATTGTGTAAGGTGAAATTCACATGGACAAAGCTTCTTTGCAAGATCTTTCTGCCTATGAAACATTGTGTCAAGCAGAATTTCCATGGACAAAGCTTCTTTGCAAGAGCTTTCTGCTAGTGGAATATTGTGCCAAGCAGAATTTCCATGGACAAAGTTTCTTTGCAAGAGTTTTCTGCCTGTGAAACATTGTGTCAGGTTGAATTTCCATGGACAAAGCTTCTTTGCAAAAACTTTCTGCTAGTGGAATATTGTGTCAAGCAGAATTTCCATTGACAAAGCTTCTTTGGAAGGTCTTTCTGCATGTGAAACATTGCGTCAAGCGGAATTTCCATGGACAAAGCTTCTTTGCCAGAGCTTTCCGCTAGTGGAATATTGCGTCAAGTGGAATTTCCATGGACAAAGATTCTTTCCAGAAGCTTTCTGCTAGTGGAATATTGCATCAAGCTTAATTTCCATGGACAATGATTCTTTCCAAGAGCTTTCTGCATGTGTAACATTGCCACGGGACTGCTTGCCTGCTGGTTATAACTGGGTCGTCTTCAGATCCAAAGGTAACAAATTCTTGCCATAAATCGCCAGATAATTAATCAAATACTTTCAACTAATGTTAGTACTCCCATAGTGTTCCTCATCTCTCGGCTGACAAATATTCCGTCTCATTAACCATCGATTGGCTCTTGGCCTTAATAATTGATGACACAATATCAAAACAAAAAGAAAAAGATATCCACATCTGTAACATGGATGCACAGTCTATGAAAGTTATACTCTGGCCGATGAGTCACAACATTTGTTGCCACTATGGAATCGGCTATGCCAAGTTCAAATCCTATCGGATGTATTGTGTTCAGTTATGGTTATACATAGATAACACTGGGAAAAAATATGAAAAACAGCAACTTGTGTTCAATGAATCGTATAGAACGAATAAGAATCATTTTCAATAGTTATTGTGTTTTGGCATCAAATAACCAAAGATGATTGATATACTATACTTCCTTGGGGAGACACCAGTAGAAAGGCCTTGTACCATACCTGATGACACGTGCACTGCGTACAGATGGAAAGTAGTGAGAAACTAGTGACCTTTAAGATGCACCTATCGACCGGGGACTAACTGGCTGATAAAGTATATAAACAAAACGACTCCAGTTTTCAAAAGATCAAGATTGTGTGATACTAAATGATATTACACGGGCCTGAAAAATGCGAAAACTGAGTTATTATTATTATTATTATTATTATTATTATTATTATTATTATTATTATTATTATTATTATTATTATTATTATTATTATTATTATTATTATTATTATTATTATTATTATTATTATTATTATTATTATTATTATTATTATTATTATTATTATTATTATTATTATTATTATTATTATTATTATTATTATTATTATTATTATTATTATTATTATTATTATTATTATTATTATTATTATTATTATTATTATTATTATTATTATTATTATTATTATTATTATTATTATTATTATTATTATTATTATTATTATTATTATTATTATTATTATTATTATTATTATTATTATTATTATTATTATTATTATTATTATTATTATTATTATTATTATTATTATTATTATTATTATTATTATTATTATTATTATTATTATTATTATTATTATTATTATTATTATTATTATTATTATTATTATTATTATTATTATTATTATTATTATTATTATTATTATTATTATTATTATTATTATTATTATTATTATTATTATTATTATTATTATTATTATTATTATTATTATTATTATTATTATTATTATTATTATTATTATTATTATTATTATTATTATTATTATTATTATTATTATTATTATTATTATTATTATTATTATTATTATTATTATTATTATTATTATTATTATTATTATTATTATTATTATTATTATTATTATTATTATTATTATTATTATTATTATTATTATTATTATTATTATTATTATTATTATTATTATTATTATTATTATTATTATTATTATTATTATTATTATTATTATTATTATTATTATTATTATTATTATTATTATTATTATTATTATTATTATTATTATTATTATTATTATTATTATTATTATTATTATTATTATTATTATTATTATTATTATTATTATTATTATTATTATTATTATTATTATTATTATTATTATTATTATTATTATTATTATTATTATTATTATTATTATTATTATTATTATTATTATTATTATTATTATTATTATTATTATTATTATTATTATTATTATTATTATTATTATTATTATTATTATTATTATTATTATTATTATTATTATTATTATTATTATTATTATTATTATTATTATTATTATTATTATTATTATTATTATTATTATTATTATTATTATTATTATTATTATTATTATTATTATTATTATTATTATTATTATTATTATTATTATTATTATTATTATTATTATTATTATTATTATTATTATTATTATTATTATTATTATTATTATTATTATTATTATTATTATTATTATTATTATTATTATTATTATTATTATTATTATTATTATTATTATTATTATTATTATTATTATTATTATTATTATTATTATTATTATTATTATTATTATTATTATTATTATTATTATTATTATTATTATTATTATTATTATTATTATTATTATTATTATTATTATTATTATTATTATTATTATTATTATTATTATTATTATTATTATTATTATTATTATTATTATTATTATTATTATTATTATTATTATTATTATTATTATTATTATTATTATTATTATTATTATTATTATTATTATTATTATTATTATTATTATTATTATTATTATTATTATTATTATTATTATTATTATTATTATTATTATTATTATTATTATTATTATTATTATTATTATTATTATTATTATTATTATTATTATTATTATTATTATTATTATTATTATTATTATTATTATTATTATTATTATTATTATTATTATTATTATTATTATTATTATTATTATTATTATTATTATTATTATTATTATTATTATTATTATTATTATTATTATTATTATTATTATTATTATTATTATTATTATTATTATTATTATTATTATTATTATTATTATTATTATTATTATTATTATTATTATTATTATTATTATTATTATTATTATTATTATTATTATTATTATTATTATTATTATTATTATTATTATTATTATTATTATTATTATTATTATTATTATTATTATTATTATTATTATTATTATTATTATTATTATTATTATTATTATTATTATTATTATTATTATTATTATTATTATTATTATTATTATTATTATTATTATTATTATTATTATTATTATTATTATTATTATTATTATTATTATTATTATTATTATTATTATTATTATTATTATTATTATTATTATTATTATTATTATTATTATTATTATTATTATTATTATTATTATTATTATTATTATTATTATTATTATTATTATTATTATTATTATTATTATTATTATTATTATTATTATTATTATTATTATTATTATTATTATTATTATTATTATTATTATTATTATTATTATTATTATTATTATTATTATTATTATTATTATTATTATTATTATTATTATTATTATTATTATTATTATTATTATTATTATTATTATTATTATTATTATTATTATTATTATTATTATTATTATTATTATTATTATTATTATTATTATTATTATTATTATTATTATTATTATTATTATTATTATTATTATTATTATTATTATTATTATTATTATTATTATTATTATTATTATTATTATTATTATTATTATTATTATTATTATTATTATTATTATTATTATTATTATTATTATTATTATTATTATTATTATTATTATTATTATTATTATTATTATTATTATTATTATTATTATTATTATTATTATTATTATTATTATTATTATTATTATTATTATTATTATTATTATTATTATTATTATTATTATTATTATTATTATTATTATTATTATTATTATTATTATTATTATTATTATTATTATTATTATTATTATTATTATTATTATTATTATTATTATTATTATTATTATTATTATTATTATTATTATTATTATTATTATTATTATTATTATTATTATTATTATTATTATTATTATTATTATTATTATTATTATTATTATTATTATTATTATTATTATTATTATTATTATTATTATTATTATTATTATTATTATTATTATTATTATTATTATTATTATTATTATTATTATTATTATTATTATTATTATTATTATTATTATTATTATTATTATTATTATTATTATTATTATTATTATTATTATTATTATTATTATTATTATTATTATTATTATTATTATTATTATTATTATTATTATTATTATTATTATTATTATTATTATTATTATTATTATTATTATTATTATTATTATTATTATTATTATTATTATTATTATTATTATTATTATTATTATTATTATTATTATTATTATTATTATTATTATTATTATTATTATTATTATTATTATTATTATTATTATTATTATTATTATTATTATTATTATTATTATTATTATTATTATTATTATTATTATTATTATTATTATTATTATTATTATTATTATTATTATTATTATTATTATTATTATTATTATTATTATTATTATTATTATTATTATTATTATTATTATTATTATTATTATTATTATTATTATTATTATTATTATTATTATTATTATTATTATTATTATTATTATTATTATTATTATTATTATTATTATTATTATTATTATTATTATTATTATTATTATTATTATTATTATTATTATTATTATTATTATTATTATTATTATTATTATTATTATTATTATTATTATTATTATTATTATTATTATTATTATTATTATTATTATTATTATTATTATTATTATTATTATTATTATTATTATTATTATTATTATTATTATTATTATTATTATTATTATTATTATTATTATTATTATTATTATTATTATTATTATTATTATTATTATTATTATTATTATTATTATTATTATTATTATTATTATTATTATTATTATTATTATTATTATTATTATTATTATTATTATTATTATTATTATTATTATTATTATTATTATTATTATTATTATTATTATTATTATTATTATTATTATTATTATTATTATTATTATTATTATTATTATTATTATTATTATTATTATTATTATTATTATTATTATTATTATTATTATTATTATTATTATTATTATTATTATTATTATTATTATTATTATTATTATTATTATTATTATTATTATTATTATTATTATTATTATTATTATTATTATTATTATTATTATTATTATTATTATTATTATTATTATTATTATTATTATTATTATTATTATTATTATTATTATTATTATTATTATTATTATTATTATTATTATTATTATTATTATTATTATTATTATTATTATTATTATTATTATTATTATTATTATTATTATTATTATTATTATTATTATTATTATTATTATTATTATTATTATTATTATTATTATTATTATTATTATTATTATTATTATTATTATTATTATTATTATTATTATTATTATTATTATTATTATTATTATTATTATTATTATTATTATTATTATTATTATTATTATTATTATTATTATTATTATTATTATTATTATTATTATTATTATTATTATTATTATTATTATTATTATTATTATTATTATTATTATTATTATTATTATTATTATTATTATTATTATTATTATTATTATTATTATTATTATTATTATTATTATTATTATTATTATTATTATTATTATTATTATTATTATTATTATTATTATTATTATTATTATTATTATTATTATTATTATTATTATTATTATTATTATTATTATTATTATTATTATTATTATTATTATTATTATTATTATTATTATTATTATTATTATTATTATTATTATTATTATTATTATTATTATTATTATTATTATTATTATTATTATTATTATTATTATTATTATTATTATTATTATTATTATTATTATTATTATTATTATTATTATTATTATTATTATTATTATTATTATTATTATTATTATTATTATTATTATTATTATTATTATTATTATTATTATTATTATTATTATTATTATTATTATTATTATTATTATTATTATTATTATTATTATTATTATTATTATTATTATTATTATTATTATTATTATTATTATTATTATTATTATTATTATTATTATTATTATTATTATTATTATTATTATTATTATTATTATTATTATTATTATTATTATTATTATTATTATTATTATTATTATTATTATTATTATTATTATTATTATTATTATTATTATTATTATTATTATTATTATTATTATTATTATTATTATTATTATTATTATTATTATTATTATTATTATTATTATTATTATTATTATTATTATTATTATTATTATTATTATTATTATTATTATTATTATTATTATTATTATTATTATTATTATTATTATTATTATTATTATTATTATTATTATTATTATTATTATTATTATTATTATTATTATTATTATTATTATTATTATTATTATTATTATTATTATTATTATTATTATTATTATTATTATTATTATTATTATTATTATTATTATTATTATTATTATTATTATTATTATTATTATTATTATTATTATTATTATTATTATTATTATTATTATTATTATTATTATTATTATTATTATTATTATTATTATTATTATTATTATTATTATTATTATTATTATTATTATTATTATTATTATTATTATTATTATTATTATTATTATTATTATTATTATTATTATTATTATTATTATTATTATTATTATTATTATTATTATTATTATTATTATTATTATTATTATTATTATTATTATTATTATTATTATTATTATTATTATTATTATTATTATTATTATTATTATTATTATTATTATTATTATTATTATTATTATTATTATTATTATTATTATTATTATTATTATTATTATTATTATTATTATTATTATTATTATTATTATTATTATTATTATTATTATTATTATTATTATTATTATTATTATTATTATTATTATTATTATTATTATTATTATTATTATTATTATTATTATTATTATTATTATTATTATTATTATTATTATTATTATTATTATTATTATTTGTTCGTTATGCTCTTTGGGAACCATCTTCCTTTGTAACTATATTCTAAATTCAATCCTTAAAATAAAAGAGATTTAGAATGTAAATACATACATTTAACCTGGGGATTCCCTTCGAGAATGAAACAAAAACGTTTCTATTGTGCTCACTTTCCATAAGTATATTTTTATATAATTATATATATATAATCATTCTTATTTATACAGACATGTACAAAAAGCCGCTACATTGGCGTGTCGATGTTATCGATCAATAGATATAAGATTGTTCGATAACATCGACATGCCAGTGTAGCGGCTTTTTGTACATGTCTGTATAAATAAGAATAATTACATAGCTTTATTTACTATTGAGCACTATTGAAATTCTTCAAGCCCGGTTGAAATTCTTTGGATTTTTATCCTGTGGATGTTTACTTTACCTGAATTAATATATATATATATATATATATATATATATATATATATATATATATATATATATGTTTTTCTTTCCTTAACCCATGGATTTTCAAAGATGTATGCTGTTATCATCAGAGGGATAAATCAGTAAAATAATATTAATGTTTAGCACAGATTTGAAAATATAAAAAATATAAAAAACTATAAAAATATGAAAAATATTTTTGAGCAAAGAGAATCATCTGCGATGCTAAAATGTAACATGTCCAAAAAAACACATCCAAGAGATAATAGATGTTACGCACATCTAGAGTGAATAGCAGAATGTCTTCAAAAGTTCGAGTAGGGAAAAGTTTCGGTTTGGAAAATATTATATTACTGCCCTATCTTGTATATTGGGCATTAACTTTTCAAGATAGGATATAATTTGAAAATGAAATTTTATTTTTATTATCTCTCCTTTCAAAATCCACGACAAAAACCTCTCTCCCGCCCTAAGACAAATTCACTAACACTCCCACCCCTCCCCCTTTTCATTGCTGCCTAAATGTACCCACTCACAGCTTTCCATATTTATTTCACTCTCTGCTACTGACTGACTTTCTCGCAGCCCGGACACTGGTCCAGCGCTCTTAGTAGCCACCGCTACTACTGTTTCTCATCAACCCATCATGTCAACCCAATATTTCGATGTACTTGCATGACATTTTTCTTAAAATTATCATCCTGAGGAAGTCTTACAATAAAGACGAAACGTTGATGAATACATAAAAAATATCTCTTTTTTTTTCCTTTTTCATTTCCCATTACGTCGGATTACTCTCATCCTCCTTTCTCATATATATATATATATATATATATATATATATATATATATATATATATATATATCAAAAGAGAGTGTGAGGAATTTAAGATAAAGGTAGGTAAAATCTTTCGTGAATATAGGTGAGAATATCATTAATAAATTCAATGCCAAAGGGACCAAATGCTTTGGCCTAAAATTCTGAATTCATTACTGTCTCTCTCTCTCTCTCTCTCTCTCTCTCTCTCTCCTTCTCTCTCATCATTTGTTTTTACTTCTTTTTCACTCTACCTACCCTCAAACCATTCATTGAATACAGGCAATCACATTAAGACACAAAATTCTTCTACAATTCAAGCTAGACTTATTCGCAAAGATGAAAAAAAAATGCCCCCCTCCCACCTCCTCATTTTTTGAAAGGAATCTAATGACGTGAACCAAACCCAAAACCCTTCGAGTGACTCTCGTTTACGGTCGCTAATTGGCAAAATGAATAAAGGTAGGTAAACCACACCCTTCCAATTAACGTTTCTCCAACTCTTATTTACTTGCGATGTTTTCATTTCGATTCATTTGCCTTATTGTAATTATGTATTTAGCGAATGTCTTGCAACCAAACTCATTTCCTTCATCGAAGAGGGTGTCGTTGCAATGGAATAGAGAAAAAAAAACCATCATCATTGTAATGATGTTTAATAGCAGATGTAGCCTAGTTGTTAGAACACTATTCCAATATGCAGGTATTCTATTCTTCTAGTATATATATATATATATATATATATATATATATATATATATATGCTACCAACATGAATAAGATGGCTACTGTCTTACTGATTATTCTGTCTGTACTGCTACTTTATTTATCAATAGTATTCTTGGTGAATGTTGTATTTGGAAGGGCTATCTCTGATCCAACCTAAACCAAGAGTTCCATAATTATGCAATCTGTATTGGACGCCTAAACTTACATTAAAATTATAACTTTAATTCTTAATTACAAGTTTTTCAACTTACGGCCACAACATTAACTATTTATGTAGGTAATTTTATCATATCATTTATCCTTTAATTAATCTTTTGATTTTTTTTCTACAACTTTTGGGGAAGTTGGAATGGTTTTTAAATGGGCTTCTTAGTCTAACTTGTTAGACCAATTGCTTTACCACTGATAATGCACTTCAGAGCCCTTATAACCTTTTTCTCATTGTAAAATCCTATATGTAGGTGATTTATTTCCTTTTAATAACTTTTATATTTTGTATAATTTGATAAATGTTTTACTGTTTTCTACGGTGTGCTACTTCCTACATGCTAGCATTTTCTTGGCCTTTTGGCCAAGATCAAAGTGTAGTATCTGTTCCGATGGATACTGCACCCAATAGACAGGTATCGTCTAGGCCTTCAGGGCTTGATTCCACTGGTCTATGGGTTTGTCCTGTGCAGTTCTAGGAGGTCCACCCTCCCAGGCTTTGCCTCCCCTCATTGGGGAGGAGTAAGTTTATTGCTTACTGCCTGAGGCGCCCCTACCGGGGAATGCCGACGGGGCTGCCCAGGCAATTTTTATTGGCCAGAGTGCTCACCTTCTCGGGCGCTGGCTTTTCAAGTCCCACTTCCCGACCCGATCTTGGGTCACATCTTACCTTGTGGGAGTAAGATAAAACTGGCCTTGTGCCTAACCTCCTGGAGAGGAGGTAAATAAATACTCCCTACATGCAATATAGCATCTATTTCCCCTAACTTTGACCCCCTATATACATCCCTAAATAATGTTTCAACCTAGTCTGCTATAATTTGAGGAATACATATATCAACTACTCTCTTTCTTTCTAACTAGCTGTGTAAATGAGGGTGTTGGTATGTTATTCCATTGATGCTGTCTATATGCCTTTAACTAGGTGTCTATTCCTGTGCTGACGATGAAATCATATAATAAAAATACATGGTCTTTGAAACGATCGTACACAATTCTGTTGTTTGTTGATATATATATATATATATATATATATATATATACACACATGGCACAATCACGTTGACACACCGGTTCCCGTTAGATCACCGAAGTTAAGTTAACTGGCCAGTACTAAATGGGTGACCATTTGGGAATCATAGGTGCTGTATGTGCTCTCTGCTTATCTCGGCATTGTTTCCAGTACCACTTGCCATTGGAATCAAGCAATGCCGACTCAGGAGAGCGGTTGTTGGGGATTGCGCAACCCTTGCAATTACAAATTCACACGCGGGCAGCCTCTGGTGGGGCACTCATACGTCGAAATCGATGGGAGAGTCCATCATATATATATATATATATATATATATATAGATATATATTCTGCATCTTAATCACTCAGTGAAACAATCGAAATAGTAGTAGTAAGCTAAAACAATAAACGCTGCAATCACCAATAAAAACAATTACATAATATATATATATATATATATATATATATATATATATATATATATATAAAGAACAAGAAAATGAAGATATAACGTATACCTTTAAGTTAGAACCTATCATGAAAGAATTGTTGCTCGATATATGCGAGAATCAAGATTGTAAAAATACAAAATCTATTACTTCCTCAGTTGCTCCAAAAAAGGTGTTTACAAATAAATAAGTTTTCTTTTTCTTCAAATAAATCTCTTTTATTTGAAAACACCTTGTTTTGAACAATTGAGGACGTAATAGACATTGTATTTTTACAATCTTTATTCTCATCTTTCACTTGTCTATCTATCTATCTATCTATCTATCTATCTATCTATCTATATGCCGACGGGGCTGCCCAGGCAATTTTTAACCCCCACTTTCCCGACCCGACCTTGGGTCACATCTTACTTGTGGGAGTAAGATAAAAACTGGCCTTGTGCCTAACTCCTGGAGAGGAGTAAATCAATATATATATATATATATATATATATATATATATATATAGCTGTTATATATACTAGCTGTTCGGATATTGGCCTCGAGGTTTAAGACGTTGGATTGAAGTTGAAAAATACTTATAATCCAGGGTTTCGAACCGAGTGACCGGTAGTGAATAGTCATACTTCTACGCTGAAGAGTCTTGATTGAAAAGAGACGAAACGTATACGTCCGTAGATAATAAACAACAACAAATATTTTTCATATATATATATATATATATATTTAATAAATATTTTATTATTAAATCCTACAGACACTAGTGTTTCATGCTTAACGAAATCATCAGTGCAGGCGGTGCTAATCACTGCCGGTCGAAGGATTCGAACCCAGTTTACACAGTCACCTATGACTTCGCAGCCTGATAAAGAAAGGGAATTTAAGCTGTATATAATGTCAGATTAAACGAACACATATAGCAAGCAGTCAGAAAGTATTCAACTGCAGACACAGGAATATCACTAACGCCAATTGAGATCACTTGTTTATATATTCAACTAGAGGCACTTCCTTGTTTTTTTAAGGGGCGATAACAATATTTTGAAATAAATATTTTATTATTAAAATATATATTACTAGCAAACATATGCTCCCTCCGGTCGCATATGTTTGCTAGGTAGGAAGCATAATATCATGATGAACGAACTACATACAGTGCCCACCCCCACAGGAAGAGGTAATGACTAAGAGGGTTATAGCATGACGGACGAACATTACCCCCCCCCCAAGAAAAGTGAAGTTAATGCCTGGGAGGATGATATCATGACAACAGAATAGATAGTAAACAACCCCGAACTCGTAAAAAAGGGAGAAAGTTATCCTGGGACGATAATATCGTGAGGAACGAACATATATTATATGACCCCCTCCCCCCCACCCCCCCAAAAAAAATGTGGAGGTAATGTCTGGGAGGAATATATCATGAGGAATAAAAACATACTACACTACCCCAAACGGAGAAGGTAAAGCATCGGAGGACCCCCCCCCCCTCCTCCATACGCACACAAAAAAAAAAGATGTGGTTATGCTTGGTTGGATTGTATCATGACAACAGAACAGATACTACAATACCCCTCCAAAATAGAGGAGGTAATACCTGGGAGTATCACCCCATAAAAAGTAAAGGTAATGCCTGCGAGTATGGTATGGCAAGTTTTATTGTACACGTAAAATGCCGAAATGAAAAGTGGGCTGAAAAATATAGTCGCTATCTTTATAAACAAAGAGAAGTATTCAAGCTAAGGAAGAACGATAACTTCCTTTCATATTTTTTAATTAAAAAAGACATGTTTATAACCTTGAGTTATCGCTCTTCCTTAGCTTGCCTCTTACTCGACTTTTTTAGATGGCGACCATATTTTTCCGACCATATTTTTATTTTGGCGTTTCACGTGTACGATTAAACTTGACATAACTTAGGGATTTTAATGATTTTTTGTTTTGTTTATTTACTAAAACATGGTTTAAGTAAAAAAAAAAGTCTATTATGTGTAATGCCAAAACTTATTTCACTCTAAATAATTTACGTGATAGAAATAGGAATTAACGCCAAATTAAAGGAAAAATACCCCTTTTCCTAAAGAGTAGGGGTTAATTAAAAAACAAAACAGCATGCAAGTGTTGATAACAGAAAGAAAACTTTAAATTTAAAAAAAGCTTACAATTTAAACAGAAAATCCAATTTTATTGGTTTGTATTTTAAGTAAAAGACGTTTTTATTTCAGACTGTATATTTATATCATTTTTGCCCTTTTATTTCGCAAATAAATCATGTCCCTCAAAAACAATAAAGAATAGAAAATCTACCGAGGGAAGGGGAAGAAGAGGTAGTGATGATGACGCTAAATTTTTATTTTATTGTTTATAAAAGAGTCAACCCACCCCTCCAGAGAGAGAGAGAGAGAGAGAGAGAGAGAGAGAGAGAGAGAGAGAGAATCACCTCCCCTTCTCTGTGAACTTTTATGCCTCATCGGTATGACTTTCCAGCTAAGACATATCTGTTTCATCTAAATCATCTCCCTTGATATTTTAAGAAAGTTTTTCCGTAATTTATTCATTTTTAAAATTAAATTACTTTAATTAATTACTATTAATATCGACGAAACTATTGCAGATACATAGGGAAAATAAAATAATAAAATCATAAATGAATAACAGAAAACATTAATTAATTATAGACTGTAAAAAAAGAAATTATGCAAATTAGACAGATATTTGAATGTCTGTATGGGCTTCTTTAGTACCATATACACCGTATTTTAAAATCTTCGATTGTATTACTGATTTAAATAACAGTAAACCGTTTTGATGGTACTATAGTTGTACTAAACTTTCGCATTTATTCATTTGGATGTATATATATATATTAGAAACATACCCCCAAATAGAATGGTTTAGCACTACTTTTATGTCCCGTTCAGTCGTGTAGGAGATTATACTGTACATATAGTTCCGTCGACATGCGTTAAAGTCGAAATGCTGGTTGATCCATATTGACTGTTTCGAATGTTTATATAATTTTATTTATAAAAGCTCTACTTTGCATTGAGCACTTTTGAAAAGATATTAGTTTTAAGTTAATGTTATCAACATATTTGAACTGAATAAATGAATGAATTATATATATATATATATATATATATATATATATATATATATATATATATATATATATATATATATATATGCCAGTAGAATACCTGTCCCAGGACATGTATTAGCAATAAATATAGTATTAGTTTTAAATTTTAATGTTTTTTTTTCTTTCCTGGGAAAGTATGGCACGGTTTCAGTGACAACTTCTAAATGGTAAAATTTACAAAAAAAAAAAAATTATGTGCCCACGTTACTCACCCTGTTTCTTAGAATACATATTCTATAATTCATAATAATAAGTTCAATAGTTAAGGATTTTACCAATCACACACATATTATTGATGCCCCTGTGCGGGCATCAATCCTTTAAAAAATTATTACTTAATATAACTCAAAAGTTGATGTAGAACAATTCTTTTCTCTATTGAATTTTTTGCATCCAACTTATTTTTTTAAATTTGGAGAGAAAACTGCAAGTTTTGGTATGCCTAGCCCCTAAATGAAAGTTTACAAAAATAATGAGCCCATGTTACTCACCGTGTTGTCTAGAATATATATTCCAAAACTCATACTGATCCGTTCATTAGTTTAAGAGATTACCCTGTACACATATATATATATATATATATATATATATATATTAGATTTTTTTTTATTCAAACATGTACAGAGTCTGCTACACTGGCATGTCGATGTTATCGATCTACAGCTATCAAGAGCTGAGGGTTCATCAGTCCAGTGGACTTCACCGAAAGGGTTGGATCACAAAAAACCCTCTGCCTGATGAGACCTCAGCTCTTGATAGCTGTAGATCGATAAAATCGACATGCCAGTGTAGCAGACTTTACATGTTTGAATAAAAACATTCATAATACAGCTCTATATTTTTATTGAGCACTTTTTTATAAGCCCGGTTTGATTCCCTTTGGATTTCTACCCAGTGGATTTTTACCCTACCTGGATTACTATATATATATATATATATATATATATATATATATATATATATATATATATATATATATATATATATTAGGGGAGGTCGATTTTGAAACTGTAAATTATCGCACTCGAAGAAAGTTGCCAAATAATGTCAAAAGTTACCACAAGAAATATTTTTCTTCAAAATTTTGTATTTATTTGAGCATTGCAACTTTAAGATCAAATAAATCGAGATTTTTTCTCACTGCCGAGATTTCACCGGCAGATGTGTCGCCTTAAATTAAACCCGGGTTTTAACAAAAAAAAGTAATACATTACTTAATAATAAATATTTTAAAGTTTATTATTATTTTTCTTAAGAAATTAAATGTACATATTCAAATTAAAAAGGAATAAAACACTATAATATTTAATGTTATATATAAATAATTATTTGTTTACATAGGCGTTTTATTTATTGGATATTTTTTATGGTATTCACCAGTTGAAAATTCATCGGGCGAATTTGACTTCCCGTGTTGATTGTCTGTTTAATTATCACACATATATATTGAATTGTCGAGCGCTGGCTTATCTAATCCCACTTTCCCGACCTTTTGTCACACCTTACCTTGTGGGAGTTAGATAAATAAAAACTAGTTCAGCCAGGGGGTTTTACCCCACCAAATAAACCGGTATCGTCCGGGTCTGGATTCACGCCCGTCTATTGGGGCTTGTCCGTCCTGTGCAGTTCTAGGAGGTGCATCTCCCAGGTTTTGCCTTCCCTCTTTGGGGAGGAGTAAGTTTATTGCTTACTGTCTGAGGCGGCCCTACCGGGGAATGCCGACGAAGCTGCCCAGGCAATTTTTAAATGGCCAGAGTGCTCACCTCTCGAGCACTGGCTTTCTCATCCCACTTTCCTGACCTTTTGTCAATCTTACCTTGTTGGGGGTAGATAAATAAAATCTAGTTCAGCCAGGGGTTTTTACCCCACCAAATAAACCGGTATCGTCCGGGCCTTTGGGTCTGGATTTACGCCCGTCTATTGGGGCTTGTCTGTCCTGTGCAATTCTAGGAGGTGCATCCTCCCAGGCTTTGCCTTTCCTCTTTGGGGAGGAGTAAGTTTATTGCTAACTGTCTGAGGCGCCCCTACAGGGAAATGCCGACGGGGCTGCCCAGTCAATTTTTTAATGGCCAGAGTGCTCACCTCTATAGCGCAGGGTTATCTAATCCCACTTTCCTGACCTTGTGTCACATCTTACCTTGTTGGAGGTAGATAAATAAAACTATTTCAGCCAGGAGTTTTTACCCCAGGTAAAATATATGTATTGGAGTTGATGGGAGAATGGATAAGGACACATTGATGTATAAGGAAATTGTGGATGAAAATAGACGGAGAATTATGAAAAAAACTAAGGGACCAGAACACCATTTAACTTTTACAAAAGAAACACCATGTGAAAGTAAATATCTGACACATAGAGTTCTTCCGAATAGTGGTGCAACAGGTGCTGTTCATGCAGATCAAGTGGTGGATGTTTTGCATGAATTCCACAGTGAGAACAGTATCAAGGCTATACTTGTTGACAACACTAATACCAACACAAGTTGCGATGGTGGAATGGTTGCAATTTTAGAAAAAAAACTTTTTAAAACTCTTCACACAATTGGTTGCTCTTTGCATCATAATGAACTACCTTTCAGAGCCCTTTTTAAAAACATAGATGGTTGCGCAAAGGGCCCTACAACATTCAGTAGCCCTCTGGGGAAATTATGCTCAAATGATTGATATGATTTACCCCAAATATCATTTTCCAAAATTGATGAAATACATGATCTTAGTTCTGACCAAAGACTCCTTTATGAATACACAGTAGGTATTTCTAGAGGTAAGGTTGACTCTAGATATGCCTCCTGGAAAATTGGTCCTTTAAACCAAGCAAGATGGTTAACTTTGGCCATCAGGCTTATGTGTTTATGGACTCGTGGTGCATACCCACAAAGGCACACAACAAAACTACACTATGTAGTAAATTTTATTGTAAATGTGTATGCCACTTTTTGGTTTGAAATTAAAAGAAATAGTAAATTCCACAATCAGTAAGTGCACATTTTTAATATGACCCAGAGGATTAAGGAGAAGCCTCAGGAAATCCAAGATATCACATTTAGAAATATACAAGGTAATACATTTTGTTTACTGCCTGAAAACTTTCTATATTCCATGGTTAAATCTGAGGAGATTGAAGTAAGAGAAGAAGCTTTAAAAAGAATTTTGGCCATTAGGTAAGTAATATTTATTCATATATCTCTGACTCAATTATTTATTCCAATTTATAGAATGATTTTTAAAGATTTTATCTAATTTCACCATAATTATTAAAGCAGTACAGATTGGAATTTTTTAATAATTCAATTAATTAATTTGTTCTTTCAGGAGTGAGGAGTCAACCAGAAAAAGATTAAAAAGAATACTACCTATTAATTTTAATGCCACACATTGGACACAATTAATAGATTTAAAATTATGCGGCATTTTTGAACCACCAATGACGGAAGATTTTACTGAATCTGAACTTCGAGAATCGTTGATGAATGGAACCAAGCTTGACTTGCCAGATTTGCCCTCACATTCTCAGGGTGTGGAACGGGCAGTTAAGTTAATAACAGAAGCTTCACAAACTGTATATGGTTTTGAAGCAAGGCATCAACACATTACAGCCAAAGTTTTGAGTCAGAAATTGAGACCAGCATTTTTGTCTAAGGGGTCTTATATGGAGCAATTTGACTCTCTATATTAAGCTTCATTAAAATAGTGTTAGGTTTTTCCTTATTTCTTTGCTTGTTATATTTTCACTAATAACAGAAAAAATCATTTTTTTAGGTATTCAAATATTACTGTTTAATTCATAACGTTAAAAGGTAGTTTACAAAAGCAGATACTGAAAATGAGGGGGGGGGGCAAATTTTCAATTTGAAGATTTCTTTAATTCATATCATTTTTATAAAATAAAAGGACATTCCCTGCTTTTAAATGCTAAAACTATTTGGTTTTCACACCAATATTCAAGCAAATCTTGCAAAAACGAGGAATTTTCAGTATATTCTTGTCTACGATCTTTGATACCAAACGCTCAAAAAACCGCTGAAGTTTTTGATCTAATTTTTTGCATGAGTATTTAATAGGTCTATATACAACTTTCGGAACGTGCCTTTTTTTAATATTTAAAAAAAAGTGTAAAATCGACCTACCCTAATATATATATATATATAACTTCTTTGTAATATAGTAGGAAAAATCCCAGCAGAGTGCTCGATTAATTAAGAATTAAAGTTAAAAATTAAGAGCATAATATTTATTTATTTTGGTACAGAAAAATTAGTACAACATTCGTACCGTCAGTTTCAAGCTCGGAAAATCTTAGCCATCCGGTTCTCTTCAGCTTCTATTGTCAGGAGATGACAACAGAAGTTGAAGAGAGCCGGATCGCTAAGACTTTCCGAGCTTGAAACCGACGGTACGAATGTTGTACTAATTTTTCTGTACCAAAATAAATATATATATATATATATATATATATATATATATATATATATATATATATAGAGAGAGAGAGAGAGAGAGAGGTAGAAGAAAAAAGAGTGATAAATATGCGACGATTGTCCAAATCTTTTTTATTCTATCTCTAAAATTGCTCTATCTCGTATATTGAGCTAAACTCCTTCACAATAGGTTCCATCTACTAAAAGTTTTACTTTTGGTTTATATTTGATCCTATATATATATATATATATATATATATATATATATATATATACACTTACTTAACCTTATATAAAGAGAGATAAGAGGTTAAGAGCCGGAGTTTAAATGTCGTATATTTTATTTAAACAATTTTTAAAATCATTACTGAAGTCAGTATCAACACAAAACCTTTTCTTTTCATATAATACTAGCTGGAACACCCGTCTGAGGACGGATACTTAATAGTGAGACAACCTTACACTATTTAATAATTGCAAAAGTTCAAATCCTTAACATAATTCAAATCAATGCACATTCAAAAATAAAAAAGAACATTGCTATGAGGAACATCGTGCACAAATAGAACTTACACAACTGCATATTTGTTTTTTTGAAAACATACTATCTGACCCAACCTGACGTTGCCCGGGAGTATCTGCCATTTTTACTGTTTACCAAAATATCATTTTTAAAATTATCAGACGTCTTTTCAAAATTACGTTCTAACCTGTTATTTTTTTAAAATCTTAAATTTATAAATAATAAGAGGTTAAGCGCTGGAGTTTAAGTGCTGTATATTTTATTTAAACATTAAGAACTGCAAAAAGAAAATCGGAAAACTTTTAAAATTGGTCCGTTAATGTAGACCATGATTCTAGAAAAATTACTTATCTTAAAGAGTTTAGAAGCGATCAGAAGCTATAAAGCCGTTAAAAGGATTTTGAAATTTGACCAATTATAGAGATATGCTGAAATCGTATAAGATGGATATTAGACAAGGTGATATCTATGGCAGCCTAAAAGTAGTTACAGGGCAGAAACAAACAAACATACACCCCATATCAGTGCTAGTGTCAGACACAAGATCGGTTTTTAATGTAGGGAAACTCTTACTTGCTCCAAAAATTTTAATTGCCCCAGTCTAGAAAGATTTCTTATTCACTAACCAAGGACATAACAGATGAAGTGTCGTATCAGAACAGATACTACACTTTGAATTATTTATTTGCAAAAAATATAACGGTTACATTTGGAACAAATTAGGCACAAGGCCATTAAAAGTGTGGGATAAATAGAGTTGTTAGTCATGCTCTGTCTGCTATAACATATTTGTCTATTCTACTCTTGGCTAGAAACAAGTAATATGAGAAGTTATGAGCCCTTTTGTTTATTTGTTTCTTACAAAACATACTGCTCCTTAAACCTCCCACTAACCCTAAGTCCGTGTGAACAAAAATAATTCACAAAATAATCAAAAGACAACTGATTTGCTAAATAATCTGCATTGATAAAATTTTATCCACAAATTTGATAAAACAATTTAGTATAACCGACATGAATTGTTTTAAAGCAAATACACTTGGGATATTAGGCAAAAACAATTATTTTCTTTACCTATCAATTTGTGACCTATTTGCGTTAAAACAATTAACATTTCATAGAAGTTATGAGCCTTTAAAGTTTGCATAGATATCGATTCTGAAGAAAATAGACATCCTTGTTTGCGTTACTGACTAAAAAAAAAGATGGCTACTTTGCTCAGAATCGGTATTTACGCGGACTTAAAAGGCTTATAACCGTTATTAAATGTTAATGTTTTGGTGCAAATATGTCACAAATGTGTAGGTAAAGCTGAATAAATGTTTATTTCAATAATCTCACAAGTGTATTTCCTTTAAATTTATTCATGTCGTTAATAGTGATGATTACACAGGAAAAAATTTATATTTGAAAAATTAAAAAAATAAGTAAACATCAGCACAATTCACACAACAAATTACTAAGGCGAATTATTTGCCCCTCACCGCTTGCAAAGTCAGACTAAACTAATCGCTAAAATTTGCAAGCCAATTTTACAACTCGTTGCTATTTATTATTATTATTATTATTATTATTATTATTATTATTATTATTATTATTATTATTATTATTATTATTATTATTATTATTATTATTATTTATACTATTGTTATTTGTGGTAGTAGTAGTAGTATTTTTACTACACAGACGGTTATAATTATTAGAATTGGTAGTAGTAGTAGTAGTAGTAGTAGTAGTAATTTTCAAAAACAATTTCTTTTTTCTCCCAAATGTTTTTTCAGGGTGTTCACGTATAATCAACTAAAAAAAAGTGGCATCTCTTTTATGGAAAGAGAGAGGGAATTATTTAGCTGAGGGTTCTCATCTACAATAATAGCGAGACTTTTTTTCTCGTTACTCAATCCGAAACACACACAGCCCAAAAGTTTTTTTTTTTTACTTTTCTGGTTGCTGTTTTATATTAACATTGTGAGGTCCAGACAACCATCTACAGCAAATGATTCAATAGTTCAAGGTTGGGGCATGGAATTTCTCAAGTTAATTTGCTTTCCCGGTCAGCACCGGGACACGGGTCAGCTAATATTAAATAAAGTGTTCTCTCTCTCTCTTTCTCTCTCTCTCTCTCTCTCTCTCTCTCTCTCTCTCTTGTTGTAAGCAGTATTATTATTATTATTATTATTAGATTGGAATGAATATCCAGAAAAAGGAAAGAGTCAAAGAATCATATAGAGAGAAAGAGAGTGATTGAAATTGATCTATTACTATATCTCTCTAAAGGAAAACTATAACCGAAAGAGAAAGATAGAGAGCGATAGTGTGTGTGTGTGTGTGTGTGTGTGTGTGTGTGTGTGTAAATAGTAGAATTAATTTCGGCGATCTGTGCTGGAAATAAATACGAACAAGACAGAAATGTCTTTTTTTCTGATTAGAAACTCCCCCATCACTCTGTTTGTCATAGCATGATACCTTGCAGCAACTTTTTTTTTTTTTTTTTTTTTTACTTTAGTTCGCCCCAAACAAGGCACAATGCCACTGAGACGTAAGGGGCTACTGTAAATTAGGGGCATCCTAAGTGGGGAGTTGTGCAGCAAGATACTTGTTCACATTACATTTAAACTTCTGTGTGTTAGTACAATCAGGGAAACGAGAAGCAGGAAATGGATGCCAAAGGCTACTAGTTAAAGTAGAAAGCACTATGGCATCTGGAGATCTTAACGGTGAAGGTGTAGGATCTTGCTGACCGCAGGTTGATTTTAGGTATTTATGTAGAGGAAGCATCAGTGCAGCAATTTGCTGGAACACGTTCCATTAAAAAACTTGTAAAACAAGCACAGGGATGCAACATTGCAGCGATGGGACAGAGGCTGGAGCTTGTTTTATAGTGTAAAACCTATTAGATTAGAGGCTCTTTTTTTGGATCCTGTCCAAGAGGGAGAGGTTAGTGGTTGGTGCCCCAGCCCAGATGTGACAATACTCCATTCATGGGCGAATGCTGATTATGCAAGAGATGCAATGCAGAGTAAAAATTTAAAGATACAGAGGAGGAGAATACATCACTCCATGTATATGGATGACTTGAAATTACTAGCAGAAAGAAAAAAAGGAGCTAGAAACACGAATAGACAAGTAATAAGTAATAAGAGAATAAATAGATGCGCTAATAATACTCCAGCATTCTGAAGGCAGACCCCATCAACTCAACAGAGATGAGAATGATAATAAAAAGAGAGTACCTCAGAAGAACCAGAAAACATAGTTGACTCAAAATCATCAGGAGTTATCTACTGTGAATTATACTGAGCAACGAGAGAATGCACTCTCCGATTTTTCTAAAATCAAGAATATATCTAATTTCACCCACATGTGAATTTAGAAACTGGATTTATTTTCTTTCTGGATTAGAAGCCTAGGTGATCGGACGTGGCTCCGGTCGTCTGGCCATCTCAGTGTGGCTTTCACAAACCGTTATTACAGTCATCTTTAGACCCCCTATTCTGGTAACAATCGTAGGATCTCAGAACATCATCAATTAAATGTAAGTCGCATTTATTTATACATTCTCCATGCATGTCTCTCACTATTCGTTGACCCTGGAAATACATGTTATTTATCGATTGTGTTGGGACATAAGTGTATACTTTCATATAATAATTATGTCTTTAGTTTTCACTCTTTTATGTATTATGTTTCGTTTATCCTTCTTATGTTTGCGTTGGCAAAACTGTCTCTGAGAGAATACATTTGTATACATAGAATTTGAAAACTACCTTGATACCAATATTGTAGGAGCACTAGGAACAGTTCTGATAAATCTGGATTAAAGATGAGAGATAAATTAGAATCAAAGTGACGATGACACCATAAAAACGACTGAACTGATGAAAGCCGAAGTAGTAAGAAAAATCCCTGCATGCAGAAACCAACCACATAGCCAGATAACTTTGACAAACAACAGGTAAGTTGAAATAAAGTAGCACTTCCTAAACGCAACTAGAAATATAGAAGGACCATCGTAAGACGAACTAAAACTACATACGTAGATATACAAGAAAAATACTATAATCTGAACCCCCTCTAAAAAATTGAAAATGCATCAGCAAAAACTCAATGGTAAACGGCTTGTGTGAGAACACAACCAAACTTGCACTGATGATCGAAAGAAACGGACAGTACTTGAAATCTGTGAAGACTTATCAGTTAGACTAAAAAAATTATTGGCCATTTGGCTAGGAACAAAGTGTAGTATCTGTTCTGATACTACACTTCGGCTGTTCTGTTCTCTGTCGATGGAGGAGCGATCCTTCTAGATTGACGCAATTTTAATTTTTGTCCCAATCCAGGGTGCCAGTTTTTTGGAGAACTGAAGTTTGTTCACATTAAAAACCGACCGTGTAATTATATTACGATTTAATTTCTTTGAAAAAAAATATTTTATCCACCTTGGAACATTTTTCAACATAGCAGCAGCAGCTCTCTGTTATTAAAATCAGTACAAATAACACTGTTTCCTCTCTGTCTTTATAGTCCAGTCAAAATGTGGCTGAACCTCAAACTAATTGCTAACAAAGGTTTTTAACTTGGATATTGGGCAGATAAAAAAAAGTTTACCAAAATTAGCCTTGCGGAAAAGGGTCAACGGGCGCCATCTTTAAAAATCCAACTTAACAATATTAAAATTTTGAGACATAAAATTCCTGACATTTCCTGACAAGTATGTCCATTATTCCTGACAATTACTGACAAAAATAAATGTTTTTCCTGACAAAAAAACTTTATTTAATTAGAAATAAAAAAAAAAATTTTTGCATGAAAACCCACACAGGACCCACCCTAAGACAGCTTGACATTTTCATGGTGGTTTAAATTGTAATGATAAACTAACACCAGAAAATGACTAGCCCCTGCCATTGTTTTCATGCTTTTTTTTTTAATTTCTTATACAAATATGAATATAAAAGGTACAAAAACAGACTAAGTAGCCTTTTTCAAGGCAACAATTGTCACATTAATTCTTGACATTTTATAAAAAATAGGTACAAAATAAGTACAATTTACAATAAAGGAATGATCAGTTGGTCGAATGCTGGGGCAAGGCTCTTGCATAACCACCACAGAACAAGTTCATGAACGGACCAAAGAACATTTCTTGTCAAGAACTAGTCAAAGGTAACTTCATCATCATCAAGATCTGGCTGTGGTGAGTTGCTGCAGTGTAGGCCTTTGCAATTACCACACAAGTTTGAACAGTCAATGCCATGTTTCCTGCAACTGCATCTTGCTGTAGTACACCCTGAAGTACAGTTACACCTAATTATAGCCAACAAACTTACAGGACCACCTGGCAAGTCAATCTTGATTGGTTGTAATTTACCATCTGAAAGTTTCCATCCCCACTCGTCAGGTTTTAGCTGGTTTCTACATTTCCATTCCTGAATTTGGGAGTAAACTCGAAGGCTGTGGAATTTCGTAGCTGCTCTTGTTGGTGGTAATGATTTGGCCTCAACATACTTTGAGCTTTTTGCAACCTTTTCCTTTAAACGCCTCAGTTGGAGATGATTGATGTTTTCCCCATCATTACCATTGTACAGGCACACTAAAGCCTTCTCCCCAGCTTCAATAACCTCTTCTGCACTGCTATCCTTGCCAAACACTTCTGCCAGTTTGAGGAAGTTTCTATTGTTCATCACCTTTCGAAGGGATGCTGTCTTCCCAATTCCATAAACACTGGATGTAGAATTACAACCCAGTAGTGCATGGATGAAAAAAATGTTAGAACAGACCACATCTCCCAAACCAAAAATTTCATCATCTCTTTGATGTTCCAGACTTTCACACTTTTTGCACTATCCTTTGGTTGTGGCATGAAGATGTTGTAACCATCATCTCTATTGGCATGATAACATAGAAAGACCAATAGGTCAGTGTCATCTGCTATCAAAATGGTTTCTCCTGTCTGTGCCAGTTCTAGAGCAGTCTTCACAACCAATATGTCAGTGTCTCCAGATGCATGGACTACTTTACAACCTGCTTCCTCCAAACTCTTTCCCAGCAAGTTGATGAACAATTGTTTTTTTTCTAGATTAGCTAGGAAAACATCCTGTTTTAGTTTGAACATCATAAAAAAGAGGTCAGTGACACATTAACACCAACAGAGCCCCATTCTCGGCATCGGTGAGTTGCGTCTTTAATGGATGAACCACTTTCATACCCATCAAAGACAATGCATGCTTTTCCATATCTAGTTGTGACATATCTGCGGTATTGGGCACAGATCTCATCAAATGTGTGACCTTTTTGCCATGAGAAGCCTTGAAGTACTGCTCCACCATCTACGAAATACTGTGGATCTGAAAACTGTGGACATGATTGTACAGGGGAAGTCAGTTCCCATATTGTGTCTGCCAAAGTCGCGGTAGTCTGAAAGAATCAAAAAGTGCAGGTGGGTAACCACAAAGCTCATACTAGAAATGTTCTTGCTGAATTGAGGGTTCATTGGTAGATAGCACACACAGTCTCTGAAATAGGAGTTGTGGATCAGTCTCAACTGCTTCATCGTTGCTGAGCGAAACTTTTAACCCAAGCATAATTGCCTGATCCTTTCTTTTAAAAGTGTACTTATGGACATTTTCTCAAACCATTGAAGCTATGATTGCCTCTCCTATGGAATTTGCTCTGTCCACATTCAACTTTTTGTCTCCATTTACTTCACTTGAAATGCTGTGAATGGACGGATCTTCCATGAAAGGATCATATGTCTGGAGAAACGCAAGGAGCTTCCATGTATCCCTTACATCTCGCTCTTTTCTTGCTGAAGTAACCTCCTAGTGCCGGTCACGAGTGCCATAATGAATGCCTGCTAGTTCTTGCATTGTAAACTTGATTTCAGCGCATGCTGGCAGTGATAGCGTCCAAGCCAATCGTTGAATTTTGTCTATTCCTCTGCCATGAGTAAGACCTCCAGACGTCTTCATGCTTCTCATTAGCACCTGCTCAATAACCAGATCTGTCGACAAGCCAGCCCAGTAGCGATCACTCCGTCTAATCACATGGAATCCTTCAGAAAATTTCTGGTACACTTCAGAATGGGTTTTCAGCAGCCTCTCATCTGTGTATGGAGCCCACCAAGTCACAAGACAAATGATTTCAGGTGACTGGAACTAGGCTGTGACTCGACTATCATCATTGCTTTGTACCAAAGTGGTTGATCGAATGTTAGAGTTGGTGTAATGTTGTTTTTCCTGGCTAAATCACATAACGTTGAGTACACGCAGGTTGGGTTACCAGGGTCCATGTCGATCATTGGCAAAAAAACTGTGGCTGATTTCCCAAGATATGTTCCTTTGTGCACTGACTGCATAAGGCCTGACCATGCAGGTCTGGATGGATGTGAAATTAGTGAAATCTCAACATTAGCAGTGTAATCGACAACTTTCATGGGATGGAGCTCTTTAAATGTCACTGGTGGTTTGTTGGTGTGTTGTGAATCTAGGTACTTGATATTGATCCTTCCAACCCTTGTTATATCTTCTGAAAGGACTTGGATCCTTAGAACTGGTTTTGCTTTAACTTTCCCTGGCATAAAAGATGCTATGATGCCCATATCGTGGAATGTGTTGAATCCATTAATACTCCTTACATTATGGTCCACATTATCAGCTATGAACTGCACAAATTCAGTTTCAACAGGGATGAGAATTTCAGCGCCATGAACAAGAGCAGCACTTCTTTCGAATTTCTGGACTTGGAAGTAAGATGAAGAGAAGCCATGCTTATTCAGAGTGTCAATTAAGAACCTCGATCCAAATTGGTCATGCATTTCCACTGCTAAACCAAACTGCAAAGGTGCAAGGAGAACTCTGGGTCTAGCAGCCTGCATTATCGCTTGACCAACTGATGCAAGTTTCAAATCATTGTCCTTGCTTGCAAATATCTTCCTGAGAAAGGTCAACAATGTTTTAGGAACATATTCAAGAATCACATCCTGTTCAAGATCATTCTTAGACAGGTAATATTCTGAACTTGTCTGGATACGTTTAATGTCATTCTTGATAAGGTTGGCTGCCGTCTCTATGATTCTAATGGCTTCTGATTCTGAATTGTCTGTTGAGCGGCTCTGTGCATAGAATTCATGGAGAATACATTTTGCTGTACTTAAGAATGTAACAACATTATGTTTCCCATTAATTTCGGCCACAATGATTTTGTCTTTGAAATGTTCTAACAATCGAGATTTCATGTATGAGAGACTGTATGGTTCAAAGCCAGTGTCCTCAGGAATTTCCTCCATTTTTTTAACAAGATCGACAATAGTGAGTTGCTCCTCGTCATTTTGCTGCAAATATTTAGCAACTTCCAGAAATGCTTGCTTTCTCTCTGAATCTTCTGGTCTACCATGGTTTTGTTTCTTAGAAGAATCAGCAGAAGAAAATGCCTTAGGAATGTTTTTATTGAAATCAAAGTTTGCAAAACATGTTCTGTGATAACGTGCTTCTTCTGAAACAAGGTCAGCTACATAATCTATTCTACCTTTAAAAGTGGATGCTTAGCCATCATTTTTTCGGACTTTCTCACAAACTTTTAACACTCTGTCCTTAAACTCGATAGTTTCTACATGGGAAACATAAACACATCTTTTCTTTCTATCAGATTTTGCTCCAGAACCACAAAAAAGACAATATTCCTTAAAGTTAAACACACATAAAGAGCAGCTTGCACGGGATAGAATTTCTATCATGGATGGACCTGTTTTTACGGTCAATTTCTATGTATTTAGGTTGATCCAATGCTGTCTGCATTTCTTGTGAAAACGTTGACCAATCTGAATTATGACCTTCTCTCCACATTTTTCAGAAGCTCTGTTAATGGAATCAATGCCCTTCTGTCTGACGATGAATGTTTCTTCATTACTGGACAGTTCATTGTTGCAAATAGCACACTTGTCAGCATCCATAATTATCGGTACTTCACTTTGACCAACCTGAAATTAGAATATGACAGAATATTAAGCTCCTGCAGTAATACATCAAAAGAGACCAAAATAAGGCATAAGAAGTTATAATTATATTTAACTTTATGAAAACTGTTGGTTTGATCCAATTTCACATTGCTACATTTGGTATTTTTGAAGATGAATTTACAGAAATGGAGTTGAGAGAGGGGAGGCTAGAATCGGCGGCAATCTTTAAAAATGGCGCCGTTGACCACTTTCCGCAAGGCTAATTTTGGTAAACTTTGTTTTATCTGAAAGAGAGGTTATTCATGCCCAATATTCAAGTTTAAAACCTTTGTTAGCAATTTGTTTGAGGTTCAGCCAAAAAATCAGCTAGATTGACTGGACTATTAAGGCAGTACAATAGTTCAGTTATAATAATGATGACAATAATAATAACTCACCAACTTGATGTCTGTGTTCCTGTTTCTTTCATTTTATTCACTGATTGACTGTATTTATGGCTGTAAGAGTAAACCCTGAAAGTAAAACATTAACAGTATTTAATAAGTTGTATGAGTATTCTTTGATGCTGTTGGTATATAAAGGAAGGGGTGGGATTCCTTTACTCTTGCATTTCAAAATTTCTAAAACTTTTTTTCTCGTCAGTAGTTCTGTCACAATTAATTTTGAAATAGCATTTTCGGTGGTTGGTCACACTTACATTTGAAATAGTACTTTCATTAGTTTGTCATGCTGATGTTTTAAATACAATTTTCGTAGGTCTGTCACGAAATAAATTTTTAAACAAATGTTTGAAATAACATTTGCGCAAGTGTGCCCCTTAAGTATTAAATAGCATTTTGTTGGTCTGCCTACCTAAAGTTTGAAAAAGATTTGTTTTTAGTCTGTCAGGCCCACGTTTACGTTTTAAATAGTATTTTTTTTCGGTCTGTCATGTTTATTTTTGGAATAGCATTTTGGGGGAATCTGTTACGTTTTGGGTCTGAAATAGAAATAGCATTTTCGTCGATCTGTAACACTTACATTTGAAATAGTATTTTCGTCAGTCTGTAACACTTACATTTGAAATAGTATTTTCGTCGATCTGTAACACTTACATTTGAAATAGCATTTTCGTCAGTCTGTAACACTTACATTTGAAATAGTATTTTCGTCGATCTGTAACACTTACATTTGAAATAGTATTTTCGTCAGTCTGTAACACTTACATTTGAAATAGTATTTTCGTCGATCTGTAACACTTACATTTGAAATAGTATTTTCGTCAGTCTGTAACACTTACATTTGAAATAGCATTTTCGTCGGTCTGTAACACTTACATTTGAAATAGTATTTTCGTCAGTCTGTAACACTTACATTTGAAATAGCATTTTCGTCGATCTGTAACACTTATATTTGAAATAGCATTTTCATCGGTCTGTAACACTTACATTTGAAATAGCATTTTCGTCGATCTGTAACAATTACATTTGAAATAGCATTTTCGTCGATCTGTAACAATTACATTGGAAATAGCATATTAGTTGGTCTGTAACACTTACATTTGAAATAGAATTTTCATCGGTCTGTAACACTTACATTTGAAATAGCATTTTCATCGGTCTGTAACACTTACATTTGAAATAGCATTTTCGTCGATCTGTAACACTTACATTTGAAATAGCATTTTCGTCGATCTGTAACACTTACATTTGAAATAGCATTTTCGTCGATCTGTAACACTTACATTTGAAATAGCATTTTCATCGGTCTGTAACACTTACATTTGAAACAGCATTTTCGTCGATCTGTAACACTTACATTTGAAATAGCATTTTCGTCGATCTGTAACACTTACATTTGAAATAGCATTTTCGTCGATCTGTAACAATTACATTTGAAATAGCATTTTCGTCGATCTGTAACAATTACATTTGAAATAGCATTTTCGTCGATCTGTAACACTCACATTTGAAATAGCATTTTCGTCGATCTGTAACAATTACATTTGAAATAGCATTTTCGTCGATCTGTTACAATTACATTTGAAATAGCATATTAGTCGGTCTGTAACAATTACATTGGAAATAGCATTTTCGTCGATCTGTAACAATTACATTTGAAATAGCATATTAGTCGGTCTGTAACAATTACATTTGAAATAGCATTTTCATCGGTCTGTAACACTTACATTTGAAATAGAATTTTCATCGGTCTGTAACACTTACATTTGAAATAGCATTTTCATCGGTCTGTAACACTTACATTTGAAATAGCATTTTCATCGGTCTGTAACACTTACATTTGAAATTGCATTTTCATCGGTCTGTAACACTTACATTTGAAATAGAATTTTCATCGGTCTGTAACACTTACATTTGAAATAGCATTTTCGTCGGTCTGTAACACTTACATTTGAAATAGCATTTTCATCGGTCTGTAACACTTACATTTGAAATTGCATTTTCATCGGTCTGTAACACTTACATTTGAAATAGCATTTTCATCGGTCTGTAACACTTACATTTGAAATAGTATTTTCGTCAGTCTGTAACACTTACATTTGAAATAGTATTTTCGTCGATCTGTAACACTTACATTTGAAATAGCATTTTCATCGGTCTGTAACACTTACATTTGAAATAGCATTTTCGTCGATCTGTAACAATTACATTTGAAATAGCATTTTCGTCGATCTGTAACAATTACATTGGAAATAGCATATTAGTTGGTCTGTAACACTTACATTTGAAATAGCATTTTCGTCGATCTGTAACACTTACATTTGAAATAGCATTTTCATCGGTCTGTAACACTTACATTTGAAATAGCATTTTCGTCGATCTGTAACACTTACATTTGAAATAGCATTTTCGTCGATCTGTAACACTTACATTTGAAATAGCATTTTCGTCGATCTGTAACACTTACATTTGAAATAGCATTTTCATCGGTCTGTAACACTTACATTTGAAATAGCATTTTCGTCGATCTGTAACACTTACATTTGAAATAGCATTTTCGTCGGTCTGTAACACTTACATTTGAAATAGCATTTTCGTCGATCTGTAACAATTACATTTGAAATAGCATTTTCGTCGATCTGTAACAATTACATTTGAAATAGCATTTTCGTCGATCTGTAACACTCACATTTGAAATAGCATTTTCGTCGATCTGTAACAATTACATTTGAAATAGCATTTTCGTCGATCTGTTACAATTACATTTGAAATAGCATATTAGTCGGTCTGTAACAATTACATTGGAAATAGCATTTTCGTCGATCTGTAACAATTACATTTGAAATAGCATATTAGTCGGTCTGTAACAATTACATTTGAAATAGCATTTTCGTCGGTCTGTAACACTTACATTTGAAATAGCATTTTCGTCGATCTGTAACAATTACATTTGAAATAGCATTTTCGTCGATCTGTAACAATTACATTTGAAATAGCATTTTCGTCGATCTGTAACACTCACATTTGAAATAGCATTTTCGTCGATCTGTAACAATTACATTTGAAATAGGATTTTCGTCGATCTGTTACAATTACATTTGAAATAGCATATTAGTCGGTCTGTAACAATTACATTGGAAATAGCATTTTCGTCGATCTGTAACAATTACATTTGAAATAGCATATTAGTCGGTCTGTAACAATTACATTTGAAATAGCATTTTCATCGGTCTGTAACACTTACATTTGAAATAGAATTTTCATCGGTCTGTAACACTTACATTTGAAATAGCATTTTCATCGGTCTGTAACACTTACATTTGAAATAGCATTTTCATCGGTCTGTAACACTTACATTTGAAATTGCATTTTCATCGGTCTGTAACACTTACATTTGAAATAGAATTTTCATCGGTCTGTAACACTTACATTTGAAATAGCATTTTCGTTGGTCTGTAACACTTACATTTGAAATAGCATTTTCATCGGTCTGTAACACTTACATTTGAAATTGCATTTTCATCGGTCTGTAACACTTACATTTGAAATAGCATTTTCATCGGTCTGTAACACTTACATTTGAAATAACATTTTCATCGGTCTGTAACACTTACATTTGAAATAGCATTTTCATTGGTCTGTAACACTTACATTTGAAATAACATTTTCATCGGTCTGTAACACTTACATTTGAAATAGCATTTTCATCGGTCTGTAACAATTACATTTGAAATAGCATTTTCGTCGATCTTTAACAATTACATTTGAAATAGCATTTTCGTCGATCTGTAACAATTACATTTGAAATAGCATATTAGTCGGTCTGTAACACTTACATTTGAAATAGCATTTTCATCGGTCTGTCATAGATATCTTCGTCTTCATATATAACGTTGTTTGGAAAATAATAGCCTTTTTTAAAAAGCAGATGTCAGTTGCTATTTTTATGTTTTATATAGAACTAGCTGTCCCTAACCGGCGTGGTACGGGAGTGAGGGGAAAAATGACTGACTTGTTTATGAAAAAAATGTAAATTAATTTCCGTGACTTTACTTTCATAATAAAATTATTTTGTGAAATAATGATTTTTAAAAGCATTCGTTTTAGTATTTTACGATTATCCATGAATAGTAAAGGACAGATAATAATGTGTAGTTAATATGGAGGCGAGAAACGCCCCCCCCCCACACACACTGCTCCTCTGTCACACACACACAGACATACTTTTAAGTTGCATAATTTAATTAATATATATGTATTTATTTTTGAAGAACTCAAGGGAGAGAACTCAGTACACTTGCACACACTAAATTCCTTTTAATCTGTTTCGGTGAGTAAGGGAAAATATCTCCACTTCTCAGCCAAAATAAGTACTTTCAGAAAATACTGAAGCGAAATAAAATTTATTCATGTCAATAATATAGTAGAGGGGAAAAACGAAAAAGTTAAGATAGTTCGAATCAATTCTTAGTTATGATCGCCTGTAGTAAAATAACAGAATAATTAATTGGCTGACCGAACGAGAACAATCTATTATTTTTGAAACGATCGTAGCCAGCATAATTGTAATAACAAAGATCTTTTGGAAAGTCGATCTTGGTTAAAAAAAAAAAATTGTCTGAACCAAGTAAAATAATTATTACAGTTATTTTCCTGGTGAAAAACGAGCTGATTACAGTAAAAGGTTAATTGTAGATTTCCTACACTATCAAATATTGTGGGAATAACCATTCAATTATTTTCCCCAGATCGTGAAGATCAGCAAGCTTCATTTCTCGACCTATTCTTGATAAAACTGCCTAAGGGTAGTGTGACGGATACTCATAGCCCACTCGGGAATGCTGATCACCTTGTTATAATGGTTGATATCACCTTAAACCTCCAACACCAAACCGAAGTGCTGTTACTTAAAATAACAAGATATTACCATTGGGCTGATTGGAAATCCATCAGAGATCTCATCAGAGATGCCACACGGGGTGATTTTTTTTTCTCTCGCTGCTAAACAGTGTGCAAATGAGGTAACAGAATGAGTCAAAACAGGCATATAAGCGGTTGTTTTCACGCTGAAATTCTATAGTAAGCCCCACTCTCCCCAATGATTCCCTTTGACTTGTGCAGCTGCTATTGCACATGAGCAGCAAGCATTATGCCGATTCAAATAAGTCAGCTATAAATAGACAAAGAGTTATAGCACCAATAAACCATTATAAGAGTGTAATAGTCACAGCTAATTGTAGGTATACCGAGATAACCAGAAAACATATTGAGTCACAGAAATTAGGAATTCGCGATTTATGGAAAATCTATAACAGTGCGGTGAACAATGGGCAATAAATAATTCCCCCACTATCCAGCCACCATAATGTTCCTTGGACGGCAACGGATCAGGCTGAACTTCTTGCCCAGTGGTTTACCTTGGACTCCACAAACCGCCTCCTCTCAAATTTCTAACTACAGACAGAAACCACACTTGATGATCTGATCATCACCCATTCCCATGTCCTGAATATCATAAAAAAAACGTCCTCCAAAGCATTTGGACCTGATCTTATCCTTGCTATAGTAATAAAAAATGCTCTGCTGAGCTGGCCCCGTCCTCTCTAAACTCTTCAACAAATATCTTACCGAATCTAGCTTCCCTGACAGCTGGAAAATTGTGGCACCAGTTTTCCAGAAATCTGGTAAAAGAACTGACCTGCAAAAAGTCTCCTTGCGCTTTTCGTTAAAATCCTTAAATCATTAATCGATTTAGAGATAGTCCGCCGCCTCAAAAAAGCTAAACTACTTTTCTCTGGCAAACCGTATGTATTTAGGCAATCACATTCTGCTGCAGATATCCTAACGGTCATCTATGAATGCATATAACATATGCTGGATAAGGGAGGTGAAGCTAGCGTGGTAGTGCTTGATATATCAAAAGCCTTTGACAAGTCCAACATTTAAACTTGACCTAACCTTCACAAGTAACATGAATTAGAATGAATACATAGAAAAAAAGGTAGGCTCCCTCTACCGAGCTAGAAAACTTCTAACACCTGCCAGTATGCTATACCTCTACAAAGCTACCATTCGCTCATGCATGGAGTATTGTTGTCACATCTGGACTTGTACACCAACCACTAGTCTCTCCCTCCTGCACAGAGTCCCAAAAAAGTCTATAACCTAATAGGTCACACACTGTCTACCAAGTTCCAACCCCTGTCCCATCGCCACAATGTTACATCACTGTGCTAGTTTTACAAGTACTTCTATGGAATGTGCTCAGACAAACTTATTGCACTTATCAACGTAAATACTTCCGACAAACCCGACAAACAGCAAAATCAAACCCCTTCACGGTAGAAGTTCTTTAATAGCTTTTTTCCTCAAACTGCTTGCTTTTGGAATTCCCTCTCTGGTCTCTGTTTCCTCGACTGTACCAACATGCAGAAAATTAAATGTAATGTGAACAATCATCTCGCATCACAACTCTCCACTTAGGATGCCCCTATAAATCTAGCCTCTAATTCACAGTGAGTCCTTATGTCTCAGTGGCAGCGTGCCTTGTTTAGGGTAATATTGAAGTAAAAGAAAAAATGAATATATATATATATATATATATATATATATATATAGACGAGCAAATAAATGCTCCCTGTCGGTTGCATTTTTTTTGCTAGGCTACCGCGTCACATGGTGTACACTTGTTACAAAAGAATCAAAAGTTTATGACCGCAGTTCTGGTGTACAAATGAATTGAAAATTTACGGCCGTGCCTCTGGTGTACAAACGAATCGAAGTTTACGGACACGCCTCTGGTGTACAATAGAATCGAAAGTTTATAGACGCGCCTCTGATGTATAAAAGAATCGAAAGTTTATGACCACGCCTCTGTTGTACAGAAGAATTATAGTTTATCGAAAGTTGCCGGACGCATCTCTGTGTACAAAAGAATTAAAAGTTTACCTACATAATTAAATAAGCGTAAACCGAAATAAAAATAAACAATCACGATGCCCCCTTCCGGCTTCCCTCTCACAATGACGTCATTTCCGGAAGAATAAGTCTGCAATTTTCCAAATTAATTTCAAGCCTTTAAAAAATTAATTAGAATTTTATTTTGGGATAAAAATACAATTTAAGACGAATTAATAAATTTCATCCAAAATGTGTGCCAAAATCAAACGAAATAAGCGAACAAACACTTCACCCACCCCAACAAGATCGGAGTTAATGCCTGGGAGCATGACATCATGACAACAGAATATTTAGTACACTACCACTTTATAAAAAAGGAGAAGGTAATCCTGGGAGAATGGTATCATGAGGAACGAACATATATTATAATGCCTCTCCCCCGGAAAGTAAAGGTAATGCCTGGGAGGAATGTATCATGACGAATGAAAATATACTGCACAGAATTAATAGACCCGATTAAATCGAGTTATTTTTTAATGAACACGTAGGAGGTAATGCCTGGGAGCATGATATCATGACAACAGAATATTTAGTACACTACCACTCTATAAAAAGGAGAAGGTAATCCTGGGAGAATTGTATCGTGAGGAACGAACGTATATTATAATGTCCCTTCCCCTGGAAAGTAGAGGTAATGCCTGGGAGAAATGTATCATGACGAATGAAAATATACTACACAGAATGAAAAGACCTGATTAAATCGGATTCATTATCTTTGGGAGTTCAGCTAAGTTGGTAAAGCGATAGACTAAAGACATCAAGTTTGACTGAAGACATCTGGGTTGCGAGTTCGAATCACGCTCTCTGCATCAAGTTTATATATCGTTTATTTATTTATTATTTAATGGTTAAGATGTGCCCTAATGTATTTCTTACGTTTAAAAAATTATCTTTGACAGAAATCCTGACATTATAACAGAGAATGTCCTCCTTATATTATAAGTAAATATTATATATATATATATATATATATATATATATATATATATATACTGAATCTACTCCTGTACTGATGATGGTAAAAAACCCAAGACGATATCGTCGGTAGGTTCAAAAACGTTTTGATGCTACAGCATCTTTTAACAAGGCTGAATAAAAATAAGAATAGAAAGTGAAAATTGAGAATCTCGCATTGGAAAAATCACCAGCGAGATTCTCAATTTTCACTTATTTTTATTTTATTTCTGTCAACATTGGTTGATTGATTTAAGACTGTAATATTGTTTATATCATTTTATAAATGCTCTATTTGGAATTGAACATATTTGAAAATATTGGTTTTATGTTAATTTTATTAACACACACACACACACACACACACACACACACATATATATATATATATATATATATATATATATATATATATATATATATATATATATATATATATATATACATGCTCCTTTATCTTTGTGTTGCGTACTCCCCACTATTTTCTCTTAAACTTTGCCAAACTTTCTTTTATCTTTCCAATTTTACTACTACTACTACTACGACGACGATCACGATGCTTCTAAGTCCTCTCTCCTTTCATATGCTCCGTAACTCTCTTTTCTATCATTTTCATCGAGCTCCCCCGGAAATAAAATGACCTCCAGGGGAGTTTCGATAACCACACCAAAAATCTGGTTAGATTGAACCATTGGCTTAGAGTCACACTAAAGAAACCTTGTCGACATTTCCTCTGACAATCGCCTCCCCCCCCACCTCCTCCTCCTCCTCCTCTGCCTCCCTATCTTCGTACCTCCTCCGGTTCCATCCATGTTTTGTAGCGAACACAGTCAAATGAAGGCTCCAGAATTTCAAAACAAATTCAATTAAAACCATTGTTTACTCAATTTTAAGCAAGACACGAAGCGAAACCAAGAAGACAATCGCCGTAAATAGATGCCCTAAACGAAGACAAAGAAGAAATGAAAAAAAAAAAACAAAACAAGTAGTTGTTCAACGAACATCCAAAGTTATTGCAGCTTTAAACTGAAAATGGTAACCCTAAACAAAACAAAGCAAAAATACAAAACGTTAATAAGATCCAGTGCCGGTGCTAGGGGCTCATGGAATCTTCCCGAATCTATGATAAGGGCATAACTACGCTTTCTGAACAAATCAATGTGTTCCTTTTTTTAATCATCAAATATCGGAGAATTATCAGATTTTAATTAAATTTTTAGCCTTTATTCAATAAACTATATATTTTATAAGGAATACAAGTTTACAACTTTAACATCAGAGCGATCTTCACAAGTTTCACAGAATTTTAGTTTGAAGCGGATTAACGCACATACACAATACAAATTTGTAACTATATATATATATATATATATATATATATATATATATATATATATATATATATCCTACACGCCCGCGTGCTTAAGCACTCTTTGATCTTGAAATATTTGAACCCCGACGCCGGCTTTAAATGTATCTTTATTTCAGTAATATATGTGGTGATTTCCGTTGCCCTATGGATTGGGGCGTCGGATCGTGACTCTCTTCTGAATCTACAAACTGCGTTCGAACCCGTCTTACCGCCTGAAACGACAATCTCCTGCACTGATGAGGACGTAAGTCGGAAACAACGTTGTCTGTAGGTAAATACTATTTAATATTTAATAAAGAATATTCATAATTTACACACACACACATATATATATATATATATATATATATATAAGGTAAATAAATTTATTTTAGAGAAAAAAACAACACATCGTTATATGGCTTTCTACATTTCTATTGATAATTTCGAATTTAAAACGATGTTTCCAAGTGCAAAAGTTTTATTTCATATATATATATATATATATATATATATATATATATATATATATATATATATGTGTGTGTGTGTGTATGTGTGTGTGTGTTAACAGAGAAAAAACGTAACTAATATATGATGTAGAAATTTGTAACCGAAGTGTAAATATGAACATTAACAGCCCATACATATACTTTCTCCTTAATCCAGAGATTCAGAAAAAAATAGAAAAAAAACGTACCTAGTATATAATGCCAAAAATTTGTAACGAAAATGTAGATATGAACTTTAACAACCGATGTATATACTTTCTCCTTAATTCAAATTAAAAATTAAAAAAAAAAAAAAAACAGCAAAAAGAAACCTACCTGATATATGATGTCGCTGTCTGGCGGCAGTGATGCAGCTTTGTTGTCTGTACAGTTGTCTACGCAGCTAAATTCATTCCCCAAGTTTGGCCCCTTTCTCGGACGTGGTGGTAGACTGTTGGAAGACATGGCCCCATCAGCTGTTTGCACCATGGGTACCCTTGGCCAGGAAGGAGAAACGTGGAACGGGCATTTTGTGTTCCGCTGCTCGCATGCGCAAAGGCTCGAGTGATTATCGTTGGACACGTTTCTACGGTTATTACACCTGATTATACAAATAGATATCGCCGCCGTCACAGGCACGGATACTGTGATCGCAATAACAACGATAACCACCACTAAGTAGAGCTGGATTTTGTTCTCCGACTGGACATGCATAGGGTTGACGATTTCCGACGTCTTGTTGCTCACTGTTAGTCTCAATGATATATTTGTCATGGCTGTTTGCACGGGTATCCCACTGTCCTTGACGCCAAGCTGGAGGTTGTATGTTCCTGCATCGTGTGGTGTTACCACACGATTGAAAGACAATAATCCTGTATAAGGGTTGACAATAAATAGCTGCTTGTCATTACCGTGAAGGATCTCATATTTGAGAAAGGCATTTTCTCGACTGTCGCTGTCCGACGCCCGTAGATAGGTGATGTTGTTCGTGCGGTAAGGGTGGTAGTGAACGTTCAACGTGAATGGGTTCACGTTCGGGAATGTAAAAAATGGCGCGTTGTCGTTTTTGTCTTTGATCTTGACGATCACTTTGACTGTATTATTTAGCGACGGCATCCCACTGTCTTTGACCAGAACTTGAAAATGGTAAATCTCCTGGAACTCGTGATCAAGGCGCATTACGGTCAAAATTAATCCGTTGTCTTTTATGTAAAACGGTAGGAAATTCTTGTTGCTGGTCAGAAGCGAGTAGGTGAGCTTTCCACCTGGTCCCAGATCTGGGTCCGAAGCATTTATATATCCGACCGGGATCTTCGATTTTTCATTTTCGTATATCGTAAATTTGTAGGTCTCTTTGGAGAACCTAGGCTTCTCGTCATTCGTATCCATCACTGTGATGGAGAATTTGCTGACGCTATTTAAAGGTGGGGAGCCTCTGTCCTGGCATCGGATGGTTATATCATGATGGTCTTGCGTTTCTCTGTCGACTGGGTTCTTTACGATAACTTTATATTTTTTGGTGTTAAATGTCTGCAGTTGGAACTTATCGTGGTGAAGGTCGCAGGTAACCTCGCCGTTCAACCCGGCATCGTGGTCAATCACTTTAACGTATGCAATAAAACTCCCAACCTCGATATTCTCAAGTATCGTGTGAGAGTTTGAAACTGAGACAAAGTTGACTTCGATTTTTGGGGCATTGTTCTGTTGGTTAATGACATTAACCTGAACCATCGCCATTGAGCTCAACGCAGGGACCCCTTCATCCGTCGCTTTCACATACAACTCATGGGTCAGTTTCTGTCCAGATAAAAACTTCTTCTGGAGGAAGATCTCTCCGGTTATTTCGTTTAGTTTAAAATGCGATTTGGCCGCGTCTGACGTCTGCGGACTATACCGATACACAACTCGACCGTTTTTGTCGGAGTCCAAATCGCTCGCCGATAGAATAATGAATGGCGAGACTCCATGATGTTCGTTGGTAACGGAAACGTTGTAGATGCTTTGTAAGAAAACGGGTGGATTGTCGTTTACATCCATAACAGAAATGTAAAGATCCAGAACGTTCTGCTCGGGTGGGGATCCGCCGTCTTTTGCAACCACCTGAATCCTATACGAGGCTTTCATCTCCCTGTCCAGTGTCTCTTGCAGGATTATAACAAGCTCTGAAGTGCCATCAACACTCCGCGACACATTTAGCGCAAAGGGCTCATCGATGTTTTTTTTTAAATGGTATGTGATCTGCGAATTTTGAAGCCCAATGTCCCCGTCCTGCGCACTGGGGATTATTTTACGGATCCCTTTCTTGTCGTCTTCGGAGAATTCGATACTGAATTGTTTTAAAGGAAACTGCGGCTTGTGGTCGTTCATGTCCTTAATTATTATTTTCACTTCAATAATCTTGATGAATGAGGTCGCCTTTCGAACGGCAACGTCGACCATAATGAAGCACTCAGTGTTGCGCGTACATAGGGTCTCGGCGTCGATTGTCTGAGCCGAATAAAGCTTCCCCGTTCTTTTGGAAATGCTGAACAGGAAAGGCCTGTCGGTGTCTTTTTGGTTGAGGAAGACGAACTGGATCAAATTCCGGTCTTGGTGGGGGATGGTATTCATCAGGTTAGAATCAGAGGCCACGTCACCTAGGTAAGTATTTGGGTTATCCCCTTCTTCCATATAGTAGGTGAGGTCGACGCTGATGCATGTGTGAATCAGGAACGGCAACAAATACACGACGATTAACATATTTAGCATAAGTCCATTATGTGAAATGCCAGTGAGATCCATCTAAAAACTGGAAAACTAACGGCTGGTTTTCAGGTGTGCAAAATATTGTGATGAGAAAACCTAGATAAAAAAATGAAAAAATATATTAAGTTTTACTCGAATATACAGGTACATCACATACATTAAATTGATATATATATATTTATATGTTTGGTTGCATTCCAATGACCAAGGAAAAATCACTCCACAATCATAATTTTATTTATTTATTTATTTTTAATTTTATTTTTATTTCGGCGAATGCCTATATGTTTTCCATTCCGTCTTACGTGCGTTTCACAACCCGTAAAGAAAAATATTGTATTTAGTTTAACAGGCTGCTCTTCAGAGAACTGTTCATTTAATAATAAAAAACAACACTATTCCAAAATAAAAACAAGAAAGGTAAAAACAAAACCCAAAGAAAACGGCAAGTCTGTAATTTGAAACAATTTGGATGATATTATAAGGGATATGAACCGAAAAATATGTTATATATATATATATATATATATATATATATATATATATATATATATATATATATATATAGTAAGCTATGAAAATATATTTATGGCAATTAAGCTACACTTGCGTTTCATCCCCGGGGCGAATCTTCAGGCTAAAAGGCATGGAGTTATTTTTGCTGGGTGTTTTTATATACACGGCTAGCTAGTTAACCAATCAGATTCTTTGTTGTTCTCTCAGCCAATCGTTGGCTTCCCACGAACAAAGGTCTTGTTAGTGTTACTTCCTATATCCTGTTCTATTGTTCTGTTTTCTATAGATTGCCATATATATATATATATATTTGCATTCCATAAACCATGGTAAATGAATGAAAACCATAATATTCATTGGTTTTAATAACTTCTTTATTTCTGTACTTCGGTGAGTTTTTTTTACATCTCTCATTTTACACCGAAAGGTAATTTATTCAAATTATATATATATATATATATATATATATATATATATATATATATATATATATATATATATATATATATATATTGTGGGTGGGTGTATTTAGACAGAAGAATTTCATTTAAGCAAACATTGTTAAACATAACAGAATACTGCTGCTTAATTATACCTTTTTTATTTTTTAATTTTTTGTAATAATCAAAAAAATTAATGAACGTTCCATATGTATCACTAGCACTTTCGATTCTTCATCGAATCATCTTCAGGTTACAAAAACAAATGAACAAAAAAGCTGAAGAAAATGAGAGAATTTTAAAAAGAAGTCGACAACGCGCATGTGAAGTCAGTTAGACGTTAAAAGAACAAACCGGTGCAGTTCCAGAAGAAACGTTAACAATTTAAATTATGGGATATCACAATTGTATTACGTTGAGTATTTTAAAATGTTACTGGTTTCATACGTAATGTTATTTATTTTAGGTTGCTGGAATTTAATACAGATAGCCTCGAGTATTTTTACGCTTTTAAAATTGGTTTCAGAATGTATTATTTTCGTGTTATTAACTAATTTTTCCCTAAATAAGAGGGGGCAGTGTTGTTTGTGTAAATGCTCATAGATTGAGCTGGATTTACAAGGTGCATTGTGAGTCAATAGGTTAGGGTTAGGGTTTGGGTTAGGGTTAGGATTAGGGTTGTGAGTCAATGGGAGAGGGCAGTGGAATTCATTTTGGTGTTCTGGGTAAAAGTTCTAAATGAACTTATCAGCCTGTATCTACCCAGTAAATATAGCGTAAAGTCCACACAAGAACTATTACAAATCGTACAAACCAAACAACCGGAAAATAAAATCATTGCCCCTCTTGATTTAGAAAGCTTATTCGCTAATGTACCTGTAAAAGTCTAACTGACTTAATATGCGCGCTCTTGGCTGCTTTTTGAAATTCTCTCCTTTTCTCAGCTTTTTTCTTCATTTGTTTTATTCACCTGAAAATGATGCGACAAAGAATCGAAAGTGCTAGTGATACATATGGAACATTCATTACTTTTTTTGATTCTGAAACAAGAAAAATTATTAGAAAAATTGAAAAAATATAAAAAGGTATAATCAAGCAAAGAATTCTGTTATGTTGAACAATATTATATATATATATATATATATATATATATATATATATTTATATATATATATATAAAAATGTGGGTTGGTCGTTCAATTTACAAAGTATTGCAAGGTTAGTTGATAAAATTGAAATATAAGCCATATTAGCAATACAAGATACATTTTTTTTTACATTAATCCTATCAATTTCGGAATAAAATTCCTTCTTCAAGGGTGACCAGTATTGAGTCATTTTTTTTTCATCAAAAAACAAGAATAAAACAAACTTATTTCTTTGTTACTTGATAAACGTCTTTGGTACGATGTCTCCGCAGTGTTGTTATCGGCGGTTATGATTCAAATCCGGTGTCGAACGAGAGAAGCGTTGAATCATAACCGCCGATAACAACACTGCGGAGACATCGTACCAAAGACGTTTATCAAGTAACAAAGAAATAAGTTTGTTTATTCTTGTTTTTTGATGAGAAAAAAAAATGACTCAATACTGGTCACCCCTGGAGAAGGAATTTTATTCCGAAATTGATAGGATTAATGTAAAAAAAAAAAAAAAAAATTATCTTGTATTGCTAATATGGCTTATATTTCAATTTTTTATATATATATATATATATATATATATATATATATATATATATATATATATATATGTGTGTGTGTGTGTGTGTGTATGTGTGTATATTTTGCAATAAAATAGTTTTTAATTGAATATCAAGATACTATTCTTTAATAATGTTATCATACTAGACTAGTGTTCAAGAGAGATGTAGAAAACTTATAGGTCATTTTAGAAATAGACATTCAAATAAAAATAAATTTACAAAAAATAGTTGCAGTTTCATTAAAGACGAAACACGTGTCTGTAGATAACTACATTATATATATATATATATATATATATATATATATATATATATATATATATATATATATAATTATGGAAATCGCTCCAAATAAGGCATGGAGCCACTTGACGGAACAAACTAAACTAAAATACTACTTTAAGATAAAAAAACTAGCCAAAGATAAGTGTTATATGGATAGATTCCGAAAGTAAAACCAAGGTCCTCTTTTTACTCTCCAAATTATATATATATATATATATATATATATATATATATATATATATATATATATATATATATATATATATAATTCTATGTAAGCTTAGTGGGAGAGAATCTCAGCAGAGTGCTCGATTATTAAGAAAAATAAGAGCGTAATATTTATTTAAAGCGTCGGTTTCAATTCCTAACAAAGGGTACCTATAAAGGCCTCTTTATCGAAACTCTCTTCAGCCTCAGTTTTTAACTGTAATATATATATATATATATATATATATATATATAGATAGATAGATAGATAGATAGATAGATAGATAGAGAGAGAGGGAGAGAAAGAGAGAGAGAGAGAGAGAGAGAAAGTAAATGATGGTTTCCGGTTACAGGTAAAGCAAAATTCTTCCGTAAAAATAATTGGATCCTCTCTGGTACCAACATCGTAAAAAAAGTAAACAAATAAATACAAAAAAATCCTTTAAAAGCGATGTATATTTCTTTCATTTACAGCAGCAGACAAGTTAGCTCAGAGAGTACAGTGTCAGACTGTCATTATAAGTGGTGACTAATGTCTCGGATTCAAATTACTGGGTTGGTGTGCTCGCTGCGTCTAGCCACACTGATGAGTCTTGAAAAAACGGTACACGTATCTGTGGATGAATATATTTTATATATACATCTATTTGTAATAAAATCTATTTTAATAAAAAATAAAACATAACTATTTCTTAATGGCAATTTTCACCTGATAACTTTTCAAAAAATGATATCTAGCTAAAGAAATGATATCTTCTTATCTTTGTGTCACTTATTCAAATCTATATTTTGTATTCAACGGCTATACACCCATTGTCACTGCTAGTTTAGTATTATTGAACTCGGTTAGTGTTCAGGAGAAATGGAAGTAAATTATACTTTTTTTAGGCTGTTGTATAGGCCTAGTCTGAACGTCCAGCGTACACCTTTTAAAACCCAACACATGTCAATAGCCGAAAAAATGATAAACATGAGAATTTTATTTAATAAACACTAGATACAATAATTTGCGGCTACTAACAATCCCATCCACGGCAATAAATTGCTTTATGTTGTTTTATTTCAGGATAAACACTAGCTTCAATAATTGGTTATTACCAACTCTCTTTTCAGGATAGCCAAGTATCCTTTTCAGGACAACAAACTGTCTATTTCAGAATAAACAGTAGATAGAATAATTTGCAATTACTACCTGTTTCATTTTGGACAACCAACTATCCTTTTCAGGACAACTAAGTGTCTTTTTTAGAAGAAAAACTGGCTACAATAATTTGTAATTAAAAACTGTCCTTTTCAGGACAAACAACTGTCCTTTTTAAGATAAACACTAATTACAATAATTTGTAATTAAAAACTGTACTTTTCAAAACAACCAACTGTCCTTTATAGGATAAACACTTAATACAATATTTTTTAATTACAAACTGTTTTTTTTTCAAAGCAACCCACTGTCCTTTATATAATACACACTAGATACAATAATTTATAATTACAAACTGTACTTTTCAGAACAACCAACTTCCTTCATAAGAGAAATACTAGATACAATAATTTGAAATTACAAATCTATATTTTATATTGTACATCTACAATCCAATTGTCACTGTTGGTTTATCCTTATTTGACTGAGCAAATTATCCGTAATTATACATGTCAGATTTTCATAAATAACTTTTGTCTTTTTTAGGATTCGTATGTATGCGCGATGTATGTATGCGTAGAAGTGCATTTGTTTGTGTAAATGAAAAGTACATTAAAAGCCTTAGAACGGAGGAAGATAACGGTTACGAAATTGCTAGTTTCTTCAGGGGCGGGAGTGAAGGTGATGAATGAATGATAACAATAAAAAAGAAAATAAATACAAAACGAAATGATAAGAACGTGTTTTGGAGAAATGCAGGCAAAAGAGATAAATGAAAACAAAAAAGATCTATATATCTATATGTTGTTTATCTGTCAGTCCATATATATATATATATATATAGTAAGTTATGAAAATATATTCATGGCAATTGAAGAATAGGAAATAGGAAGTAAAATCAACCGAACCTATGTTTGCGAGAAGCCCAACGATTGGCTAAGAGAAAAACAAAGAAACAGGGATGAGTCATCCTATAGAAAACAGAACAATAGAATAGGAAATAGGAAGTAAAATCAACCGAACCTATGTTTGTGAGAAGCCCAACGATTGGCTGAGAGAACAACAAAGAAACAGGAATGAATCATCCTATAGAAAACAAAACAATAGAATAGGAAGTAAAATCAACCAAACCTTTGTTTGTGAGAAGCCCAACGATTGGCTAAGAGAACAACAAAGAAACAGGAATGAATCATCCTATAGAAAACAAAACAATAGAATAGGAAATAGGAAGTAAAATAAACCGGGCCTTTGTTTGTGAGAAGCCCAACGATTGGCTAAGAGAACAACAAAGAAGCTGATTGGTTAACTAGCTAGACGTATATATAAAAACACCCGGCAAAACTAACTTCATGCATTTTAGCCCGACGATTCCTTCCGGGAATGAAACACAGAAGCCTCTGTGTAGCTTAATTGCCATGAATGTATTTTCATAACTTACTACCTAGCTCTACTCACGTATCGAGCACTGTTGGACTAAATACTGAAAATTGATACATAAAAAATGATATCGCCTTGTAACATTTTATGTGGATACATGAAATAATAATAATATATATATATATATATATATATATATATATATATATTAATTGAGCCCTGTTCGGAAAGTTAAAAATAGACTGTTACCTAGCTATATACAAAGTACCGAATACGTTTGTTGAACACTCTAGACTGTCTACTATCTGTGACCTGCTTTCTCAACGCACCAATAGAACATAATTTTCCTTCTTTACGTGAACATTTCTCCTGGACGTGCGGGTAGAGTGCTAGCTTGTAGAATCGAGACTAATTCTGTAGTGGGTTCGTGCCCGAGGACCATCTGGAATTGTCACTTCTACACTGATAGCAAAAGCTTGAAGTGCCGGCGTATGTACGTTTAAAATGATTTAATTATATATATATATATATATATATATATATATATATATATATATATATATATATATTAGAAAATTTTAAGTTACTGGTCTAAAAAAAAAGCAAGAGTTATCCGGGTTAAAATTAATTCCTATACTTTTTTTAACAGATCAACAAATAATCTTTTATCAAGTCTCCAGGTTACAGTTCAAAACTGCAGTTAAAATTAAGTTCAATGATCTATAGTTTATATTAATCAGAGCTTTCACCTATTAATAGTGTACATTTGAAAAGTTCAAAACATATAGATTATGATTTCAAAAATCTGAAACCTACTTTGGGAATCAATACTCACTTCCCATATACGCACTTTCCTAAAAGAATTTTTATTAGTAAAATTACATTTAAATAAAGATACAGAATGTAAGTGATTTTCATCATCAGTATATTTCAAAATTTATCAATTTTAAAACACTAGTAAGATTATATTGATATTTAAAGAACAATTCCGATTTAGGAGAGAATAAATCACAGATTTCAACAGATTCTTTTCAAATAATATAAATAAAAAAGTAACTCAGATGAACTTCTTTTATTAATCGTTTTTTATTTATTTTTCTTTCTTTCAATGTTATTCAAAACCACTCTTAAAGTCCAACACAATCCAATAGTGGAGCGATCATTTAGAATATCCGTTCCTAACGTATCTAGTTTTAATCGATCTTTTAATAAAAGTTCATTTTTTTAAACAATGATCGTTGTTATTCAGATTAAATACAGATTCACAAAATTGCTTGTAGGCATCTGGTCCAGTAATTTACTGCAATTTTTGAATGGTATTATTCCAGAAAACTATCACTCTAGCCGGCTATCACCTTTGTTTAATTATTTATTTGATATAATAAATTACTGCTTGAAGTCCTTTATTTGTAATTGTCCTATTTTCCTATACATATATGCAATAGGTTTTTATAGTAACAGTAATTAATTAAATTGATTTAATAAAAAAAGATAAATTACCAAATTAAATATTATGTTCATTAATTTTCAAGGGAGGTAATTTAAATGGAACCTATTAGTTATTAAAATTACAATAAAATTAAAGAATACCGAAATCTAGATTATTAGCCGCCGGATGACAAGTAGTTTTTGTTCATAATCTCTCTCTCTCTCTCTCTCTCTCTCTCTCTCTATATATATATATATATATATATATATATATATATATATATATAGCTAATTATTAAGGAGGAATTTAACTTTGTAAATACCGAGTCGGCGGGTATTTTTACACGAGCAGTTGAAAGTGATCTTACAACAACAAACTGTGTTGGAGCTTGCATGAAGCTATTAGTACTGCTTGTTATTAAACTCACTTTAGTAAAGGAGACTTATAATAATATTTATAAATAAATATTAATTATTTATTATCATCGATGATTCATGCTTCAGTGCAGGAAGTAAATTCCCGACGGTCCGCGGGCTCGAACTCCGATCACAAATCGCTACTGAGCCAAGAGCGTTCCGCCGTTAGCCACCGTGAATTAGTTAATAATTAAGGAGGAATTTAACTTTGTAAATACCAAGTAGTTCGAGGAAACTTGGATTCGATGTAAGTTGGATATTTTATCGTTTTTTTTTTTTGCCTTATAATATATTTCTGTGGAGGCGAACTTTTGATTTCTGAAGAACACATGGTCGAAAGATCCAGAATTGACATATTAATTTTGGTTGTTCGCCTATGGGAGAAACGGTCCGTTAATGTACCGAAGCTTTGGGATTTGGAAAAAATTGAGCAGAAGAACGAATACAATTTTGGTCGCTGCAATTGAGCTTACATTTCGTTTATATATATATATATGTTTATATATATATGTTTATATATATATATATATATATATATATATATATATATATATGTGTGTGTGTGTGGGGGGGTGTATTTCCCTTATTTTGCCCCTTTGTATGTTCGATATAATTGCTTTACAACCTATTTTAAGTGGATCGTAATTATCAAATCCAAACATTACCTCAACTTCTTTGTTTTAACTTCGAACTTTATTTCTATTCGCTGTGCTGATGAATATACTTGATATCAATAAAAATCAATATCGTCTCAGAAACGATTGTACACGAAATTGTTGTTTTTTATGTTGAATTCTTGAAACGTACGTAAAAATGAGATGTCACAAATTTATTTTCGCTATTTAAAATTGGCCGTGTGGTTAAGGCGTCGGATTTGAGTTGTAAAATATTCGTAATCCGGGGTTTCAAATCGCATGACCGGTAGTGAATATTCATATCTCTATGCTGATGAGTCCCGATTATTTAAGGACGAAACGTACACGTACATAATAGATAATAAACAATAGCAAATATTTATTATTATTATATATATATATATAGAGAGAGAGAGAGAAGAGAGAGAGAGAGAGAGAAAGAACATAAGAATAAAGATATGATGTATACTTTTAAAGTAAAACCTACAATAAAAAATTGATGCTCGATATACGAAATAGAGCAATTATATAAACAAGTGAAAGATGAGAATAAAAATTGTGCAAAATACAATATCTATTATGTCATCAGTTGTTCAAAACAATAGGTTTTAAATAAAATAAATTTTATTATTTCTTCTTTAAGCCATGGCTTTTCAAAGAATGATATCTTATCGTCAGAGGAGAGCAAACAGATAAGTTGGCAATGGGGACATTACCAAAAGTCAAAATTTGAAAAGATATTAAAAAAACTTATATAAAATGTAAAAAGAAAATATAAGCAAAAGTTCACCGTCGAAGGTACCATAAGAGTTGGTAGAAGCAGATTTGAAGTAAGGTAAAATCCAGTTCAATTTTAGGAAAAAATTAGCATCGGTGAAGTTGTGGATAGGCAAATACTATTAAATGGCCTTTTCCTTTTGATTCAAATGAAATTATATACATAATCGAGTAGAATATATATATATATATATATATATATATATATATATATATATGTAAATTACATAAACAATAGTATAGCCTTACGTCAAGCAACCAACGTTTCAATGCATATTACCGCATCTTATCAAAGGCAGAGCTAAAAAATCTTTGATAAGATGCGGTAATACGCATTGAAACGTTGGTTGATTGACGTAAGGCTATAATATTGTTTATGTAATATTATAAATGCTCTACTTGGTATTGAGCACTCTTGAAAAACTTGGTTTTATGTTCACTTTATTAACACATTTGAACTTGATCAATTAATATATATATATATAGATAGATATAGATATATATATATATATGTGCATATGTATGTATGTATGTATGTATGTATGTATGTATGTATGTATGTATGTATGTATGTATGCATATGAGTGCTTTATGATGTGTATTTATATGAACATATGTGCATTTATGTGAATGCAAGTTCTATTCATATACAAATATACGCGAGTGTGTGTTGTTATCAATCAGTTCAATTTGCAATCATAAACCATGGGAATACTTTAAATTAGTCACAATTCTGTGCTTGTGATGGAGTGCGAAGATAAACATTATGGCGTTGGTCTGTTCAGGGTGTCAGAAATGCGCCATCATTTTACACATTGAGAGAGCGACAGAACGACAGATAAGGCCGTAGAGGGAGATACAAGAATAGAAAATTGAAGAAAAAAAAGAAATAAAGAAAAAATGGGAAAGATTATATCAAGAAGACAGAAGAAGGAAACGTAATTTTTTTTCTCTAACCTTTTCTTCTAGACCAATAGCCCATCCCCCATTTTCTTCGATCATCCACCCACACAAAACAAACCTTCAATGTTCACATAAATTCATTTATTTACAGGTTCTACCAACCCGGCGTTGTCCAGGACTTTTTGATTTTCACATTTGCTTTGTCGTTTTTTTACCAAATTATTTTTTTAGGGTTTTTAAAGTTAAATTTAATTATCATGGAACATTAAATTCTTACCTGAATATTTTTTATAAAGCTGTTGTGGAGTGTTAACATCCCTCACAACAATAATAAGCTTAGGCTATCACATTGCTTGCTTGCCCCTCTGCTATTGGGTTTTGGAGTGAGCACTAATTTCTGCGTCTACTCATCTCGAGATATGTCAGAAAAGAGACTACAATCCTCTTGTGTAGAAATGAGTTTCGATTCTTAACTTCATTTTATTCGCTAGGGTCACCTTCTTAACCCTTTTTAATCATTCCTCGTTTGTATAACCGTCATTCCCTCAATTCTCTGTGTACTTAAAACTAAACGTAACTTCCATGAGCAAAGTTTATTTCCAAGAACTACCAATCTGTGGAGCACAATACAACGGAGCTGTTTCCCAGCTGACTACAGAATGGTCGTTTTCAAGTCCAATGTAAACAAATTCTTGTTGAGCCTTTTAATTAAATTCTACTCAGTTTCAACCATCGTTACCAATCCTCACAATATGAAACAGTGATTGTAACCGACAGAGTCTGCCCTTTAGGGCGCACTAATATGCATCTTAAGGGGGGTGGGGGAGCTCTACGTAGAAACAAGTGGAGATCTAAGAACTAGTACATATATCTCCAAGGAACCAGCTATAGAAAACAAACAGGGAGGATGGCACCGGGCTGTCTGAGAAAGACATGTGAGATTGTCAATTGCATTTAAATCTTACACAGGCCGAGTTTAAACAGGTGGACCAAGTTTTGGCAAAATCTTTTTATCGCCAACGAAAAACATACGTGTGCCAGTACTATGTGGGTGGGCGTGCGAGGCCGGAGTGGAGATCGCCCCTTAGGCTGTCATCATTAATTAGGGCGAGAGCCTCCTTTCTCCAGCGGGGTACGGATAGTTGCTTTTTGTCTTGATAATATCTGAATCAGTATATCCCACACCACACCCGATCCCGAAAGAGGAGGAAAGACACAGAGAGAAAGAGAGAGTGTTACAATATGCCTCTTTGGGAAAAGAAAGGATTTTGTTTTGAGTGGACAGTCAGTTAGAAATTGGGATTCGGCCTGGACGGTTGTGTTAGCGACCGGCAAGTGGAGGATCGCGCGAAAGGCCCCTCGTTTGGATGACATTGCCTGTGGTATTCCCCACCACCGTTTCTCCAAACATAGATTAAGTTACAACTTACTTAAGGACTTGCCATCGTGAATGAATACACACACACAGAGACGAGATAGTTAGTAAACAAAGGCATTATCGAAAAGCAGACTTTAATTCGCCGTTTTAGAAACAGCTGTTATCTTGTTAATAATTAATGGATACAAAAAGAAACTGATGTTGTTGAATTGTTCCTATTGTTGAATTGTTCCGCTGTGTAACTTTGCCTTCACAGAATCACGAAATCGTCATTCATCCGACCGGAGGAATTCGACACATCATTCTTTTTTTTCAGCCACTATTGACGATCATCGCCAAAGAGGGTGTTCACAGTCTAGAAGGATTCCTGCACCGAGGACCAGACGTGTGAGTACAGAGATAAAGACACGAGTGGACCACCTATGTTATAAGTGGTTCAGTGACACCAGATCAGAGTGAGGTATCTGTTTTACTCGGCACCGCGACCGGGATATCAAACACCTGTGCGTGAGTGGCCGACGATGATACCCACGGGGCGAAGAGTGTGGGGTCTTGTGTTACATTTGGTTTCGTAACACAGGATCGAGTGGGGTCCTATGTTTACACATTGTTGTCTCACCATCCACCTAACAAATTCATTAACCTTTATCCTCGAGTGGCTTTTGCACCTTGATAAGCGGTGACTTGTAAGTACATAAAAATGAGAGCTTTCGGGATCTACCACTGTTTCGTTTTTTTTTTTTTAATAGGATTTTTTAAAGTTAAATTATTGCATTATCGTTTGGTCATCAAATTATTAATTGAAGCAAATTGTTATAAAACTGTTGTGGAGTGCTAACACCCCTCACGGCAATAATAGACTCTGCCTGGGAAGGACTATAAATGGTGTTTGTATTTGTTATATGTTGTGTTATGTCTAATGTTAGAACGAGAATAAAAATATATAAAGTTTCGGCAATGATGTAGTATAGTTAACAGCCGAGAAATCGAAAACAAGCAAAATATACAACAAATAACTTTTACCAAAAGCAAGAAAATTTAATTTTCTATTGACCTGCATAGTTTTAATTTTCTAAAAGTGTTTTAAAGTTGTTGTTTTTTATCCACTAAACAATCCAACATGGCTGCCGTCGGATGTTGCCTTTAGCTTCTATTTCTTATAGATTACAAAAGAAAAATTGAAAATTATGAAAAAAATTCAACTAATAACGGTCACCAAAGGCATTAAAATTCAATTTTAACTTACTCAAACTGTTTTAAAGTTTTTCTTTATTTCAAAATAAGTTGCAATATCTCGAAGCTTTTGGCCTAATGTAGTCAGCCATTTTTTTTCAAGCCTTCGGGGCTCCGACACAAATTTTGAAATTAAAAAAGCACAAAATGTTTCACAACTGTAAAACTATACAGGTCGATCAAAAATAAAATTTTCTTGTGTTTTGTAAAAGTTATTTGTTGTATATTATGTTTAAAAATGAAATAAAACAAGTTTGCGATGAGAAAAGCTACAAATATCGGAAAATACCTGTATAAAGACCTTAAATCGACGCATTTGGTAAGAGGACAGAGAATATTTATTGTTTTAAAAGAATTGAATTGGTACAATTTTTAAAAAAAGAAAGAAAAGACATATTCGTTTTATTTATTTAAAGAATATTTAGCTGACAATGACAATTATTTTTACGGAAGAAGAAAGAGTTATTTCTTCTTAATAGTATTGACCATGACAGACATTTATTATTTCAAAAGGAATATTATTATTAACAGTAAATTATGCAGATTGATGTAGAAAGCACCGTGGAATTTCCAAGGGATCTTGCTAGTAATTATTATTATTGTTGTTACTCACTAGGAGTTCTCACACAAGTCATCATCAGTGATTGCTCACTGATAATAACTGGTGGTGTTCCCTGGAGTCTGAGTGACAACAAGCTTTCCCAGATTTCCAGTACTCTCCACTTTTTTCGATAATCATTGCAAATGACTTTGTGTTATTGCAACAGCTGCTTACCATTGATTTCTCAGTAGCAACGACCACTGGTCTTCTCTGGGATTTGGGTGGCAATAAGCCTCTCCAAAGTCCTAATACTCTCTGCACCCTTCCTTTGGAGGTCTGATTAGTGCTCTCTCTCTCTCTCTCTCTCCGTGGTCTATCCATCCTCCTTGACCCTTCACGACTATGTTGTATGGTCTCAGCTGACGCTGATGCATTTTTTTTGGGGGGGGGGCAGTTTATAAGATTTCTGCAGTTTCAGTTCACGTGGTGTTCCTGTCATATTTTTGTTTTATTTATGTTGCAACTTACATGTATCTGGTTAGTGTCCGTAGTTTATGTGGGTTGGTTTCTGCATTCAAAGATTTTCCTTAAGATTAAAGCTGTTCTCATCACTGTCGTCCATCGTATAATCTCAACCTTCCCTTTTATTTCAATTTCCCCTAGATTTTTTTTCCAGTTTTTTTTTTTCGGGACTCTCCCTACGATTATATTGACTTTTTTCATGTCCCATATTCCTTTCAGTTCTCTGGGAAGTTCCGTGTATTTGCTTCATTTTTCCATCTCCTTGATCTGTGGTCTGCTCGGACGTCAAAATCTGCAATTTGGCAGGTTTTTTCCTTCTTGTTGAATATTATGACGTCTGGTCTCCTTGCTTGGATGAGTTTATCTATTATTATTATTATTATTATTATTATTATTATTATTATTATTATTATTGTTGTTGTTGTTGTTGTTATTATTATTATTGTTGTCGTTATTATTGTTGTTTTATTTTCCCTGTTGTTGTTGTTGTTTTTGTAGAGACTGTTCCATCTGCCGTTATCACGATTATGTTCAAACCTTGACTTCAAGGAAACACATTATCTGAAAATATGTATTTACACATTTTTGTTTTTCTTATTCACTTTTAATATATTTATCTTTTCTGTATTTGTTTTCGGTTTTATTTTCTGATACGAAATCAAATTGAATCAAAAATGAAATTCCAGCTCAGAGGATCCCATTTTGTTTCATCTCATAGTGCAAGAACATCTCATGCAGAAAACTCAGAGAGAGAGAGGGGGGGATAGATAGAGAGAAGGGGGAGATAGATAGAGAAAGAGAGGAAGAGAGATAAGAGGAGAGGAGAGAGAATCATAACGAAATGCAAATATTGTGGAGAAGTAAGAAAAATAGACGAAGAAGAAATGGGATATATATATATATATATATATATATATATATATATATATATATATATATATATATATATATATATAGATAGATAGATAGATAGATAGATAGATAGATAGATAGAGAGGGGGGAAAGAGAGAGCGAGGGGGGATAAAATAATGAATGAACGAATGAATGAATGACAGCAGATGGAAAGGAAAGGGAAGAGAGAGAAAGTGAATGAGAATTGAAATAAGAAAAGAAAGAAGAAAGAAGACAGAAATGAAAGAATTAATGAATAAAGATCGTTGTAGTATATGTTTTGTCTTCTTGGCAGATGCAATGCTATTAAGGTCTAAAGTTGAGAATCAGAGGGAGAGAGAGAGAGAGAGAGAGAGAAGAGGGCATGCAGATAGACAGACAGAGTTACAGAACTAGATAGATAGATATTTAGGAATATAGTTAGTGAAATAGATAGATAAATAGATAGATAGATAGATAGATAGATAGGTAGATAGATAGATAGATAGATACATATGAACAAAAATAGATATATAAATGGGAACATAAAAAGAGAGAGATACAGACAGACAGACGGACAGACAGGCGGGCAGACAAACAGACAGACAGAACTAGATACAGATATTTAGGAATATAGCTAGCAAGATAGATCTTTTGGCTAAGATGAAAGTGTAGTATCTGTTCCGATGGATACTAACTACACCCTACAGACCGGCATCGTCTTCGCCTTCGGGGCTTGATTCCGTCGGTCTGTGGGTTTGTCCTGTGCAGTTCTAGGAGGTCCACCCTCCCAGGCTTTGCCTCCCCTCTTCGGGGTGGAGTAAATTTATCGCTTACTGCCTGAGGCGCCCCTACCGGGGAATGCCGACGGGGCTGCCCAGGCATTTTTTGTAGGCCAGAGTGCTCACCTTCTCGGGCGCTGGCTTTTCAAGCCTCACTTTCCTGACCTTGTGTCACATCTTTCCGCTGTGGGAGGAAGATAAATAGGAAGTACAGAGATAGATATTTAGGAACATAGTTAGCCAGCAAGATAGATACGTAGATAACTAGACATGAACAGAAATGGATATATAAATGGAAACATAACGCGAGAGAGAGAGAGAGAGAGAGAGAGAAGAGAGAGTGAGAGTGAAAGTGAGTGAGAGAGAGAAATTTCATCCCAAAAAGAAAGAAATAATTTATTGAAGGGCAGTAAATCTAAAAATGAAAGGATGGGCAAAAAAGAGAAATATAAGTGATAGGTGAAGATGAAGTGAATACAAAAATAAAATAGCAAGAAAACAACGAAATATAAAACAACAACATTGTGGGAAATTTAAGATTGAAACCAAAATTGAAAAAAGAAGAGAGGATAGAAAAATAATAACCCTACTCCTCCCCACTTTCTTAATCGCCTCACCCCCTACGCAAATATGGCAGTCGATTCCATCATCCAGATTTTTACCAAGAAGACAAGTCACTCATTCAAGACTTTGCCTTGTCTTTTTCCTCTCTTCAATCATTCTCCAAGAAACAGAAAGGCGTAAAAATAAAAAAATAAAAATAATTTTAAAATAAAAAATAAAAAAATAAAAGGAACTGTAAACAAAATGGATTAATAATATTGAAAATTGTCGACACCTTAAAACGTTTGTAGACATTTTTCGGATAAATCGTCAACATTAGGGCCCGCTCGATTGAATTCAATTTGACGCGTTAGCAATTCTTTTCTCAAGCTAAAAAGTGAAAAAAAAAAAAAATAAATAAATAAAAGTGAAAAATAAACATTTAAATAAAAATAAAAATTTCTCTAGGAATTTTCGGATTTTCTGAGTCTTTTTTTAATATTTATTTATTATCAAAAAAAAAATTGTTTTCATTTTATTTTGGATATAAATGTTATAAAATTGTTCTCGAGCTCATGTTAATATTTTGCAATTTCGACGAGGAAATGTCCATTTTGATTTTTTTTTTTATTACAAAAGAGTTTTGAAAGCTTTCCGTTAGAGGAAAAAAAAAATCAAAACAAAAAGAAAAAATAATATAAATAAAATTTAAAGAAAAAAAAAACAATTTTCACCCCCTCCCCCAATCATAAGCAAAATTCCTTCTTCTTCATTGCTTTATTTTTCATCGTTTATTTAATTTTTCATCCTATTTAAAAGAAAATATTGTAAAACGTGAAAATACAATGACTTGCAATTTGGTTTTTTAGTGTCCCAAGTGCTGGCCAAGTGGTTGCATAAACGAACCGGATGTGATAAAGTAAATGGTTCAATTCTCGATTTTTAAGTGGTCATATCATCATTTTAGACCAGAATCTACAGGAGGCGTCGTCGTCGTCGTCATCATCATCATCATCATCATCATCATCATCGGTTTAACGTCCGTTTTACATGCTGGCATATGTTGGGCGGCTTTTAGAAATTCACTTCTAAACTAACATATCTCTGACCAGTTGTATTTTTTTATCCCTCTTTCTCGCAAGCCCAGTTTTTATTACTTCCTCCCATGTTTTCCTTGGCCTTGTCTTATGAACTGGACCTGCTACCTCAACTGTTCTACATCTACTAACCCAAGAACTCTCACCCATTCTTTCAACGTGACCATACCATCAAAGTCTACTGTTCTGCACACATCTCCCTATACTCTCCAGATTTAATCTTCCTCTGAGGTCATAAGAACTAAGCCTGTCTTTAAGACTCACATTACACATCCATCGTAGCATTCTCATATCATTTCTCTCCATGCAACGCATGTCCTCAATCCTCACTGGCCAGATTTCACTGCCATACATCATCACACAGTGTACACATGCCTGATAAACGCTTCACTTCATCGACAGTGGTAATGCTCTGCTGGTTAGTAATTGCAGGTAAATAGAAATTCAGACTGAGTTATTTTTTATGGCACACTAGTTGTACATATGCGGTGTTGCCTGGTATTGATTGGTTGCACATTTTTAAATGAAAGAGAAGAGACGAGAAGAGATGAAAAAGATTCTAAATAATAACTCAAATAATGTAAGGGTGATAAGCTATATTTTAAGCTGCAAAGATTTATCTCCCTTACATTATTTAAAACATTATTTTAACATTTTTGCCAACGTAAAAATCTTCCTAACCGGCATAAATATTTTTCAAGCAAACAGAAGTCAAAGATATTTTAGCATTATAAAAAAAATATGCTGGAAGAAAAACAAAAAGACAAACTGGTTAGGCAGAATCAAATATCGATGTATGAGATGCAATGCTATTTCGGTCTAAATTGTAAAATCCAACAGAATGACTTTATAGATTAGAAGAAGGTACGTTTAACTCCAAATGTATTGTAGCAATATTGGATGGGTGTGTAAAAATAGTAGTAAAAACGGTATTTTCCACATACGGTTAAATTAAGCAGCAGAATGTAAATTCCGTTAGAAATTAAAGTTAGAGTTAGACCTACGTGTCAGGATATGACGTCACGGACAGAAAGTCCGAAATGATACGTGACTAAGAAAAGATAACTGTGTTCGAAAGCTCTGTCTTCATTTGACCCCTCCGATATGCAGGCGAGGGGAAGCTCACATAATGTGTAAAAGAATAGAACATCACAGAGCAAGGCGTTTCTAATTATTATTTATTATTATTTTTTTTTTTTTTTTTTTTTTTTTTATTATTTGTTTTTGTATTTTTTATTATCATTTATTATTATTTTTTAATTATTTTTTATTTATTTTCATTTTTTTATTTTTTATTATTTGTTTTTGAATTTTTTGTTATTTTTTATTATTTTATTTTTACTTTATTTTGTTACATTATTTCAGCTACAAGGAGAAAAGAAGACAGACATTTCGGCTGCTGCATCACCACTACGACTACTTTTACAAGTAGGCGTCACTATCTAATGAGCCAACTACTTATTTATCAGAGAGACAGATAGTTATCTCTGTCAATGAAGAAAACAAAGGGAAATCTGTGGTGATCGAACACATCTTCCCCGACGCTATTGCAAGCACATAGGGATACAACTAATTTGGGCTGTGATAGTCTCTTCAGTTCGGGAATAGTTTAGGGATTGTTTTGATAGACATTATCTTTGAAATAACTCCGCAGCCTGTGTGGATTCAAGGTCCGGTGAGTGTAAAGCCCATTCAAGATCACACCTCCTACTGATGAAACGATCACCAAAGTGTCCCCACATATCATTGAACAGCGATAAAACAAATACTATTGAACATTTATGACTGAACCTTGGTGAAAAAGTCAGGTATAGACTTACAGTTTATTTGTACCAAATATGGTTGTATTGCAGAAAGAATTGTGAATTTTATTCACAATTCTATGGGTGGCATTTTTTGGTGGGTCACCCTGTATAGGGATGACAATAGAAATGATTGAAGAGTTTCAGTCCAGGAATTGACAATATTTATTCCAAATATTTGAGAATTTGCTGTGAGGCTCTACTCAAGGCATTACACCATCATTTCGCTTCAGATTCCTGATAAGCTTATTTATTTGCCATATTTATTAAGCATATTTACTAATCACAGTATTTTGAAGGTCTATATGCATTTGATATTCTTGTCTAGAAGGAATGGTGGAAGGGTGCAGAAAGCGAGGTAAACCATTAACAAGATGGTGTGATTATGTATGTTCCTGGACTCCCAGATCAACCAATGAGCTAAACAAAATAGTGAGAGACAGGAGGTCTTCGAAACAGTTAATACATGATAGATTAGGCAGAGGAAACGTTTGATGCTGATGTTTGGCAATACAAGAGAAAGCAAAAACTGATTGCTGGCATTTTAAGCCTCTGCCTTTCCAAATATTAGAGAATTTGCATCACTCTTTTCTTTTCTTCCCTTATTTATCTTTTCCCGTGTTAAAGCAACGCTTACATGAAAGTGGAAATGAGAGATACTTCTAACCATTGTCTACAACTACGTCCGCTAAACCTATAGGCCACATGATCAAGTAACAATGAACAGTAATCTAGTGTTTATTAACCAATTAAAACTATTCCAGTATGATTTAATAACAAGTTAGGAGCCTCTCCACGAAAATAAAAGAAGCAGCTCGCCGACCAAAAGTTCAGTTTCAGGCAATTTCAAGCAAACGACACATGAGGCAAAATGTGAGACAATCAACTTCGTCTCAGACCAACATGGTCCCATTGCAATTGTTAGTCACAGACACTAATGTTGGCAATACAAAATGTTGAACAATGCAGTGAAAAGATTTTAGTCTATTTCCGCAGCATGACCAGTAAGAATGCTGGAAACGGCAAAGCTGAATGTATATCCACACACGTTGGAACTCATACAGTAATGCCAACAAGATACTACCGGTGAGGATAGACACCACCCTCAAGTGACTTTGGCCTATACATACAGAGGTTTGTCAGAACATCCTGACATGAGGATACTTGCCTTTAGAAGTAAACCCTGACCAAATATTCATCATCATCATCATCTTAAGTTTAACGTCCGTTTTACATGCTGGCATGCAAGTAATTGACTTCCAAAGTAACCTATCTCTGGTCAGTTCTTTATTTATCTCTTTTTCCCCTCAGGTCCATTTTTATCACTTCTTCCGATCATGTCCTTGATCTTCCCTGCTATCTCAACTGTTCTACATCTACTAATCCAAGAACTCTCATCCATTCTTTCAATGTGACCATACCATCGAAGTCTACTATACTGTCCAGATTTAATCTTCCTCTGAGGTCATCAGAACTAAGCTTGTCTTTAAGAATCACATTACACATCGATCGTATCATTCTCATATGCAATGCCTGTTCTCAACCTTCACTGGCGAGGTTTCACTTCAAATAAAAATAACATAGCATCAGTATGGCTCTACACAGTCACACATACCAGGAAAGTAACGGTGCATCTTCTCCCAGTAAAGCTACCAAAAAGTAACACCATTAAGCTGGATACTCCACCAGACTAGATGAATTCCTGTCCTAGAACCCGGCAAAACCAAGCAAAGACCACAAGAAAAACAAACTCTAATTATATTCCATGAAAAATGCCAGTATACTGAAATCATATGACCTTAATAGGGTTAAGATGAAAATTCATATACACTAAATGTACAAAAGCAAGGAAATTCCCAAATTTTTACACTTTTATTGTCATTAAGGGTATGACTACATATCAACCAAACCATTTCATCATCACATCACTACAGTATAAATCTCTATGCATGAGTGGATGAAGTGTGTGAGGTGCGATGAAGAAAAATTCCTACCAGTAAAATACATAGCCCTGTTGTGCTCGCATACCCTTTATGACAATAAAAGTGTAAAAATTTGGGAATTTCCTTGCTTTTGTACATTTAGTGTATATGAATTTTCATCTTAACCCTATTAAGGGCATATGATTTCAGTATACTGGCATTTATCATGGAATGTCACTACTTTTGTAAAGGCTATGCCTCAATACAATGGTCATTTTAAAGGTTTTTTGGAATTTTCTGGAAAACTAAGGTATATGGTAAACTGAAATTAAAATGCCATCAACTAGACCCTAGAACTTCTATCTCTGCCAAAAATCAGCTGAATCCATCAAATAGTTGATGAGATACAGGGTGGCACATACGTACGTACGTACGTACACACGGATAACACAAAACCCTGCCTGACCTTTCTGGATCTCTGGGTTGCCTTGACTAATGATGCTGAAATTCGACACACTTATAGAACCTATCAAAAAAAAATTTGTGCAAAGTTTTAACTAATTTGGTTTATTGGTTTTTGAGTTATGATTGATCAAAGAAATGAGATTTCTAGCATAGGCCGTTTTTGAAGTCTATTAAGGGATAGAGCACTCTCGCGCCTCCCTTGATTAAATGGTCCATTACAGAGAAGAAAATTCTTTATTATTCTCCATTGCTTTATTTACTCAAGGTTAGAAAAGTACAGAAGATCATTTTTCCTTTGTTCAGGGGTCAGATATTTTCTGATATCATGCAAGTTCACTCTCCAGTTCTCACAGTTCAGCCGGTCAACTGTCTCCAAATTCCACTCTATGCACTTGCTTCCAGGTTTTCCTTGGCAGGCCAACCTTCCTGCGATTCAAGAATGACATGCTTGTCCAACTGTTTATCCAAGAAGATGAAAACTCCATATGACCATACCAGCATAACCGATTCGTCCTTAGGACAACCTCTATGCTGGGCAAATGTGGTGTTTTCAGCAAATAATCTGACCTGATGTGTTGGGTTTGGTCGGATTTCACATTGCAGATCCATCTAATCATGGAATCTGTCATTGTGCTGCACTCGGGCGAAAAAGGGCTAGATGAGAGCCAGAAGATCATATGACCATTTTAAACCTGATAGGGTGTATGGAAAGTAACTCTGTTATTAAGTGGTTTTAATGTATTACTGAAATATAATTCGTACAAGAAATGAATATGATGAGAAAGTGTATAACATGAAGTTTTATTTAGTATTCAATAGGGGCACCAGCAATCGCCACCAGCCTCTCAAGCCGCATTAATTGATTTCATAAGTAAATCCTTTTTTTTTTGTCTTTTTTACTAACGAGTCACCACTTATCAAAGCTAAACGCCAATCGAGGATTAGGGTTAATGAGATGGATAGATTGGTAGCTGAATGATGATTACTATTATTAGAGGATTGAAAATCTCCACATACCACCTACTCAAAACAATGGCCGATCCAGAAAACAGCAGTTATTCCTCCTTTGTCAGAAACATCACTCATGGAATGTGAGGACTAAAGGACAAAGTAGGGGGAAAGCGAGATGTACAAGGCTGCTCCTTTGTTACTTCTGACATACGTTGATGCGATTCCCAGGTGGTGTTAGATGCCATATCGGAAGAAAGTGTGTGTGTGTGAGAGAGAGAGAGAGAGAGGGGTCCTTTTACTTTTATTTTTATTTCACTGTTTTTAGCTACAGTGTTTCTTTTTACCAAAATTGTTATTTTAGTTTAAATAAAATTTTGACGGTTAATTTTAATTATGACGGTATCATTTGGTCATTAAATTATTAATTGAACCAAATTGTTATAAAACTATAATTAATTTTGCTAAGATAATGTTGTTTTAATCTCTAGTCATAAAATTATTAGATGTAAATAAACTTTCAATCTTTTAATACATGAGTTTTAAGGTATTTTAAAGCCAGTTTAAATGACTTTCTGTTTGAGAGTTTAAATGCTTTCAAATTCTTTTCAGATTGCAAAGGGTCACGAAGTAATTCATTATTTCTTTTTTCAACTAAAAAGAAAAGATTATCATTACTGACCTGATTACGAAGAAACCGAAAGGCATTTTAGTGGATATGATTTCGTAAGTAATTTTTTTTTTTTAAATAGGAATTTTTAAAAAGTTCATTTTAGTACTCTATGTTATTGCATTTTTATTTCAATAAATAACCGATTAATATTGAATTAAAAAAACTAATAACCTGTAAGTCACTTAGAGGCGAGAAACACACACATAAACAGACACACGAGAAGTGGCAGCATAATGTTATTAACATATTGGACATCTAGTATAAAATAATGCAGGTACATATGAGTTTTTAAAAAAGTTTCTAAATTCTTGATTGTCTTTGAATCTTATGGCCACATTGGCCATTGTGGTGCACCATGCCGGTTGGAAACCACTTTGTTACCGGATGAAGAACAGAAACTTATGGTCACAAAATTTGAGGTATGATCTCTCTTGTTCTCTACAGCCCCTTTCTTACAGAAATGACATTGCTAGTCTTTCTCTACTCTGTCGTTATTTTCATGGAAGGTGCCCGACTGAGCTCCAATCTCTGGTTCTTCCTTGTAAGACATTCACAAGAACTCGTCTTCTCACCCAAACTGCAAAGAACGTTCTCTTCTTCCTCCATGTCTAGCATCAAACGGAATTCCCATGAACAAAGTTTGTTTCCAAGAAATACTCATCTGCAGGACATAATACCACAAGACTGCTTCCATGCAGACTACAACTTGGTCATCTTCAAATTCAATGTCAACAAATACTTGTCATAAACTGTCGTCATAAGAATTCAAAGTTTCATCATTTTCAATCCTCTCATAATATTCTTCATCATCCAACTGACAATCTATCCATCTCTTTAACCCTTATCTTCGAGTGGCTTTTGGACGTGATAAGTGATGATTCCTAAGTAAAAACAGAAATGCCGGATAGGAAACAAAATGTCTGTTCAGAATAAGTAAAACTCTTGATCATTCATCATTTGATCTGGTCAGAATCAGAGTAAAGATGAGATCGCGGGATTATTGGAAGCAAGCGGAGTGCGCGGATGATGGGGCGAATGGATAGGATTACAGACTGGTTCTACAAGCGTACAAATTTAAAACGATTAATGTCTTTTGATACACAGAAAACAATAAAAAGAAAAGATCAAACTGATGACGATGATGACGACGATGATGATGATGATGATGATGATGATGATGATGATGATGATGTTCATGCTTGAAAGGACTTTACGCAGCACTAAACATCAAGTGACCCAAGAAAAAACGTATTTTCGATTCATTTTCCTTCGTTTTTTTTTGGTTTCCTTCTTTTTTTTTTGTTCTTTCATTTCAAAAACTTTTATTTTTAAGTTTCAGGGTGGGGAAGGTGGGTAGGGCTGCAGTGGAACTGTTTTTAAAACAATCTACCGGTTTTGATTTACAGAGCAGGATGAAAAATAAATAAATGAATAAATAAATTTAAAAAGATAAATAAATAAAAAATTTCTCCAAAAAAATTTGAAGAGAAATGATTCAAGGCTTCTTCGAATGCTCGGCCCACAAGCAAGGTTACTAATAGCTTTCCGAACAGAGCAAAAAGGAAAGAAATAAAATTAAAAAAATATTTAAAAAAAAAGGAAGAAATGTTTACCGTAAGAGAAAAGAAGAATTATGGCTATTTATTCATTTATTTCATTTATTTTATTTTTATTTATTTTTTATTTTTTGTCTTTGGTCGGTTGGATGAATTCATGCAGAATCAGATCGTAAAGCAATAATAGTTCTGTCCAAAACATATATTTTATCAACGAAAAACATGCAAGGATAATCTCCCCTACCCTCTCTCGAACTCAATCTTTATCGCTCTCTCTTTCATATATATATATATACATATATATATATATATATATATATATATATATATATATATATATATATATATATATATATATATAAGAAAACGTGCATTAAACCAGTCTATCCTACTCACACTCATTCTCTATTTTTATCTGATATAATGCACATATAAGATTAATGTTTATATATATATATATATATATATATATATATAATGCGTAGATACACAGATTTATATGCATATGAATATATGTACACATGCAAGAAGATATATATATGTTTGTATCTGTATATATATACACATATAAGTATGCGTATATATGTATAATATATAATAAATTATATATAACATTATTCTTATATTTACATTATATTAGATCGTCTCATTTAGTCTCTCTCTGTGTATTTCACACACACACACACACACATATACATATATATATATATATATATATATATATATATATATATATATATATATATATATTTACCATCAGATCTATGAATGCTTATTTTTTATTTTCTATAGCATATATATAAAGTAAAGTCAGTTGTTCCCCCTATATTAGTGCTCAATAGCTTTTTTACTACAAGCTACACACACAAGCCTGATTCGAAAGTGTTTTTTGGCACACATTGCTTTGTGTTGTTATAAAGAAATCTTTCATTTTCGATAGATTGCAACGATTTTTATATTTCAGTCTGCTCACTATTTCATTTTCTTTCAGTTAGGTATAAAGGAAGTTGGAGGGCTGTTCACTTCCTTATTTTATATGTACTGTAATTCTCTTCATTGACACCGGAACTAACCTTTGATAGGGTACAGTTTTCCAATAGTCACCGTTTCATTATTATATGGACACCATCTTGATTTTTTAATTGACTAAAGGCAGTAATAGAGGATGATAGAGAGAAAGGGTAAGAAAGGGAAAGGTAGAGTGAGAGAATGAGAGAATGAGAGAAACAGAGTTCTGACGTATTTTAATAGTCAATGCAGAGAGAGAAGGAGAGGATGAGAGAAAGGGAGAAAGTAAACAGATTTTTTTGTTGGTACGTTATCACTGACGTATTTCACTATTTGTTGTCGTCTACAAACATAGCGAGAGAGATAGAGAGAGAGAGATAGAGAGAGAGAGAGAGAGATAGAGAGAGAGAGAGAGAGAGAGAGAGAGAGAGAGAAGGGGAAATTCATGTTTCATTATTTTCATTCTGTTTCACTCAGTACTTGACATTTTGGCCCTGTCAGCTTTAATTACAACGAAAAATTACATTATTGTGTCTGTGTATGTGCATTTCTCGCCTCTACGTAACTTTGAATTAATTAGAGATTTTCTCCTCGGTGTAAGCGTTGTGTACATTTGAATCAGATTCTGTAAGTTTAGAAGCCAGAACAATGCAGAAATATATATTTTTTAAATAAATATTTATTTATTTAAAATCAACTTAGTTTCGACAATATAACGTTATCTTCAGGCAGAGAAACAGTTTGTGTTTTTTTTCTTTTACCTTTTTCTGCATGACATTATGTCATTAGAAAAGTAACGTCTGTATGATCTTAAACGGTGATTTTTTTTTCAAATGTTCTAATCAGGCTCAGGTGAAATGAATTAGAGATATTTTCTGTCTTGTTCTGGCTTCTAAAACTTACAGATTCCGATTCAAATTTACACAACGCTTACATCGGAAAAAATGACTGTTTAAGATCATACGAACTTTACTTTTCTAGTGACACAATGCTATGAGGAAGAAAAGGGAAAAAGAAAAAACACAAACTGTTTCGATGTCGGAAGATGACGTTATATTGTTGAAACTAAGTTGATTTTTAAAAAATAAATATTTATTTAAAAAAAATATTTCTACGTTGTTCTGGCTTCTAAAACTTACAGATTCCGAAACGTTGAATTTTTGATTTTTTTGATTTTTTTTTTTTACTATTAATCGAATATTTGTGTAAATAAAATTAAAAAATAAGGGAAAATTAGAACGATTTCTTAAAAATCGCAATTTAAAAACAAAACGCAAAAATGACTATATTTTGGATTATTTCCTTTTAAGCCCTCCCAACAGGCAATGCCGGGTAGATATAGCTTAGTTATTTATAAACTAAGGCAGGCATTATGTTTACTCTCATTGTGTATCCAGCTGAAAAGTAACATCAACGTCTCTATGTTCATAACCCGACACTGAAACTCTGCCCCACTTTTAAGTTGTTTACCATTAACGAAAATTTAACATAATATGGGTTTCAAGGGTTGCAGCAGACGTTTCTTGGGTTCCTCAATTTTCCCGAACAACGCCGGGACACGCGTTCCTTTGGTATACACATAATAGTAACTGTGGCCCAAAGTTAGAATCACGTGATTAGATGAACAGTTGCATATAGCCACACTGATGATTCATAATGAAGATGAAACATATATGCATGCAGATATTAAAAATAATATTTATTAAAAGAGTAATAATTAATTATTCAAGCTCCCGTAACTGGTGAGCACTCTAGAGAAAAATATAAAAAAAGTTTCTATCTAAGCTTTAATGCAAAGTTCTTTCCCCTAGAAATGGCACGCTCTTTGAGACTTGCTATGTTCTTAAGGATAAATAAGATTTATTTCTCTCTCATTCATACGGCTGTCATGGGGGTCGCATTGAGTAAAGGCATTGAGTCTTGACAGTAAATGGTGACTGGGGTCTAAGGTCAAATCATGCGACCAAAAACGGTTGTATATAGCCATACTGATGATTCATGGTTAAGATGAAACATATATGTATGTGGCTATTCAAAATAATATTTATTAAAATATTAATAATTAATTATTCAGTGTCTCTTAAGGGGCAAACACTCTGGAGAGAAATATAAGTAAAGTTTCTAAGCTATAATGTGAAGTTTTTTTCTGTGGAAATGGAGCACTCTTTGAGACTTACTATGTTCTTAACGATAAAGAGAATTTATTTCTCATTTCATATGGCTGACACAGTGGCCGCATTTGGTCTTGCTAGTTAATTGTGACTGGGGTTTGAGGTTCGAATCATGCAACTAGTGGAACGGTTGTATGTAGCCATACTGGTGATTCTTGGTGAAGATGAAATATATATGCATGTGGATATTAAAAACAATATTTACTAAAAGAATAATTACACACACACACACACACATATATATATATATATATATATATATATATATATATATATATTCATTACTATATATACTATTCCTAATTTATATATATATATATATATATATATATATATTTGTTGGTTATTTTATTATTCAATTAATTGCGATAAAATATATGCTGTTTCATTAGCGTCCATAATGAACGCCAACTTTTCAAGCGTCAATGGAATCCAAATGTTTAAGATTTTAAATTAAAATCTTAAACATTTGGATTCCATTGACGCTTGAAAAGTTGGAGTTCATTATGGACGCTAATGAAACAGCATATATTTTGTCGCAATTAATGGAATAATAAAATCACCAACAAAAGATATATTTTGCTCTGAATTTTCATTGAGCACTCTCATAAACCCAGTTTCAACTTCCTTCGGATTTATACCCCCTGGATATTTGTAACAAGTTAATTATATATATATATATATACTTTTTAGTTATAATCAAATGACCAAAGGAAAAATCAATCCATTATCATAATTGTATATATATATATATATATATATATAAAGATAAATGAAGAAATAAAGATGTGCAGATGATAAATCTATTTCATCTTCGATTGTTCAATGCAAGGTGTACTCGATAAAAACATGTTTATTTTTCTTTCCTTAAGCCAGGCTTTTCAAAGATTCAAATCTTATCAGAAGAAGAATTACATAGATGGATAAGTTGGCAGGGGAATAGCCAAAATTAAAAATTTGAAAAAATAAAGAAACAATATAAAGTAATGGAAAGTAAGAGTGTGTGTATGAAAAGGTCATCAAAATATAGAGTCTGTCCAGTTGGTGAATGTCCGTTGACAAAGTGTCCGGTGACGAAAGATTTAAAGATGGAAAAGGAATTTCGTGGAGACTGCATTAAAAATGTTTAAAATGTAGTAAATCCAATAGAATGATGTTCAGTTTAACTGTAAATACAAAACACTTATTCGGATGTAATTTTGAGAATTAAGGCCATTTTAAAATATCTTCGTGGACCGTGAATGAAAATAGTTTTTAAGGAGTTGAGTTTAAAATGTTGTATATATTTCAAGCAGGCCGTGGAAAGTGTTAGTAGTTACTTCGATCGAATCTAAAGAATGAGAGAGAATTTTCTGGTCGAAGACGAAGCTAGTAAAAAGTAGGAAAGGAGTTTGAAATTAGGGAAATGGGAGGAGAAGGTTTAGTGGATGGAATTATGGCTGATGCTGGGAGTAGGGTAGGGGGCGCAGGGTAGCGGACGCTTGTTTAGTTACAGCTCATCGCTAGTAAGCAACAATATAATGTAATTACTGCCAGTTAATTTGCTGGATTGGCTTCAGTTAGTAGTTGGGTGGGGGTTTCAATAAGCTAATATAGTAGCGTTTCTGATCAATAAGTAAACAATTCGGGGGGTATCTCCGTATTTGAACAGATTTTTCTAGACAAAATTATATATAATTCAGAAAGTTTACAGAAGTTTACACAGTATAAAATGGTCCATCCTGAAAAAATCAAGCTCTTATAACTCAGGATCTAGACTTGCAGTCTACGCAACTTAGAGGCTGTGATGATTGCCACAGCACCTAAACGTTTAAATTTAATCAACTCTAGAAATGAATTAGTTTCCAAATGTCGCCATAGGAGGAAATTCAAGTATGCACAATTCAGTCGACCATCAAACCCACCGTAGCTGTTTGAGTGAGTGTCGGGACCGGCTTCGGTCAGTTTTGGAAATTTGTGTGTTAAATCTTCCCTGCCTAAAAGGTTTAGACATTGAATATGCCTAAATATCTCTTTAAATCTCTTTAAAAAAATTTTAAGTTGCAAAAGTTTAGATTTTTAAATTTTTAAATTTTTAAATTATTAAATTTTTAAATTGTTAAGTTGCAGAGGTCTAGATTTTTAAATTTTTAAAGTTTTAAATTATTTAATTCTAAATATGTTAACAACTTCTTAATTATTAATTTCATAAATCTTCTAAATTATATGATAGTGCTAGATGTGTGAATTTGGTTTATATACTTAAAGCAGACGATCAACTAGTAAGTTTGGAGGAGGGGGTATATCGAGGCTCTGACCTAAATGTACAAATCCGTCTCTGTGACTCAGACTTTTAATATTCAAATATATACATAACTGATTTGACCCAGACATATAACATCCGGTATGAATATAACTGAATTTACACATCTTTCATTATGTGTGGGCGTTCTCCTCGTTAACGCAGACATGTAACATCCGTTGGTACACGCGGTTTGAATCAGTAGATGTTCAATTACTTTCGTGTGGTTGTCTTATCAAGGAGAAGTTTTCGTTTTCGGATTCGTTACGCTCTCTACTGGGCTTACGCGAGCTTGATTACCTTCGAATGTAATGTTTTTCTTTGGAATAATTTTATCGGACCCGGAAGACAAAATGGCCGAATACATCAGGTCAGTTTAATTTTATTCGAATTGGATTTAGTGGAGTTTGCATATAACCAGGAAGTTATGCTTTGCATTACTCCTATCAGCTCATAAGAACCCTGAATTTGGACATTATAATATTCAACACCAAGTGAGTTTTCTTAACTTTTCATATGATTTATTTTATTTATCGTTTTTTCTATCGTTTTATTAATTTGCATAAACTTTGAATACACTTTTCACTGCTATCTACTGAATCAATAGCAAACAAATTTCCTGCCTGGATAACTTTTTTCGTTTTTGGACCACCATTCACCACTTAGATTATTTTTAATCAACCTATCTGATATCTTTCCTGGAACTATTTTAAACTTTTTGACTTGGATGAACTGTATAGGTTTACAAAAAAGTATGTTTTGGGCCGATATATTTGATGTTTTATATACCTTTATGTATTTTTATATATATTTTTTAATATATTTTCAAAGTTTAATTTTTATTACCTGCAGTAATGTCATTGCGGTAATGGTCCTCTGAGGAGAAGATTTTCTTTGAAAACTCATGAGTTAAGGACTGTAAGGTACTTTGCCTGAACATTGAACTGTAATAAAATTTGATTGGCACCTTATTTTATTCTTTCACTTGCTATTAATGCTCTATCCAGTATATATAGTTTATTTTTATCCGGATGCTCACTAATTAAAGATATTAGTTGCCTCTTATATCTTTTGTTGTATTAACCTTATATATATATATATATATATATATATATATATATATATATATATATCAGAGAGTAGAAAGAGGACCGTGGGCTTATTTTCGGCAGCTTTGTACCTCTTGCTTCTCTTATTTTGTCCTTTAGTTCTCACATTGTGCGATGTTTCTGACGAAGGGGGGAAAGAATGCTGTTTTCTGAGTTTGACTCTATCCATCTAACACTTATCGCTGGCTAGTTTTTGACCTTGAAGTAGCCTTTTTCTTTTTTACCTCCTTACATCAAGTGGTTTCATGCCTTGTCTGGAGTGATTTCCATTAAAAAAATAAACAAAAATAAATAATAAATAAATGCATATACAATTTCCCCCGTTTTGTCTTTTTATGGCAATATTACGGCTATTTCTTTTCTTGAAGTTTCTGTACTTGTAAAAATAAAAATTAATAAAAGTGCGGTTACTTTGTAAAATAATCTATTAATTTTGTTCACCTAAAAAATTTATATATATATATATATATATATATATATATATATATATATATATGCATGTGTGTGAATCTATGAATTCCGGGGTTTTTGGAAAAGATTTTTTGTAAAATTTACATGTTAAAACGGGGGATCAGTTTTGTTCGTCTTTTACCATAGTCCGTTTTTCACAACTTTTTACTGACCATTTTTTTTTCTTTTTTCGGTGTACACGTACCTATCA
>OY744525.1:59949327-59991827 GCA_963556195.1 Sepiola atlantica
CTGGTTCCCATTAGATCACCGAAGTTAAGCGACGTTGAGCCTGGTCAGAACGAGATGGGTGACCATTTGGGAATACCAGGTGCTGTATGTGCTCTCCGCTTATCACAACATTGTTTCCAGTCGTCCTAGACTTCTCCTTGCCATTGGAATCAAGCAGTGATTCAAAGAGGTGTGTTTGGCAATTACGCAACCCTTGCTTCACAATTACATGTGCAGCCTCTCTTACAGGGGGTATCCATCATCTCTTGAGACTGAACACTGGCCATGAATGTCTACACAAGAGTTTCTCCTGAATTTTACACCATCACTAAAACCTAACTGCGGCACAAAAAATTGTTCAATTTATTACAGCTTATGCTAGCCATTATTTTGCGTGTAGTATTCTTTTACTTTTTACTTTATTGCAAAGAATCTTTGCACACCGTTTGGAGACGCAATCAATCCTTTCATGTTGTTTGGTGTTTTTTTTGTTGTTTTTTTAAAATCTTTCCACCATTAGCAAAAGAAAGCTTTACATTGCTGGAGATCTGATAAGTCCAGCACTTTTGAGACCTACAACAAGGTCTTCTGTCTTTTACATTCTTCCTTTAGTGATCGGTGTACATAGATTTCAGGAACTCTTCTGACGATGTGACCAAACCAGTTGATTCTTAAAAAAAAAAAAACAACATTTTTTCCAGTTGTACATCCAGCCTCGTTTTGGATTTTTTTGGGATGCAGGCAACCGACTTTTCATTCGGCTTTTTTCGGACATCTATGTAAACATCCGGAATCTACTGACGCCAAGTCGATTTTAGCTTGGGTCCTAATCTGACCAAGTACCCCACTTTTACTCAGTCCCACAAAGCAGGGTAGTTGGTGTCGCAGCAGACCACAACATCGGACTAAGTATAGTTTAACTAAGAATTCTAGATATTTTGTCTGAGAATTTAGAAGTTTCTTAAAATGTATTGATTTCAAACATGTTTTATGTCTATTCTTACTCTCAATACTAAGGGGTCATGCCGCTTAGCCAATCTAACGAAGGCAACCTCTACTAGAAGACTACATTTTGTAAACACACTTACGTGTTAATTCTTTTATGCAGTACTTGTAAACATTGGATACACAAGAGGTGCAGTGAAAGTACAGGTATGATACCAGTCTGTGTGCAAAACGTATAAGAGATGCGTGAGAACTCAAATATGAAGAAATATATATGGATCTAAAGAGTATTTGTAGTCCAGAAGTTTTATTACATTGATGATACATCTGGAGCACAGGGAGGAGCTGGTGCTAGTGTGATCTCAATAGTTAGGAATGTATGGAGTATGTTTAGGAGACTTCTGCGATTATTAACCAACATAGCGTTACTGCTATCTACTAAGGGAAGAGTTTATCAATCATATTTGTAATGATGTATGGAAGTGAAACCTGGCCAGTGAGGATTGAGGACATGCGTTGCATGGAAAGAAATGTTATGATGAAAAATGATACAATGGATGTGTAATGCGAGTCTTAAAGACAGGCTTAGTTCTGATGACCCCAGAGAAAGATTAAATCTGGACGATATAAAGAGATATGTGAAAAACAGAAGACTTCATTGGTTTGCTCACATTAAAAGAATGTATGAGAGTGCTTGAGTTAGTAGATGTAGAACAGTTACGGTAGCAATGTTAGTTGGCAGGATAAAGCCTAAGAACACATGGGAGGAAGTGATAAGGATGGATTTGAGAGAAAAGGGGATAAATAAAGCCCTGGTCAATAGATAGTTTAGTTTGAAAGTCATATTCTAACAGCTGACCAACACAACCGATGATGATGATGATGATGATGATGATGATGATGATGATGATGATGATGATGATGATGATGATGATTAATTTTTACTTTTAGTATAATAGTAAACAAGGCTTAAACATTCACAGAAATATGCTGATTCAAAATATGCCATAAGTTTTGCTTTGAATTAACTCATTGACAACTATTTCATGGACAGACAGACAGACAGACAGACAGACAGACAGATGCACATCTTTGATTCATATTCAGTGGATGATGATGATGATGATGATGATGATGATGATGATGATGATGATGATGATGCCTCCCCAAACTAGAGAATAGTACAATTTTAATGGAATTTTCAGCATTTGTTCAATAAAGTATCTTTCATGAGGAATACAAGTTTCCAAATTTAATATGAAAGCGATTTTCAAAAAAGAGTAAAATTCTGAGAATTTAAATTCGGGCCAGATAAAAGCACATATACTGTAACGTTCTTTTTAATATGTTGTTACTGTTAAGATGGTTCTATGTGAATTTTTCCTCTAAAATTTTATGCAAGAGGATAAAAAAAAAAATAACCTAAGATTTCGTTTTGGTTTTAAACTATTGGTACGATCACAGGAGAACACGTTGCTCTAAGTCTTCTTATTCTTTTCTGTCTTTCTTTCATCCCATTTTTCCTCCATTTTTGTTCTTTCTTTCTTTTTCTTACTCCCTTTGTTTGTCTTCTTTTTCATCCTTGTATTTTTCTTTGTACTTTTCTTTCTTTTCATTCTTATTTCTATCTCACGTTCATCTTTCTGTTCTTTCTTTCTATTTTTGTTTTTACCTTTCCTTTCTTTCTTTCTTTCTTTCTTTCTTTCTTTTCTGTCATCATTTCACGTTCATTTCTTTATTCTTTGTCCATATTTACTTGCCTCCCAACGAGAACAGAGTTAGACACAAAGTCGGTTTTAATGATGGAAAATCCAGCTCCCTACAAAGAGGCACTCTGAATTGAGACAAAAATTTTAAAAATGTCTCAGTCTAAAAGGATCTCTCCTTCACTGACCGAGGACAGAAAATTTTGAAATATAATATCAGAACAGATACTTTCCTTCTCGTTTTTCGTTGATTTAATTTTCTTTTTTCATCCTCTTTTTATTCCTTTCTTCCATTTTCTTTCTTCTGTTTCTTCTACTTCTCTTCATTGTTCTGATCGTTCTTTCTTTTTTCTCTTTCTTTCCTTTCTCTTATTTCTTTCTGCTTTTCTTTCTATCTTTTTAAAATCATTGTTCTATCTTTCTAACCACTTTGTCCTTTCTTTCACTTTTATTCTGTTCTTTCTTTTTCTATTTTTCTCTTTCGCTCTTTTCTGTCATTCTTTCGTGCTTCTTTCTTTCTTCTATTTGTTTCCTTAGTCTTTTCTTTCTATTTTTCTTTCATCTTGTTTTGTTTATTTTTACTTCTCTTTCTGTAGTTTTTCTTTTCTTTCTTTCTCTTACTTCTTCTTTCTCCCTTTTTACCTTCGTGATCTTCTTCTCTTCTTCGTTCACTCAATCTTTCTATTTTTCTTTTCACTTTTCTTTCTCCTTCATCTATCAATTATTTTTAACTTAATTTCTTGCTCTCATCCTTCAATTGTTTTCAATATTTCTTTTGATTTCTCCTCATTTCTTTCTCCTTTTCTTTCTTTGTGTTTTTCCTCTATTCTGTCTTTATTTCTTTCTCTCTTAATCTCCACCTACCTTCTTTCTTTGGTCTTTTCGCCCCCATTTTTCATTTTTCTTTCTTTATTTTTCGACTAATAGGTCCCTCACTGCCCACCAAGCTCCAGCCTCTGTCCCATCGCCGCAATGTTGCACTCCTGTGCTTGTTTTACAAGTATTTCAATGGAAAGTGCTCTGATAAACTTGCTGCTCTAATGCCACCTCAATGTAAATAAACGAACCCAAAAAACTCTTTTTCTCACCCCTGTACCCCATATAAGTATTTATAATCAAATGTATAACTATGGAATGTGCTCCGACGAACTTGCTGCTCTAGTGCCCCCTCTCGACGTAAACACACTCGAACAACCCGGCAATCCGTTAAATTCCACCCATTCACTGTAGAGGTCTCCAAATGTCAGAGGACTTTCTACTTTAATAGCTTCTTCCTTCGAACGGCTAGCCGTTGGAATTCCCTCCCCGCTCCCTGTTTCTCTAACTGTACTAACATACAGACATTTAAATGCAATGTGAACAAACATCTCGCTGCACAATTCTCCACTTAGGATGCCCCTATAAATCTGTCCCCTAATCACAGTAGCCCCTTACGTTTCAGTGGCAATGTGTCTTGGTGGTGGTGAGTGAAAGTCAAAAGAAAAAAAATTCCATTACCGCTTATTTCCATTTCCATTTCTTTCTGTCTTCGTATCTTTCGTTCTTCCGTTATGTTTTTTCTTTCTTCTTTTCTTATCTCTTTCTTTGCATCTTTCGTATTTCTGTTATTCCTTTTTCCTTTCTTTTTTCTATTATGCCTTTTTATTCTCTCTTTCTAGTTTTCCTTTTTCTATTATCTTTTTTTCTTTTTTCTATTTCATCTTTGTATTTTTCTTCCATTATCTCTTTCCCCTTTTCTTTCCTTCTTTTCTTTCTATCTTTCGTTCATCTCTTTTTCCTTTCGTTCTTTTGTTATCTTTTTCCTTTTTTCTTACTTTGTATCTTTCTTTCTTCTATTATCTCTTGTTTTCTTTTTCTTCCCCTCTTTCTTTCTCTGTATCTTCCGTTTTCCTGTTATCTCTGTTTACCTTTCATTCTTCTATTATATCTTTCCCCCTTTTCTTTCCTACTTTTTTTTCTTTGTGTCTTTCGTTCATCTCTTTTTTCTTTTCATCCCTTTTCTCTTTTTTGTATCTTCCTTTCTTCTTTTTCCCCTCCATGTATTCTTTATTTCTTCATTACCTCCCCTACTCCTGGATTTTCACTCTTCAATTATTTTGTCTTTGATGACGTGTAACACTTTTTTTTTTCATTTATTTATTAAATAAAACTTAAAGGACAACTTTGCAACGTTGAAAGAATAACACTTCTTTTTTCATCAGTTTTTGTCTAAATTTATTTGACAGGGCAACGACAGCTAACGATTTATTGACATTGACAACATTAAATAAAAAAGATCAGTTCTTGTTTTTGTGTACGGCCATAGCTCAATGGTTAGCTTGTCACACTGGAGGTTTGCAACTAAATTCTAGCTCAATATGACATCTTTTTAGTCATACATTGACAAAAAAAAAAAGTTTAGTAACATTCCATGATAAATGCCAGTATACTGAAATCATATGCCCTTAATAGGGTTAAGATGAAAATTCATATACACTAAATGTACAAAAGCAAGAAAATTCCCAAATTTTTATACTTTTATTGTCATTAAGGGTATGCGAGCACAACAGGGCTATGTATTTTACTGGTAGGAATTTTTCCTTTAGCACACCTCACACACTTCATCCACTCATGCATAGAGATTTATACTGTAGTGATGTGATAATGAAATGGTTCGGTTGATATGTAGTCATACCCTTAATGACAATAAAAGTGTAAAAATTTGGGAATTTCCTTCCTTTTGTACATTTAGTGTATATGAATTTTCATCTTAACCCTATTAAGGGCATATGATTTCAGTATACTGACATTTTTTATGGAATGTCACTACTTTTGTAAAGGCTATGCCTATATACAATGCCTTCTCATAAGGTTTTTTGGAATTTTCTGGAAAACTAAGGTATATGGTAAACTGAAATTAAAATGCCATCAACTAGACCCTAGAACCTCTATCTCTGCCAAAAATCAGCTGAATCCATCAAATAGTTGATGAAATACAGGGTGGCACATACGTACGTACGTACACACAGATAACATGATTTCATGATTGAACTTTCTGGATATCTTGGTTGCCTTGAATAAATATGCTGAAATTCTACACACTTATAACACCTATCATATAAAAATTTTGTGCAAAGTTTTAACTAATTTGGTTTATTGGTTTTTGAGTTATGATTGATCAAAGAAATGAGATTTCCAGCATAGGCCATTCGTGAAGTCTATTAAGGGCTAGAGCGCTCTCGCGCCTCCCTTGATTTGAACGCATGCCAGTGATTACGGTTCTAGTCAATATTGCTATCCATATGTGATTCTTTGGGTATCAGATTTTTATATAGGATGTCTCGGTGTAAACGTGACCTATCTGCGTGCTCATAACTTATGAACCAAACAAGAAACAAACAAGCACAGATTGAATGGACGCATCTTAAGAATATACGGTTTTTGTTTGTCCGTCTGTCATACTTAAGTTTCTTTGCTAAACGCGCAGATTCAATGGACGTATCTTAAAAATAATCATTCTTGTTTTGATTAAGACAGATTCTATTTAAAAGACAACAACGTTGTCACCATTAGTGAAAACATTATTTTAGATGTTTCTACACATCTATAGATTGTCTCAGCTCTTAAAGAAAGCAAGTTGTAGATTCTATCTATTTCTCTCTCTCTCTTTCTCTCTCTCTGCCTGAATAATGTACCTCAGAATGTCCCAGTATAAACGTGACCTATCTACACAATTATAACTTATGAATCAGACAAGAAATGTAAAAATAGAATTCTGGATTTTGTTAAAAGCTCAAATTATAACAATTAAAATGAGTCTTCATTCGGTATGTGCTTTTATAAAATCGAAATTTTACAAATTCTAAATGTGTGCCTTGGCGCCATCGAGCGAAGGTGTCGTTTACCCTGACACACTCTTCTATTGTTATGCCACATATCTGCTGAGTGATGCCTACCTTGAGTTTGTGGATTGTCCTGGTACACATGGTCTTTCAAAAAAAGAAAAAAAAAGATAGAAATCCAGTGAATTACTTACTTCTTTTACTTTTTTTTATTTTTTGGAGTGGGTGGGTCGTGTAGTATTTGTTCTGCAGTTAGGATGCCTTCTTTGAGAGATGGGGGCTAGTTTAGTATCTATTCTGTTGTCATTAAACCATTCTCCTCTTTTGGAGGTTTAGGAGGTAGCATACGTCAACAATGAATTGTCACAATCGGCTGTTCATAAACAAACTCAAAACTTACATTATATATACTTGAAAAAATAATGATGGTACTAACGTGCTAATTCTTAATAACCATGACGATAACAAGAGAGCTAGCTTTGTTATGAAAGTGAATCAGTAAATGATAGGTTAGAGATTTGAATGCAAGTTCTCGGTCGCTTTTGGAATTCAAGGTAGTTTCTTTTGACAGTTATTGAGTTATGAAACGTGATAATCAAAATTTAAAAAATAAATACTTGGCTTAAAAAAAGAACGTGTAAAAACAAAAACAATTTTTGATAAATACAGTTAGCCAATCTAAAAAAAGGAGCCTGAGTCATGAGGACGGCCTGTGCTTTTCTTTCTTAGTGGGGCTTGGCAGAGACCCCACGATATATAAAGAAATGAGTTTGGGAGTAAAATAATGTCGGCATACGTCAAAAATAAAAGTTAATAATGTAAATTTTTTTTTCGCGTCTTCATTTCTGATCAAATTTACAGAAAAAGAAAATACTTCTCTAAATGCTAGACGAATCCACCGATCAAGAAAAACAAATGCTGATTTGCAGTTTTATGTAACGTGGCATCCTCGACGAAGTTAATGGCGTCGTGACACATAATCATGAGAAGGAACGTCACGCATAACCATTTGAGGAACAATGCAGACTTTCGAATGCAGTGGCTGTAAAGAACATGGGGGGAGCACAACGTTACAGATACAGGTGAAATGCTTACGTTGATTTCGGCCATAAGTTTTTAATTAACTTACTACCAGTTTGAGTGAGACATCAATAAAATTAAGCAACGTAAAAACTTTTAAATTTTTTTCGAGTCATCATTTATGATCAAACTTTCGGGAGAAAATACTTCTCAAAATGCTAGACGAATTCATCTGGCTGAAGAAAAGACGTGGTGAGTTTCAGATTTATGTAACGGGTTATCCTCAATGAATCATTTGGGGAACATTAGAGACTTTCGTATGCAGTGCCTGTAAAGAAGGTAGAGCCACAACGTTACATTTTAATGTGGTCGTAAACATTTTATGTGATTTAACTCATGGTTAAATTTGGATGTGATTTAACCAATGGTTAAATTACACTAAATAATTCGGATTCATACTTTGAGAACATTTCCATCATGTTAAGATCTTCTAACTCAACTCCAGATCATTAACATTTTTATAATCCCATAACTTCAGTTGTATAGCTATATTTTCACACAGTTTTCATCATAATGATGTGTTTTGGATTGATTTGAAGTAAATTAGGTTCTGATCTATTACTTATTCAAGGGCCTGAGTGAGCTCTGCACATTTTTTTTATATCTTCTTTATTTATCTATTTCTTTATCGATTTTCTTTCCTTTCTTTTCCTGCTTGTTTCTTTTTTACCATATTTTTTTCTTCTTGAATATTTCTGTCTTTTGTTTTACTTTTCGGACAACTTATCTTTACTTGTTTATTTTTCTTTCATTTTCCATTTCCTTTCTTACTTTCTTTCCTTAATTTATTTCTTTTTCTTTATCCATTGCATTTTTATCTTTTGTTCGTTCTTTCTTACGTTCTTTATCTACCTTACTTATTCTTTTTCTTTTTACTCCCCTTCTTTCATATTTCTTTTCTTTCTTTCTTTATTACGTTTTCTCTTTCATTCTTTTTTGTTGCATTCACTTTCCTCATTCCGCCGTTATTTTTCTTTCTTTTTCTTTCTTTGTTATATTTTCGTTCATTTTTTTTATTGTTTCCTTGCTTTTTTCTTTCATTCCTGTTTTCTGATTTCTTTCTGTCTTTCTTTCTGTCTTTATTACATTTTCTTTCTTTCGTTCGTTCTTTTCCCCCTTCCTTCTTAATTTTTATTTTATTTCGCTTTCTTTCTTTTTCCCCCATTCACCATCTCCTAGTGTATTTTATTCTCCAACTCTGACTTAGTGGACAAATAGCACGTTTTTAATTAAACAAAAACATTAATAAATGTATACTTAAATAAAATAAAAAATAAAAGGACCTGCACCTCTCTCTCTCTCTTTCTCTCTTTCTCTCTCTCTCTCTCTCTCTTTCTCTCTTTCTCTCTCTCTCTCTCTCTCTCTCTCTCTAGGATTTCTTTATCTTTTTATTTAAGTATACATTTATTTATGTTTTTGTTAAATTAAAAACATGCTATTTGTCCACAAAGTCATATATATATATATATATATATATATATATATATATATATATATATATATATATATATATATATATATAAATTATTTATTTAAAAACAATATATTACATATTTCAGAGATATGCCATGGTTTCATTGACACGGATTGACCTTTTACCGTTTAAAAAGGCCGATACTACCAGTGATCTTTGAACTCCATTCTTCGATTTGTTTTCATTTTGTGAGTCGCTGATGATTTGAATGAACTCTAACGGTCTTTTGAAACGGTATAAGGCCAATTCATGTCAATGAAACCATGATACGTCTCTGAAATATGTAACATATAATTTTTAGATAAATAATTTGTATTTAAGCTCACATTTTTTTAATCGAGCATATTATTAATTTTTTTAAAATACCCCGACGCACTAAATATATATATATATATATATATATATATATAGAGAGAGAGAGAGAGAGAGAGGGAGAGAGAGATACATATAGTCATCCACATACAGACTGTTTAGCTGTATCACAGCTCTTCAGTGTGGCTAGACCAGTTAGTGCCTCAAGCCGGGATTGAAACTCAACCGTCGCGCTGACGCTATCATACGACACTGACATACGACACTGACTGAATGTAAGTAATATCTCAATGTAAACATTGCAAGTGCCGGGAGCTCGAATTAGTTTTACCTAATGAGCTATGCCTTAAAGCTAATGGCAGTTGGCGATATCCTTACAAATAAGCTCTACCCAGGGAAGGAGCTTTATATAGTTATCCACACACACACACACACACACACACACACACACACACACACACACATATATATATATATATATATATATATATATATATATATATATACCTGAAATCTATTAAACTGTAGAAGTGAGATAGCAAACAGCTGCCCACACAGAAATAAATTTACCTTAGGCTAACGATACATAAATAAATTAAAAAAATAAGTAACTAACTAAACAAAAATCTAACAATATAAAAATTAAAACCTAAAATAGAAATACAAGGAACCACATGTTAAAATAAATTCACCCATTATATTGATACAACAAAGGAAACAGGATATAGGCCAATCTATAGAAAACAGAACAATAGAACAGGGTATAGGAAGTAACACTAATCACACCTTTGTTCCTGGGAAGCCCAACAATTGGCTGAGAGAACAACAAAGAATCTGATTGGTTAACTAGCTAGCCGTGTATATAAAAACACCCGTCAAAAATAACTCCATGCATTCTAGCCTGAAGATTCCCCCGTGGATGAAATGCGGGAGCCTCCGTGTAGCTTAATTGCCATAAATATATATTTCATAGCTTACTACCTAGCTCTACCTACGTATCGAGCACTGTTGAAGTAAATACTGAAAATTGATAAATAAAAAATTATATCTCCTTACAAAATTTTATGTGGATACATGAAATAGTAATATATATATATATATATATATATATATATATATATATATATATATATATATATATATATATATACTAGAAAAAACTTAACCCGTTGGGTCCCCCATTGAGCTCGGATTAGATTATTCAAATGAGGAAAAAGTATGTTTGCAAAGCCAGTTTAACTTAAAAAATAAAAAGACAACATACAAAATGTATCTATTTCCGTTCGCTGTATCTTCCCCACTTCCTCTCTTTCTATCTCCAACTACGGGTTAAATAATATTACTAATCTAGTGGTATTCCCTTTTGTTTATAATGGACTATTCCAATCTTATTATTCTTTCCTTTCTTTATTAACTTCAATTGTTAATAAACAGAGAGAGAAAGGGTGAAAAAGAGAGAGACGGAAGCGAGAGTGATAGATAGAATATAAAATAAGAGCGGGGAGGGTGGGTGTGATAGAAACTTAGTAAAAGACGAGTCACTTGGTGAGTTAATTGCAAATCACGGCTAATTCGAACAATTAAAATGGAAGTTTTTTTTTTCAAACATAACTCAATTCCAAAAGTGAGGAATATTTTAGCATGTATCTTGTGCGATTAAAATATATAGGAAAAAAAGGTTTAGGGAAACAAAGGTTGATTAACTGAACTTTAGCATTATAATAATAGATCAATAATTAATAATAAAAATAAACATGAAAATCAACGCGAAAATCGGAACAAAGTCGAATCAAGACAACAAAGCTTGCTTACACAACGGGCTCAATATCCTTTCAGATAGAACTTTATAACAATATTATAGTGTTAAAATAGGCAACATTTATTATTGTTATATATATTGGCTTCCACTTCTATTTAGCGATAATGCCTAACTTTTGTAAAAGAATATAGTACCCTAGGCTATCGATAATGCGTATATAAACATATCTAAGTATTATAAAATGTCCCTTCCTTTGTCGAGGATCAATAACAGAGGTAGGAAGTCCTGTCTGTTGAGAAAGCGGTAAGGTTTTAAGAACTCGTTTATCTAGCCACACTGACGAGCCCTGATAGAGAGATGGATAGAGAGAGATGGATAGAAAATAGAGAGAGAGAGGGGGAGAGGGCGGAGAGAAATTGATGGATAGAGAGAGGGGGAGGGAAGAGGAAGAGATACGAGAGAAATAGATAGATAGGTGGATAGAGGGAGGTGGGAAAATAGAGAGAGAGAGAGAGAGAGAGGGGGAGGGTGAAAGAGAGAATAAAGGAGAGAGTCACAGTAAGGGGCTAATTAAATAAAGCCCAATCCAATAACTATTAAACCGAACAAGTATCATGAGAAAAGAAATGAAGAGGGAGTTACAGAAGAAGACAAAAGGGAGAGAGGGAGAGAGAGAGAGAGAGAGAGAGAGAGAGGGGGGGTATGGTTATGAAAGAAAATGAAAGACTAGGCGAAACAAAAGAGATATTATAAAGGAAGACAACAACAGCGAGAAAAACTAACGGAAGTGAAAAAAGAGTCAGAGTTGGGTCGGTGGTGTAAGGTTCATACCTCTGCCCTCGATGCGTGTCGTAACACAAAACAGCAGGTAACGAAATGTGCAGATACACTAGAATAATGACCGTCGTTCGTGTTCGGAATTTCCGCTGAAAGTGTCAACAATTTTCTGCCTTATAGGGGTGTATGGGTGCGGGTGGTTGTGCGATAGAAAAGAAGGTCAATGAAAATAAAGGGAGTCGAGGGGGGCAGGTCAGGGAGGAGAAATTAAGATGGTTCGTAGTTAGGTGGTGGTGGGAGTGATGGTGGAAGGTGGTGCTGCGTGGGAGGGTGGGTTGTATCGCAAGACACTAAGATACTTGAACATGCAGGGTGTCACGAAGTGGGCGGAACAAATTCATATTTGATAGACAAGAGGGGCGTGTCTTGAATAAGGAGAAACTAGTAAACTTATTTGAGGAGGTTTGTGTTGAATTTCTCAGAGTTTTCTGCTTTAGGTTTGGTTTGTGCCTTTTACGGCATATTAATCTCGTTTTGGTTGTTTGTTATTTATACTAAAACACCATAAAAAGTGGTTAGGGGTGTTCGGTAAGTACCAAAAAGGGTTAATATGCTGTAAATAGTTGTTTTTTTTGTTTTTTTACAGCCTATTAACATTTTTGGGGTCTTTTAATGCCGAAACACGATAAAGAGCTTGTCTTGTCTGCTTTATGGCATCTCAATCCTTTTTGAGGTGTTTAATACCAAAACGCACTAAAAGGCTTTTTTGAGTTATTTAATGGCAAAACACAATAAAAAGGCTTGTCTCGTATGTTTTACGGCATGTCAACCCGTTAGAGGATTATCTAATTCCAAAGCACGCTAAAACTATTGTGTTATTCGTTTATGGCATCTCAACCCTTTTTTGGTTATTTAATATCCAAACTTTAAAAGGCTTATCTGCTCTGTTTTACGACATATCAACCAGTATCTGTTTTATGGTATATCAACTCCTGTTGGGTCATTTAATGCCGAAGCGCAATTTCTATTGTCACTGATTCATCATCATCATCATCATCATCATCATCATCATCATCATCATCATCATCATCATCATCATCATCATCATCGGTTCAACGTCCATTTTAAATGCTGGCATGTGTTGGACGGCTTTAAGAAATTGACTTCCAAACTAACCTATTTCTGACCAGGTCTTTATTTATCCCTCTTTCTCCTAACTGAATTTCTATCACTTCCTCTCATGTTTTCTTTGGCTTCACTCTGTGAACTATACTTGCTACCTCATTGTATGCGGTTAGTTGAATACAAGTCACTATTTAAACCAGTGGATTTAAACGAAAGAATTTATTTATCTGCCTCTCACAGCGGTAAGATGTGACACAAGGTCGGGAAAGTGGGATTTGATAAACCAGCGCCCGAGAAGGTGAGCACTCTGGCCATTAAAAATTGCCTGGGCAGTCCCGTCGGCATTCCCCGGTAGGGGCGCCTCAGGCAGTAAGCAATAAACTTGAGGGGAGGCAAAGCCTGGGAGGGTGGACCTCCTAGAACTGCACAGGACAGACCCATAGACCGGCGTAAATCAAGCCCCGAAGGCCAAGACAATACCAGTCTATGGGGTGCAGTATCCATCGGAACAGATACTACACTTTGATCTTGGCCAACAGGAATATAAGTCAATCGGCAGAGCCATTGTCTTTATTACGAAAGTTCGTTTATCAGTTTACTAGTTGTTCCTACCCGGTGTTGCCCAGGAGTAAAACAAATAATGACTGACTTGTTTATGAAGAAACGAAAATTAATTTTGGTGTCTTTAATTCCGTAAATAAATTATTTTGTGAAATAGAAATTTAAAAAAAAAAATCGTTTTAATACTTAACACTATTAATAGTAAAGAACAAATAATAATGTGGAATTAACGCGGAGGCGAGAAACACAGACACATGCATACACAAACATACTTGATGTTACAAAATTTAATTAATACATATATTTATTTTTGAAGATTACAAGGGGGAGAACTCAGTATAATTGCACACGATAACTTCTCTTTAATCTGTTTCGGTGAGTAAGAGAAAATGTCTCTGCTTTAAAAGTTCTCTTAGCCGGAATAAGTATTTTCAGAAAAAAATAACAAAAAATAAATAGGCTAGTCCGAATCAAGTATCGATATTTTAGACGTATTGCTACTTGGGTCTGAGTTTATAAATCTGACAAGATAATTTTACATGTTAGATATGACAATAAAAGGATAAAATAAATCCGACGGTACAAGTTAAAATGGAAAAGCAGAAGACCTAAAACTGAACGTTTCGCCCAGCTGTTGCGTGGGCTTTATCAAGAGTGAAATGCTAAAAATTGCACTTTTAACTTTTCTCTTTTGATAAAGCCCACACAACAGCTGGGTGAAACGTTGAGTTTTAGGTCTTCCACTTTTCCATTTTAACTTCTATTTTAGATATGTGTATTTCTTTGTTAATAAAATTATGCAAAATCTACTCAACTGATTTTCACAAAATCTGACGAAAAGGTGGCACACAAGCCACAGGAGAATCCATAAAATATTGGTTTGGATCCAGATAAAGGGGATGGATTCAGAAATATCACATATATTCTGTTTCAGAAATTTTGAGATGATAATTGATAATTTGTATTATTTGGTATTATTCAGACAACTATTCCATTTTGTTTGTTAATTTCACAACGTTTTGGTCGATGTAACCTCCGACCTTGGATTATTCAGACTACTGTTCCATTTTGTTTGTTAATTTCACAACGTTTCGGCCGATGTAACCTCCGACCTTCTTCAGATGCATCTTTTAGAATTTGTGAATCTTTGTCAAACCCAGGAATCTATACTGAATTTCTAACTGGACACCTTTAATCCGCAGTGGTAAATTGTTCTCATTCTCTCAGCCTTTAATTGTTGTGCCACAGGTCCATTAGCTATCAGTTCTAAGTGACAGTCTTCTGGAGGTTGCAGGTTCAATCCCTACTACAGGCGATAATAACTAAGAATAACATAATAATTAACACCTCTATCCGGTCATGGTTGATGGAACAAGAACAATCAACCCACATGGATTCAATAAAGACTTCAGATTGAAATTCTGTATAGGTTCTTGAGTTCGACATAAATATTAACAAGTTCTAAAAGATGAATCTGAATAAGGTCGGAGGTTACATCGGCCGAAACCTTGTGAAAATAACAACTAAAATGAGGAAAGGTATTATTTGGACTACAATTCTCATCTTTGACGTTATTCTCACAACGTTTCGGTCAGTGTAATTTCTGACCTTCTTCAGATTCATTTTGTCAAACTTGGTAATCTTTATGTCAAACTCGAGAATTTATATGTAATTTCTAACTGAATTCTTTATTTATTCAATGGGGTTAGATTGTTTTCGTTCCATCAACCATAACTGGATAAAAGCCTTAAGTAATTTTTATTTTATTCTTGGCTTGCTTTAGTGAAGATTGAACCTTCAACTTCCAGAAGACTGTCACTTAAAAGTGATTGTCATTTAACACCTTTATCCGTTGCGCCATGTGTCCATGTGAGAATAACATCAAAGATGAGAATAGTAGTCTGAATAATCAAAACAGCATAAAATTTCATTTTTTTATTTCATTTTTCCACAAAATGGGCATAAACTTGATATTATTTTTACCTGTTTATGTGAATAATTTTAATTAAAAATTGAATGGCCAGCTTTAGATGAGTACATAACTGGCCTAATGGATGCTGTTGTTGACTATGGAATTCATTATTTCGAGTTCAAATCGCATTGCATCCATATTTTTTTTTGTTTTTTTATATAGAAATCGCTCCAGGTAGGGAATGAAGCTACTTGATGTAAGGAGCTAACAAGAAGAAAATATGATTATCGCAAAGACAGGAGATGCCTATCGGCCTTAGTCTTGAAAAGACCAAAGCTATAGGTAGGAGGAAAACAGTCAGCAGAAAGAGAGTTTCACAAGACTGTAGTTGTTGGAAAGAAGTTACTGGAATAGGAAGCTGTATTACAATGAGGTATCAAAACAGCGAATTGATTTGTACACTAATGCTCTTGAGAAAGGTACAAACTTAAAATTTCGCCAAACTATGGTTGAAATAGCAACTTGTGTTTAATTTATCGTATCCAATGAATCAACGAATGTTCTGGTTCTGCATGAAATATCACGAAAAGGGTTGATATGCCGTTAAACAGATAAACCTCAAGCCAAACTACGTTTCAGTTTTAGTAAAATAAGAGAACATTTTTAAAAACTAAAATAATTTATAAATTTTCCAGTTAAAATTCATGAAAATATGAGTAGTGGCATGATGTAGTGGTTATTTGTCTCGACTTTGGGCTCAACGTGCTAGGTTCAAGTTCTGTCGGGCTACTATATCACTTTCACTAATAATACCCTTGGGAAAGGTATGAATCCATATATCCTCCCTCCAGCTATGGATTAAATCCCAGATTAGGTAAACTAGACTCTTTTGGCTAAGAGCAAAGTGTAGTATCTGTTCAGACATTGCACTTCACCTTTTCTGTCTTCGGTAAGTGAAGGAGAAATCCTTCGAGACTAAGGTTAAGAAATCTTTTTAACTCAGTCTCTGATCATCACTTTTTGTCATTTTTCTTCTTCACCTCGTTTTTTTCTTTCTTTCTTTCCTATTCTTTTCTTAGCCTTTGATTCAGTAATCTTCTTTCTCTCCTTCTTCTTCTTCTTCTTCTTCTTCTTCTTCTTCTTCTTCTTCTTCTCCGTCTTATTCTTATTATCCTTCTGTTATTCCTCCTTCTCTTCCTCATCTTCCTATTATTATTATTATTATTATTATTATTATTATTATTATTATTATTATTATTATAATTTTCCCTCCCCCCTCTTCTTCTAATCCCTATTTTCTTATTTTTCTTCTACTTTCTCTTTTCACTCTTTTCTTCTTCCTCTATTGCGCTTCTTCTTTTTCTTTGTCTTCTTTCTCTATTCCTAATAACCTGCTTATTCTTTTCATTCTTTCTCTTCGTCTTTCTCTCATTTTTCTTCCATTTCTTCATCCCGTCTTCTTATTATTTCTCGACTCATTCTTTTCTCCTCTTTTTCTATTCCACTGTTTCTTCTTCTTCTTCTTCTTCTTCTTCTTCTTCTCTTTCTTCTTCTTCACTCTTTTTCTTCCTTTTTTCTTCCAACCTTCATCATTGATATTTTCTGTATTTATTTCTCAATTTCAATTACATATTAAAAATAAAAACATTTTTTTGTTAGCCTTAAAGTATTTAATAAATCAGTATTATTCTTCAATTAGTATTCATTTATCATTCTTTCATTTGTTTCTTGTTGTTCCCAAACTGGCCAACATTTTTCATGTTTCTCATTCAACTTTCTGAAAAAGTCTAATTAGCTCGTCCATGTTTGGATGTGAGAAGCAAAACAAAGCAAATATAAACAAGCAAACAAACAAACAAATCTTATATTTTTTGCTCCAGATAATGCTGACACAATCTCTTATAAATTCATTAATATCATTTTCAGCTATTTTTGACAGCAGTTACCTCCCTTATCAATATAAAAATTAATTAAAAATGTACAAGACAGTTATTACATACCAGTTGAGGTACCCATCTATGTTATATAAAACATTATAGCTATGAAAATATGGCATCCTTTGAATATAAAACATTAAACTGTGTATGCTTCCACGGCTGATTTCATACTCACCGGGTATCCATTCTCTACACTCAAGCCAAAAGGGTACAAACTACCTTGACAGTGCCAGACCCTCCTTTGTCGGAGTGAAGTATATATTTTTTTCATTTTTAGGGTCATCGCTTACAAAGGCTAAGAGCCACTCAAGAATAAAGGTTAATGAAACAAAAATGTTTGCTAGGAACACTATGGGAGTACTAACATTAATCAATGATATGAAATGCATTTGATTACTTATGGCAAGACAAGAATTTTGTGACATTGGATTTGTAGACGACCAATTTGTAATCAACAAGGAAGGCAGTCCTGCGGTAATGTGTTCCACAGGTGGGAAGCCCTTACAAAGAACCTCTGTCCATGCTCGGTCATAGGGGGTGCACCCTCCTAGACAGTATCTCCTCTTTTTGAGGAGGGGGTTGGTTTAATGCTGATTGCCTGAGGTACCACTACCAGGAAATGCTGACAGGTTCGTTTTGGGCTATTTTTGTCATATCTTCCATTCAGTCTTCAGAGACAATGGATACCCCCTGTAAGGGTAGCTGCACATATAATTGTGAAGCAAGGATTACGTAATCACAACCACACCTACTGAATCGGTACTACTTGATTCCAGTGGCAAGGAGAAGTGCAGGACAACTAGAAACAATGTTGAGATAAGTGGAGAGCACATACAGCACCTGGTATTCCCAAATGGTCACCTATTTTAGTATTGACCAGGCTCAACGTTGGTGATCTAACGGGAACCGGTGTGTAAACATGATTATGGCATATACTTTTGTACTTAGCTAAAATACCCCGTAAGGAGAGCGGGCTACTCTTTCTTGGCCTTTTGGCTAAGATCAAAGTGTAGTATCTGTTCCGATGGATACTGCACCCCATAGACTGGCATGTCTTGGCCTTCGGGGCTTGATTTACGCTGGTCTATGGGGCTGTCCTGTGCAGTTCTAGGAGGTCCACCCTCCCAGGCTTTGCCTCCCCTCTTTGGGGAGGAGTAAGTTTATTGCTTACTGCCTGAGGCGCCCCTACCGGGTAATGCCAACGGGGCTGCCCAGGCAATTTTTAAACCAAACTTTCCCGACCCGACCTTGGGTCACATCTTACTTGTGGGAGTAAGATAAAAACTGGCCTTGTGCCTAACTCCTGGAGAGGAGTAAATCAATACTCTATTTTCCGGCCTTGTGCAATCTCATGCTTTAGTAGGAAGCAAATAATAGATTTTTTTTATTCTATGGTATGACTCGACCGAGGATTGAACTCTGGTCTCTCGGCTCATTAGCGAACACTCCAATCATTGTGCCAATATAATAATAACTATAAAATAAATGACATCCCTTACATATGGAGCTTTACTAAATAGTGTCTGCAGTATCAGTTGAAGAATTTACAAAGAAGCTTTCCCCAAACCATACAACTGTTCATCTTTAACAACTTAGAAAGGTTCCTCCGCTTGGTAAATGGGTGCCTAAGGTATTGTCTGAAGGCAACCGTAAATCGTGAGTAGAGATCTGCAGACAATCCATGAGGCACCCATTTTCAAAGCTGAGGAACCTTTCCACATTGTTGAAGACGACGAGGATATGGTTCGAGGAAAGCTTCATTGCCAATTCTTTAACCGATACTGCAGGGTTGCCTGTAAGTGATGTCACAGGGAGTTCCTCATCAAACTCAACTGGACGTCCTGATTGGTCTTCAGCTTGACGTGCAAACTTTCAATTACTGACTTTTTTAAAACAATTTTCTGCATGTTCTTTCATTCAGGAATTCATCTCCATAAGCTGAGTAATTATTTTGAGTCACTTCTGAACTCCTATTCATTCTTTCAATGTGACCAAACCAATTAAGTCTCCTGTTCTGCACACATCTCCCTATTACTGTCCAGATTTAATCTTGTTCCGAGATCATCAGATCTAAGCCTGTCTTTAAGACTCACATTAAACATCCATCGTATCATTCTCATATTACTCCTCTCCATGCAACGTATGTCCTCAACCCTTACTGGTCAGGTTTCACTTCCATACATCATCACACGTCATACACATGCATGAGAGACTCTTCTTTTGGTCGACATTGGTAACGTTCTGCTGCTCTTTTTTCAGATTAAGATTTAACAATGTTGTATCACTTTTATATTTATTAAATATTTGATGAAGATTTTTAATATTTATTTAATTAATTATATGCTTTATCAATATATCATTTTTTGGTCTCCCTTTAAGTTTTTAATACTAGTCATTATGTTACTTGAATGGATTCCTAATTTCAGTCGGACAAATGAAGTCTCCTGTTCTGCACATATCTCCTTATATACTGTCCAGATTTAATCTTCCTCTGAGGTCATCAGATCTAAGTCTGTCTTTAAGACTAACATTAAACATCCATCGTATCATTCTCATATTATTTTTCTCCATACAACGCATGTCCTTATTCCTCACTGGTCAGGTTTCAATTCTATACATCATCACACTTGGTATTCATGCCTGATAGACTCTTCCCTTGGTCGACAGCGGTAACGCTCTGCTAGTTAGTAATGGAGTACCTTAAGAATATTTATTCTTGTTATACCCTCTAAGCGCTGAATTCTTTTTTTTTGTATAAAAATGATTTTTACACCTATTTTTAAAATGACTCTGAAAGCTTAACCTTTCATTGTATGTCCAAACAATGTATATGACATTTGTAGCATATAAGTAAGGCTATCAAAGTAAATTGTAAAATTTCACTAATTTGCATATTGTGATGGCGGCCATCTTGAATTTATAATGAGGTTGACCATCTGCTCATGGAAAATTGTCATTTTCTCATGCACATATTAGTCAATTGTTGAATTTATTGTGTATGTTTGTGCTGTTGTGTCTTATATTGCGAATAAAACCAGTTTTTCAGAAAATATGCGTGTAGTATTCTTTACTATTAGAAGTGGTAGACTTGTCGCAATTTTGTGACAGCTGCACTAAGAGGGTTAACTGTCTTTTCATGTTGTTAAGATCAAAGTTGTGTTTTGGAAAGGCCACGCCCTGAGAGGTGTGACAGCATTTGTGCTAATCTAATCCGCAATTGACTCTTGCTAGTTATTATCCCTTACGCTGCTTTTAATTTTGTCCAATTGTGCCACACCCTATATTTGCGAGCTTCACGCTCATAGATTGTCCAAATGAGCTCTTCCGGGGAAACAAGAGCGAAGGAAAGAAAGCGTAGGCAGTCATTTATAATGGAATGCTCCGGAAGTGAGAACAATTCGTAGACACATCAAATGTTGGACAGTTGACTAAAAAATGTAAAACAATATGATAATAACGAGTGTTCATCCTCCGTCAAAATTGACAGAAAGAAAATTATGCTTCGCCAGTGTTTGCACTAATATTAATATAAAATAACACCTCAATCGTAAGGGAAGTTAACAAATATTTTGGACAAATATTTAGTATTTGTGTTCAAATATCCATTTTTTTTTAAGGGACCGACTTGATTTCCAACAAGTTGTGATCTATTTCTAAATTGCATATGAAAAGGCAAATTGATTTTTTTTCGTTCTTTTCCTTTCTTGACGATCACATATAAAAGATAAATAGATTACCAAAATGTAAATGTTTATCTATCTATATGAATAAATGATGTGTCGTTGGGAAACATACACCCCACCCATAATCTAACCCACTCATCGACCAATAAACTACACCACACACCATCACCCCTAAACATTAATACACCATTGATGCAGGGAAACATGCAGCATCCATTATCAGCAATTAAATTATTCTAAATAACGCATAGTTACAATTAAGACCTATATAAACATACAGCCCACCCCCATTGACTCGGTACTTTCTCCAAAAGGGACGCTTGAGTGAATTCACCGAAAAATGGTACCGGTGATCGTTGAACTCCATTCTTCGATTTTTTTCATTTCGTGAGTCGCTGATGATTTGAATGGACGCCTTTTCTAAACGGTAAAAGGTCAATCCATGTTAATGAAACCATGGTACGTCCCTGAACTATGCAACATATAGTTTTTAAATAAATTATTTGTATATGAATAAATGAAAAAGATCTGGTTTCGTGTTTACAACCAAGTCATGAATAAAATGTTTATTATTTTAAATTAATGTTTCAAGTATTTCAAGTTGCAAACTTTGCAAAGCTATGGCGAGCTGGCAGAGCCGACTAGTATTTACATAAAATAAAGTCTCAGTTAAAAAATAAAAATAAGAAAGAAAAAAAGAAAACTTATTAAACTGGAAAGTTTTTAAAAAGAAATTATAAAAAACAGACTTTAATAACCGGGTTAACGCACTAGTCAAACCCACAATGAACACCCCGAGTCGGTAGGCATCTCTATTTATAGTAAATAGCTGTCACCCATCTCATTATCTAGAGATTCAAGTTCGAACTCTGATGTCAGCAATGACACACTTAATTCATATATGCGACTTTTTGAAGTTGAGACTCAGTGAATTACCAGTCGGCATAATGACCCTTAGAGTTCAAACTGGGGGAAAATCTTATGCTACAGCAATCAGCGGGTATGCCCCCACACTTGATGCCGATGAACAAACCAAGGAGGCGTTCTCTACAATGATCTTGACAAACTGCTCTCCACATCGTTCCGATTGAAGACAAAAATCATTCTTCTTGGTGATTTTAATGCGAGAGTTGGTCAAGATTCTCAAATTTGGAAAGGAATCATTGGCAAAGAGGGTGTAGGTAAAATAAACTCGAATGGAACACTTTTACTTTCAAATTGTGCCGAATACAATCTCATTGTCACTAACACACTTTTTAGACAAAGAGACAAATGCAACACAACTTGGCAACACCCTCAATCAAAGCATTGGCATCTTATTGTTCGCGCACGTGATAGGAGAGATGTTCTAATTACAAAAGCTGTTCCACTCATCGAGGACTGATGGACAGACCATCGTTTAGTTCTCTCAATAATGAGAATCAAGCTGCAGTGTAGGAAGAAAAAACGGAATACACCTAAGAGGCTCCAATTCAACGTTGAATTGCTGCGGGATCCGACTAAGCAGCTTCAGCTACAACAATTTCTTCTTCAGAGCAACATCTCGCCAGTGCTGAAGAACATTGGCAAAAGCTGAAGTCTGCCATTTTGGACGCATGCGGGGAGTCGATTGGTTTGAAGAAATATAAGAATCAAGACTGGTTTGACGAAAATGACAAAGAAATAAAAGATATAATTGAGCAAACAAGGAAAACGCTCGCGTCACATCTCAATCACCCGATCTCGGAAGCCAAAAAGAGAAAACATAGAGAATTAAAAGCCAAAGTACAAACATCTACAAGAGCCATTAAAACAACTGGTGGACAGACAAATCAAAAGTAGTACAACTGTTTGTTGATAAAAACGGCATGAAGAATTTATTTAGTGAAACTAGAATTCTCTATGGTCGCAGCACACAAGGCCTAGTTCCTTTGCGAAGTAGGGATGGTTATCGAATTCTCAAAAGTAGTGGAGAAATCTTAGCCCGATGGAAGGAGCACTTTGAAGATCTGTTAAACCGACATCAACGACAATGCGATACATCAAATCCCTCAGCGACCTGTGGACACTTCACTGAGCAGAATTCCCTCTCATGAAGAGGTCAATACTGCCGTCCTTGGTTTGAAAAAATAATAAGGCTGCTGGTATAGACAACATCCCTGTCGAAATCTATAAATCGGCTGGACAACATCTTTGCTGAAATCTATAAGTCGGTGGACCACTCCTGTATTTACAACTGCATCAACTTATTGTCAAAATATGGGTACAGGAGGAAATACCAAATGATTTAAGAGATGGTCTAATTACGACCATTTTCAAGAAAAAGGGAGAAATAACTGATTGTGGAAATTATAGAGGTATTACACTACTATCAATAGCTGGGAAAATCTTGGCTCGTATCTTAATAAAGTAACTAACACCTTTCGCTGAGTCTGTTTTACTCGAGTCACAATGTGGCTTTCGACCAGCTCGTGGCACAAACGACATGATATTCAGTCTAAGGCAGCTTGAGGAAAAATGCCGAGAACAACACCAACCTCTATATATGGCTTTCATCGATCTAACAAAAGCCTTTGATAGTGTAAGCCGTGAATTTCTCTGGAAAATCTTATCTAGAGAAGTCTATCAAAATAATGAAACTGCTTCACAACGATATGACTGCAACGGTAATCGCAAATGGCAGCTCTACAGATCCATTCAAGGTCAAATCTGGGGTCAAACAGAGATGTATAGCTGCACGGACCTTGTTTACAATCTTTATTGCGGCTGTATTGCAACTAATGGATAAGCAACTTCCACCTGGTATATCCATAAACTACAGAATGGATGGTGGAGTTTAAAATATAAGTACTTTCACAGATTAGGACCCATGCTAACTTTAATCCTGTCCTTAGGGTCAGGGTGGGGGTAAGGATTAGAGTTAGAGTTAGAGTTAGAGTTAGGGTTTAAGGTTAGGATTAGGGTCAGGGTCAGGGTCAAAGTTAGAGTTGGTCCTAATCTGTGAAAGTACCAAAATATAAATGATAAAACTCGTAATACAATCAGTGAATGTTTTTTTTGGCAGAAATGTATTGTTGTCATTCCACATATCGCTGGTGTGGCATCCGCTCTGGACAGGTATCTAGCTTCCATTGAAAGAGGACGTTTCTAGATCCACATGCCATCCCCAGCCGCATGTATATCCTGGTCAAGAGAGATGACATACAGCGCATAGTATTCCCAAATGGTCACCCATCTGATACTTACCAGGTTCAACGTTGCTTAACTTTGATGATTTTACGAGAAACGGTGTGTTAACATGATTATGTCATACATCTAAATGCATAGCATAACCGAAATAAGGAGATACTACAGTGATCCTAGGAAGAGGTTCCAATCCCATTATGAATCTGACAAGCCTTCTGGCTCGAAACCCAGTATCTAAGCTTCCTTAATCGAATAAACTTATTTTCCATGTAAATTCCTTGTGTTACTCTGCTGACATCCAACATCACATGCGCTTCCTTCATCTTCGTTCCGATAAAATGTATCAGACTCTTAAGCACTGCCTGCCGAACAAGTTCCATAAATTCTTCGCAAAAAAGACGCCATTTAAGAAATTATCTCTTTTTTTTTTCAGAGAGTGATCGCTTCATGATCGATCTCCTGAAGCTCAAATTAAATAACGGACGTCATTTTGTGGGCAAAATGCCAGGAAATATATATATATATATATATATATATATATATATATATATATATATATATATATACATTTCTATGTATAGGATAATTTCCTAAACTAACGAATGAACCATTATGTATTTGGGAATATATATTCTATGCAAACACGGTGAGTGATAGGGGCACATTATTTTTGCTAAATTTTAACATTTAGGGAGTGTATGTATATAAAGTTAGGTATATGTACGTGTTTATATATCTATATATTATGTTGTACAGGATGAATCCTAAACTAATGAACTGATCATTATGAATTTTGGAACACAGCTGCTCAGCGTAAGAGTGGGTAATATAGGCTATATTTAGTTTAATTTAGTATTATGTAAAGGGGGCTAAAAGGAGGTGGAAGCCTTTCGTGAAATTTTAACAATAGATATTAGACATTAATTAATAAATATTTCCCAAATTTCACTTTGTTTGGAGTATTTTAAAGGGGTTTTAGGGGTCATAATATGGACAAAACTTCCCATTTGAAAATTCATTTATTTTCAGATTTTATCCATATTCATAAGACACCAACTAAACATGATTCCCTGAATTTCAATGTGTTCTTAAAACACGCCGTAAGCCTTTAAATTGAGACATTTTCAAGAATCAAAATCATATGATGGATTTTAATCAAAATTAGAATAAGGATTCTAGACATAAGGTTTAGTATGATTATATCTTGATTTTAATCTTCGTAATGGGACATAAAAGTGGTGCAAAACTTTTCTAAGAATTTCTTTTACTCGTCCTAAGATGGGTATTCTACTAGTATATACATATATATATATATATATATATATATATATATATATAGTATATATATATATACATACATAAGTTATGAAAATATATTTATGGCAATTATGCTACACAGAGGCATCCGCGTTTCATCCCCGTAAGGAATTGTTAGGCTAAGTGCATGGAATTCGTGTTCCATGCACTTAGCCTGACGATTCATTATTGGGATGAAACGCGGACGCCTCTGTGTAGCATAATTGCCATAAATATATTTTCATAACTTACTACCTAGTTCTAGTCACGTATTGAGCACTGTTGAAGTAAATACTGAAAATCTATACATAATGTGTTAAAACTCACAATATTAAATGTGTATGCATGAAATAATATATATATATATATATATATATATATATATATATATATATATATATATATATATATATATATATATGTGTGTGTGTATATGTGCGTGTGTGTGTGTGTGTGTGTGTTCAGTCCCCAGCTTGATCGGAAAGAATTCATGCACTCATCTTCTTTCTCATGGAATTAATTTCCATTACTTACAGATTGCAATTTCTTCGCGATAAAACGAAAGAAAAAGATAAAAAGAAAGTTATTTCCCGATGTCAACCGTTCAGCGCACCCAACTTCCCTCGCGCTCTGCGATGATTTAATATTTCGATTGCCGAGTGATATGCAATAAAATGGATTTCGTTCAATCTATCAGCTCGACTTAAATAACAAGCCGAAAAAATATGGAATGAAATCACTTCTTTTTTTTACTTTTTATCTCGCTTCTACCCCCCCCCCCCCACCCTACCCCTGGAGTGAAATTGTCAAAAATCCATAGCCTTTTGATGCTTAAATATATAACACGATCAATCTATCTACATGTACGTTGATCTATCCATTTCTGTCTGTTCATATTTATCTATTGATATATATGTATGTCTCTCTCTCTCTCTCTCTCTCTCTCTCAAATAATATATATATATATATATATATATATATATATATATATATATATATATATATATATAGAGAGAGAGAGAGAGAGAGAGAGAGAGCGCGAGAGAGAGAAAGAGAAAGAGAGAGAGATTAAGAGCTCTCGTCGTACATTATTGAGCTATAACTAACACGTTTGTGCTAACGATATTATATATATATATATATATATATATATATATATATATATATATATATATATATAGAGAGAGAGAGAGAGAGAGAGAGAGAGAGAGAGAGAGAGAGAGAGATAGATGGATAGATAGATAGATAGATAGATAGATAGATAGATAGATAGATAGATATCTTGTTGGGTTTTAAAAGTCAGACCCAAAAAGCAATCTATCTGACACCGATACTTTATTAGGACTATCCTATTTTTAGTTTTTTCCTTTCACTGTGTTATAATCACAAATATATTTTGTTCTGCTTTACTTATTCCGGCTAAGAGAACTGTTAGAGTGGAGACATTTTCCTTTACTTACCAAAACATATTAAAAAGAAGTTAACGTTGATAAAAATATATTAGTTAAATTATATGACTTCAAGTATGTATGTGTATGTGTGTATGTGTTTCTCGCCATCACAGTACTTACACATTATTATTTGTTATTTACTATTAATAGATTAGTGTCAAGCACTAAAACAGACTTTGCTTACGAAATTAAAGTCACTAAAAATAATTTCATATATATATATATATATATATATATATATATATATATATATATAGAGAGAGAGAGAGAGAGAGAGAGAGAGAGAGAGAGTAGGATTAGACAAATAAAATTAGCACATCATTTATATCAGTTCCAAGAATTCAAAATCAACAAATATTTGGCTTACGATCGTTTCTAAGACGATTTTAAATATTTTATTTTATAGTTTTGGGAATCCCAAAAACTATCTTCTTCAGCGCTCCTCACAACATCACAAATAGAAATCAAGCAAAAAAAAAAAATTAAACATTTTACTACTTTTAAAAACATATATATCTAATTATTATATGATAAAAGCACATATGTAAATAAATTTGTTATAATCCTACTTTTAACACTAATAATAATAATAATAATAATAATAATAATAATAATAATAATAATAATATATTATATTTAAATAAAATGAAATAAAATACAATACAGGTTAAAATAATAATGAAATATTTAAATAATTTGAAGTAAATATAAAGAAAATCAATATTTGTAAAAATATATAATGAACATTAGTGGATCAAAAGAAACTGAATCAAGGAATAAAGTAATTATAATAGTAATAATCTATAAGCATCATAATATTAATCAAGATAATAATAATATTAATTATAATCAAGAAAATAATAAAATATGAAACATATATAGTATTATAAAAAATATAAAAGTTTTTTAAAGATTTTTATAGAATATAACAGAATAATAAAACAATATAGTTAGAAAAATTATATATATATATATATATATATATATATATATACTCTTCCTCTTTTTGACACCTCTATTGTTTCAGTCTCTTCATATTTACTTGACATGTCTGCTTGTAGGTATATACGTATGTATGTATGCATATATGTATGGACCTATTTGTTTATATGTATGTCCGTCTATTTATCTCTGTCTGTCCATATCTATATCTATATTGCCTGTCTAGCAACACTGACGAGCTGTGATACAGTGAAACAGGCTGCCTGTGAATGCCTATATATATATATATATATATATATATAATTGTTTTTATTTATACAGATATGTATAACAAGCCGCTACACTGGCATGTCGATGTTTTCGCTCAGTAGTTATTAGAAACTAAGATCAGACTTTTTCTGCCTGATGAGATCTTAGTTTCTAATAACTATTGAGAGATAGCATTGACATGCCAGTGTATCGGGTTTTGTACATTTTTGTACATGTCTGTATAAATAAAAATAAAAATAATTACATAAATAGCTTTATTTACTATTGAGCACTTTTTTATAATCCCGGTTGAAATTCTGTGGATGTCTACTTTACCTAGATTACTATATATATATATATATATATATATATATATATATATATGTGTGTGTGTGTGTGTGTGTGTCTTAATATCTATCTATCTTATAATTTCCGATTTTGTGATCACCACTTATGTGATCGCCTCTGTGCTTGATTAGAACTGAATAACGTCTCCTCCAATTCAAATCTTCTTTTCTGTTCAAGATTAGAAAGAATTGCTGCTCATCTCCGCCGTCTGCATTTGATGGAACTATCTGCATATTTTAGAAGACCACTAAAAGTGAGTTGATAGCTCGAGAAATAAAGACAAGACATTTCTGAAAAAAAAAAAGAAAAGATTTTCCTCGTTCAAGCAAGTTTGTTCGAATTTTGAATGATGAAATAGGTACAAAATGTTTCAGAATTTTTTTTAGATAAGGATTGATAATTTGCATTATTCGGATCATTTAGACTACTGTTCTCACCTATTTCTTTTGTAAACTTTACCCTTTAATGATCGGGGGGGGGGGCTGTCCATAAACTATGCATATATGTTTATATCTCTATCTTTATAAAGTTAGGCATGTTTATATATTTATATGTACAGGATTCACTCCTAAACTAATTGACCGATCATTATGAATTTTGAAACACTGAAAAGGGTGTAAAAATGGGGGTTGAAGCCCTTTGTAAAAATTCAATTAGCTCAGACTTTTGTAAAATTTTTACAATAAGTATTCGACGTGAATTAAATGATATTCTCCAAATTTCAGTTTCTTTGGGATATTTTAAAGGGTTTCAATTTCTTCCTAAAACCCTTTAAGGTTAGGCCCTAAATTTTAGACATTTTCTAAAATCAAAATCATGTGATGAATTTTGACGAAAATTAGAATAAGGATTCTAGATATGAGGTTTAGTATCATTATATCTTGATTTTAATCTTCGTGAAGGAGACATACACTTGGTTAATTTTACCTATCATTAGACTCGTATTCTTAAACGTCAGTCAGTGTTTATATAAATAGATATTGTAGATACCATTTACGAGCGCTTCTCCCGTTGGCTTAATGGATACAGCCGATGACTATCGACTAGATGATTGAAGGAGTGGCTAGGGAGAGATGCTAGTCTAGCCGCACTGAAGAGCTGTGATACAACCAAACAGTCTGTCTATGGATGACTATATAAGCCCGCCCTTCTCGGGTCGAGCACTGCCGTTGGGTGATGCCTCAGGCTGCTTCTTAGTGTAATGCACAATTATTTGTAAATAAACAAATTGAGCACGGTGAAGCGGCGGCCAGTGTTTATATAAATAGACATTGTAGATATCATTTACGAGCGCTTCTCTCGTTGGCTTAATGGATAGAGATGACGACTCCCAAGTTTGATTGCTGGCTAGGGATATATGCTAGTCTACCCGAACTGAAGAACTGTGATACAGCGAAACAGTCTGTCTGTGGATGATTATATATATATATATATATATATATATATATATATATATATATATATACATACATATATATATATATATATATATATATATACATATATATATACATATATATATATATATATATATATATATATATATATATATATATATATATATATATATATATATATATTATAATATAAAATGAAATAATAAAATAAGGTGTCAATCAAATTTTATTAAAATTCAAAGTTCAAGCAAAGTACCTTAACGTCCTTAGCTCATGAGTTTTCAAAGATAAATCTTCTCCTCAGAGGATCATTACTATAGTGACATCACTACAGGCAAAAAAATTACTCTTTGAAAATATATAAAAATATATACAGCAATACATAAAAATACATAACATCAAATATATCAACCCAAAAACATACTTTTTGTTGAATCTATACTATCCATCAAGGTCATAAAGTTTAAAAGACATAATTAGGAAATATATCACATATTCTAATTATGTCTTTTAAACTCTATGACCTGGATGGATTGTATAGATTCAACAAAAAGTATGTTTTTGGGTTGATATATGATGTTATGTATTTTTATGTATTTTTGTATATATTTTTATATATTTTTAAAGTCGAAATTGTATTACTTGTAGTGATGTCACTACAGTAATGGTCCTCTGAAGAGAAGATTTATCTTTGAAAACTCATGAGCTAAGGACGTTAAGATACTTTGCTTGAACTTTGAATTTTAATAAAATTTGATTGACACCTTATTTTATTATTTCATTTTATATTATAATATTAATGCTCTATCCAGTATATTGAGCTTCAGTTTTTATCCGGATGTTTTCACTAATTATAAGATATTAGTTGACGCTTATATCTTTTGTTGGATTACTTTATATATATATATATATATATATATATATATATATATATATATATATATATATATATATATATATCTTTTATGAGATATATGTGTGTGTAATTATTGTATAGTCTCCTATTTAGGAATGATTGCATGCACACACAAGTACATAAAAAGGAAGTCTGTCTTAAATTGGTAAAATTATCAACAATGCTCAATTTTCCATTAACTCTTTTATACGTATATATATACATTTTTTTCCTAGATACTAATGAGACTGTTCCCGAATCCCGTTATAACGAAAAATGCTGTTGCAAATAAATTCTGTGTTATTTTTCATGAGTAAAATTAAACATCGTCTGGAAACAGTTGTAAACAACTTGCATACCATTGTGTATACGCTTTATTCTGAATATGATTTAAAAATTATTTAAATCTTTAAAATATCTCTATATATATCCTTCGCTCTATCTGAATATACTATGGAATATCGAGCTGTTATAGATTTTACAAGTTGATGATAAACTTTGTAGTTGATTTAAAAAGTGATTTTTAATTGATTTTAAATTTGAATGTATATATATATATATATATATATATATATACATATATATATATATATATATATATATATATACATTCAAATTTAAAATCAATTAAAAATCTCTTTTAAAATCAACTACAAAGTTTATCATCAACTTGTAAAATCTATAACAGCTCGATATTCCATAGTATATTCAGATAAGTGACCTCAACTATTACAACGCCACATTGTGTTTTGTCGGCAGTTGAAACCAGTATTCCAGACATTTAATTTCCCTGAAGATCTGCCAAGCAAGTAACTGCTTGGTAGTGAAACACGTGTAGGAAAAAACATTTAATTTGAATAAATAGTATTTGTAAGAAAAAATATCTTTAATGGTGATCATTGGTGTCTTGAAAGGAATGCTTTGGTAAGCCTTCATAAAATCACATATAAATGCTCTGTACTCTGTAATCGAGTATCATCGAGCTTGTTTTTTTATTGGAACAACCCCGGTCTTCACTGAATGATCTATTTTATAAGTGAAAAATCTAAATCTATATACATATATATATATATATATATATATATATATATATATATGCATGTATGTATGTATGTATGTATGTAATGTATCTGATATTCACTAATATATTATATATACATATGCGTACGTGTGTGTGTGTGATTTATCAATTAGCCCTATTAAGAAGTGGCCCTCCCATGAAAAAGTCCAATTCAAAGCAGAAACATTGCTTTTGAAATCATTAATTTTCTCTTGAAAAAAAACAACGAATTTTCAGAATTTTGAAAATTCTGTTGATCTATGAATTATTTACTTTATTTTCTTTTTTATATTATTTCGATTTATTTTGTGTTTATTTTGTGTTTCTATCCCTTCGCTGATGTGTTTCTGTATCTTGCTTGCATGGTTTCTGCTAATAACAATGTCATATAATGTCTTTGGATGGCCTTGTGCCAGATTTAGTTGCAAGTGCACATGCATGCAGATGTGAAATAGTTAGAAACCAATGACCATTAAAATGTATCGATTGAGCGAGGACTAATTAGGTGATGAAGTAAATTTAAAAAAAAAATGATTTCATTTTATCTAAAGTTGAAGATCATGTGATGCCAAATGAAACCATACATCAGCATCATCGCACAGTATAGAAAAATTTATAAACTAGCTGAACTCTAATTCACCAACACAGATTTTCGCTATGTATAACTCTCCCTCAACTTCCTGTTCGTTACGTCACTTCCTTGTGTAACAATGCCATTCCTTCCCCAGTTCATCTCACATAAGAAAAGGGAAGAAGATCTCCGAAACACGTCTGCTTAGTCCTGCAGTCATAACCCAAGAGAGAGACTTTAGCTTTCTATATGTCACATATCACTGTCTCTCAACTTCCTCTTCGCTATGTTACTACCTTGACAAGCTTGCTAAGCTACTTCCTTCCATCCTACATTCCACTAACCCACTTTTGTAACAACATCAGTCATCCATCATCATCATCATCATCATCATCATCATCATCATCATCATCATCATCATCATCATCATCATCTACATTACTAGTCCTATAAATATTCCATGATAAATGCCAGTATACTGAAATCATATGCCCTTAATAGGGTTAAGATGAAAATTCATATATACTAAATTTACAAAAGCAAGGAAATTCCCAAATTTTTACACTTTTACTGTGATTAATTAAGGGTATGACTACATATCAACCATACCATTTCATTATCACATCACTGCAGTATAAATCTGTATGCATGAGTGGATGAAGTGTGTGAGGTGCACTGAAGTAAAATACATAGCCCTGTTGTGCTCGCATACCCTTAATGACAATAAAAGTGTAAAAATTTGGGAATTTCCTTGCTTTTGTACATTTAGTGTATATGAATTTTCATCTTAACCCTATTAAGAGCATATGATTTCAGTATATTGGCATTTATCATGGAATGTCAATACTTTTGTAAAGGCTATGCCTGGTAATTTTTAAGTTTTTTGGAATTTTCTGGAAAACTAAGGTATATGGTAAACTGAAATTAAAATGCCATCAACTAGACCCTAGAACCTCTATCTCTGCCAAAAATCAGCTGAATCCATCAAATAGTTGATGAGATACAGGGTGGCACATACGTACATACGTACGTACGTACACACAGATAACATGATTTCATGATTCAACTGTCTGGATCTCTGGGTTGCCTTTACTAATGATGTTGAAATTCGTCACACTTATAGAACCTCTCAAATAAAAATTTTGTGCAAAGTTTTAACTAATTTGGTTTATTGGTTTTTGAGTTATGATTGATTAAAGAAATGAGATTTCCAGCATAGGCCGTTTTTGAGTCTATTAAGGGATAGAGCGCTCTCACGCCTCCCTTGATTCTTGCTTTCTCTACCTATCTCGTAAAAGTTTTACTGTTCTAACTTTATCACACTCACATAGTTTATTAGGTATCATGTGACCATTTGAAAACTGGAGTCATTTAAGACAATCTATAATAGGCAAAAGATTATTCGTTTGAAATTTTGTGTTAATAAAAATGACAAAATCAGGTAAAATTCATAACAGGTTGAATCTGAAACAGTTCCATTTAGTTGCTGTTCCCCATTTTATTCTAAGAAAATTATTTCTTATTTAAATCTCATGAAATTTTTCATTACGATCACATGAAATTGTTCTGTGATTTTGTTTTTCAGATTTTTTCTTACACTTTAATTAGATAATTTGAAGATATTTGTAGTGAGATTGAAAGTATTTGGTGTGAAAAGAAATTTTTATGATTATGGTAAAAAAAAACCCCTCTAACTCTGATATCAAAAGACATGTCATAAAAATTAAAAACTGAAATGAAAAGGTCCATAGACAGGCTTTCTATCTGTTTTTTTTTTGCATTGTTTTTATTCTTTATTTATGTATCTTTCTTGTTTTTTTATTACCCTTGTTTTATTTATTCATTTTTTTGATGGTCCTGGAAGTTTCAAGTGAAGAAAGATGATACTGATAATTTTTCCATTTCAGCAAAATTACATTTTCTACTCTTGAAACCAACAGTATTGAAATGATTCGAGAGTATATCTAAAAATAAATATGGCTCTTAATCATATACTTGAGCCCTCTGTGTTCATTTCTAATGACCAAGAAATTCAGTCTTTATTTATATCATTTAATTTTCGAAAAGGCAAAAATTACAATGGTTTTACAACTGTTTTGCTACGAGTAAAATGCAGCCATTAAACGCAATTACTCGCTGTTCTTCAGAAACCAACAATGAAAGGCATTTACAAAATGTTATATCGAGCACAAAGTTCGTGTAGAAAAAAATAAACAACAGAAAGCAGACAACACACACACGTGACCCCCAGCCAATAGGATAAAAGAATATCAATCAAGACGCCATTTTGAAATTATCACAAAGAGGTACATTTTCAAATAGCTACGGAAAACAATAACACATAATGAAAAAAAATTGATATTTGAAATAGCAAGTAGTTAATTAAAGATTGAGATGAAGGTAGATAATAGTTATAAGTAAAATCATTGCATAAGATAAAATCCGAATATACGGTTTATGGTAGTGAATTCAAGATTCCTTTTATATAAGCAAGGACTTATTTTATTTCGATGCTAATATGTTTACATATATATTTTAATTTATTAACTCCAATAGAATAATCTACGGTCCTGAGAATTTATAGTTTAGCTTTATTTACAGTTAATTAAAATAAAGTAAAATTAGTTACTATATATATATATATATATATATATATATATTACTCATTTTAATCTGGCAAGGAAGATATCTATTTTTGCCGCATATAATTCATACTAATATATTATTTTGACCATTCACGTAACATTTTTTTCTCTTTTCATTTCTTACTGCTACCTTATTCTAGGATATCTTTCATCAACTTATTGTTACATACGGCAATTCGTAATATGTAGATATTATTAAATAATCACCTAAAAGGAAAAATTATCTCAAGAGAGAACTCCTTATTTAATTTCAATTATATACACATATAATATTATCAGGTAATGTAATATATTGGGTATATATATTTTCAGTATTTACTTAACCACTTCAACAGTACTCAATATGTAGGTAGAGCTTAGTCGTATGAAAATATATTTATGGCAAGTAAACAACACAGAAACCTTGATGTTTTATTCCCAAAGGAAATCGCCAGGATAAATACGTGGATGTATGGTTTGCGATTACTTTTATATCTAACTAGTGTTTACTCTAGCTAACTAACCAATCAGATTCGTTGGTTACATATATACACACACATACATACACATTATATATATATATATATATATATATATATATATATATATATATATATATATATATATATATAAGAGATCGGGAAAAGAGAGAGAGAGAGAAAAACATATCTGTAAAGTCATAAAATATATGAGAATGAAAAGAAGCGTTAATAAAATAGAAATAGCAAGGATGACATTAAATGGATGAAACTATATAAATTGCAGCAAAACTCATGACCAATTGTTCTGGTCGTCATTTGATAAAACAGTATTTTCGCACAGAGTCACAGCGGGACTGGGCTGGGCAGATAGAAGCAGGCAAATGATAATATGGATAGGTGAGACGTGCGTGACAAGAAACAGGCACCGGAATGAGATTAAGGGCTTCGGACAACCATTGTCTGGTGGTAAAATGCTTTGCAGAAACATGATTTTGCGCCGGCAATTACCGCCTGAGTCTTTCTCAATTCTGCCCGGACAAGGGTGGCATTTTAAATTACTTACACGGCGAATTTCGGACAAAAGAGCGAGAGGCCAATGGGAGGTTGCATGGACGGCAGAAACACAATGATACCGTACATGACTTTCCGCCACCGTTTCTCCAGGAGGGAAAATGGCAAACAGCAAATAAATGTTAAAACTCGAAAAAGCAATCAGTCTGGCAGAAAAATGGTCGCGCTGTCAGATAGGTAATTCCAAATGAAAGAGTTGAACATTCCCCGCCCAACCCGATTGCTGTGCTTCCTGACATTTTCTACTGAGTGTGAGGACATGGATAAATATTAGATTCTTGCTCTGGTTTGTCACATAAAAAATGTCTATGCAAGCATATCAAGATGAATTGGCAATATATTAATATGTGTAACCGCTACCGTCTATATTTTGATTCTTAATAGTATCTTCCGTCTTAGAATGTACGTAAACAAAAAGTTGTCACGCTCATCGTCTAACAGAAGCAGCACACAACCTCCTCATCTTTCTGCATCCTGGAACCGACATATATGCAGACAGAGAGAGGAGATGTAGAGGGATCCTGGGGTGGAGTGATATACATGGCGAAAGGTATGCATACTAAAAAAAGGGAGTAAAGTGGTCGATCATAGTCGAGGGCGACTCGAAGGCTCCTTTTTCATTAGATACTACAACAAAGTGTAGTGGAGGGTGCTACTCCTTTCCCAGGGTTACTCCACTTTCTCTTGATCTGCACCTTATAATGCTGAGTGTTTAGCAAAGGGGCATCAAGTACTATTTTTTAAGTCTTTGGTATAACTCGACCAAGGGTTGAACCCTAGTCTCCCGGCTCATTAGCGGCCACTCTTACAATTGTGCCAAATGGTCCGATTTATGCATACTCACACAGTAGAAAGACAGAATAATTCACGCATATTATTATATACAAGAGTGGGAAATTATTATTTTCCTATCTATTATTATACTAAAGCTGAGTCAATTAACGTTTGTTTTCCTAAGACTTTTTTCCATATATTTTCGTCATACAAAATACATGTTAAAATACTCTTTGATTTTGGGATTCAGTTATGTTTACAAAAAATCCATTTCAATTGTTTTAATTAGCTGTAATTTGCAATTTACTCACCAAGTCACCAAAAGTATTAAAAATATATAAGTAGATAAAATGATAAAAATTAGAATCTATTTCTTTAATTAAACCTGGAATTTTTAACAGAACCTAATCTACTATATAAAGTTATCTTGGCGGATTTTAGAACTTAACCCTAAATAGCATTACATCTGACACATCGGTATTTGACTTATTCTAACCATTTTGTTTTATCCTTCCAGCATGTTTTTTTTACAATATCAAAATGTTTTTGGCCTCAGTTTCCTAAAAAAAAAATTTTTTTCCACTTATGATGATTTTTACGATGGCAATGATTTTAAATAATGAATCAAATAATCTAAGACAGATAAATCTTTGCAGCTTAAAATATGACTTATCTTCCTTACATTATTTGAGTTATTATTGTGCATTTTTTAATCTCTTCTTCTCTTCTCTTCTCTTCTCTATATTTATTACTGTTTGTGACCACTTCGTGTTTCAGTGTATGTGCGTTTCTCACCTATACATAACTTAAACATTATTTTTATTTTTTATTTTACTTCGTTTCTCGTCTATTTATTTTGCTTGTAATCTAAATTGTCTTGAGATAATTATCAAAATAATAAAACAATAAAAACTTTTTAAAAAATTTATTTTCCTTTATAAATTAAAAAATGTACAACCAATGAATCCCAGACAATTTCGGGTAGATACGGTTAGTATATATATATATATATATATATATATATATATATATATATATATATATATATATATATATATATATAGTAAGTTATGAAATATTTATGGCAATAAAGCTACACAGAGGCTTTCACGTTTCATCGCCGGAGGTAATCGTAAGGCTCTACTCACGCGTCAAGCACTGTTGAAGTAAATACTGAAAATTGATGGATAAAAAATTATATCGCCTTATAACATTTCATGTGGATACATGAAATAATAATAATAATAATAATAATAATAATAATAATAATAATAATAATAATATATATATATGTATATATATATAATATTAGTATTTCATTAGTCCACATAAAATTTTATAAGGAGATATAATTTTTTATGTATCAATTTTCAGTATTTACTTCAACAGTGCTCGATACGTAAGTAGAGCTAGGTAGTAAGCTATGAAAATATACTTATGGCAATTAAGCTGCACAGAGGCTCCCGCGTTTCATCCCTGGGGGAATCTTCAGGCTAAAATGCATGGAGTTATTTTTGCCGGGTGTTTTTATATACACGGCTTGCTAGTTAACCTATCACATTCTTTGTTGTTCTCTCAGCCAATCGTTGGGCTTCCCACGAACAAAGGCTTTGTTGGTGTTACTTCCTATATCCTGTTCTATTGCTCTGTTATCAATAGATTTGCCTATATCTTGTTTCCTTTGTTTTGTCAATATATAATATATATATATATATATATATATATATATATATATATATATATATATATATATATAACAGAGGAAAATTGTATGTCTGTTCTTTCATTAACTACTGATTTCAAATTTTGTAGGAACGATACCCTACATATTCAGGTTGTTCTAACTTGAAGTAGGTTCATATTTATCTTTTGTCTTTAAAGAGGTCCCCCAAGGTAGCATGAAATAGTTTAAACATTCCTAATCTGATCAAGTATTTTCTGAAAGGAATTAAAATTAATTTCATTTTATTGCCTTGAAGAACATAACTTTTCTATTCAGAATGAAATATTAATTTTGTAGAATCAAAACTATCAATTACAGAAGTCAAGAAATAGATAGACTTTTCTTCTTTCTTCTTCTATTTATTTAACGTCGCTTTTCCCTTGTTCATGGGTCAGACGTTTTCTGATATTATGCAAGTTCACTCTCCACTTCTCACGGTTCAGCAGGTCAGCAGTTTCCAAATTCCACTCTGTGCAGTCCTATCCAATCACTTGCTTCCAAATTTTCCTTGGCCGGTCAACCATTCCCGCGATTTAGGACATTCATGCTTCTGCAACGGTTTATCCAGGAGAATGAACGTTCCATATGACCATATCAGTGTAATTGATTCATCCTTAGGATAATCTTCATGCTGGACAAGTGCAGCGTTTTCAGCAAATCCTCTCACCTGATTTGTTCAGTTTGGTCAGATTTGTTCGGTTTACTATGAAAGGTGTTTTTAACTCTAAATTTTATTGAAATAATATTCTGAGTTTTATTTAGAGATATACTAACTGACCAACTGACCATCAGATGGACAGACAAACAGAGATGTGTGGATGCAGCTAACAAAATGAAATTATTTTAATGATGTAAAATGCTATTTCAAACATAAGCGTGACAGACAGACCGACGGATGGACAGACTGACAAACACTGCCTCTTAAGGAGATGAAGTAGTAATACTATACATCCAGAAAAAATATTAGGTTTAAAACTCACAACATCCATACTAGAATTGTCCATGGCGCAACGGATAAAGGTGTTGAGTTACAATCAGTTTTAAGGTTCAATACACGATGAATAAAATAAAAATGATCTATCTAACGCTTCTACTGATGGAATGAGAACAATCTATCGACATGGATTAAATAAAGGGTTCAGTTTCCGAGTCCGACACAAAGATTCATGAGTTTGAAAAGATGCACCTTAAGGTCGGATTTTACATTTCCCAAACATTGTGAAAATAACAGCAATAATGTATTATTATTAGCATTTACTATTATTAGTAAAATTTGCTGCTGATAATAAAGATAGTGTTCATTTTAATTTTCATTGCTGCTGATAACAAAGATGGCATCCATCCCAAAAAACATATTCCTAGTCGGATAAAGTATTTTCTAAAAGGAATTAAAACAAATTACAGTTTATTTTTCTGAAGAACATAGCGCAACGATCCACTAGAAAAATTGGCTATTCTATTCGAAGTATTGAGAATAGTAGTCCGAATAATTCAACTCATATAAATGAAAATACTATTTCAAACGTAAGTGTGACAGACCAACCTCTTATAGAGATGTGTGGACGCATCTATGAAAAGCTGTCTCTTAATCTGATCGAGTGATCATTTTTATTATAGAAGGAAAATTCCAGATCAAAATCTAAGCTAAGAGCAGCTGTCAAGCTCAGGGGCCATCGATCAAATATCAATGTTGTGTACAAATAATGTTTCCATCTTCTTTGGCTTTGTTTTTCTTCTTCTTGGGGGCGGTGGGTATGGGGTGCTTGGTTATATGATTAATACAACGCTGCACAAATATACACCCAGTGCTAAGGACAAATGTCCACCCCCACACCAGCAAATGATATGCACCCTCACACCCCCTTGAAATATTCAGATGGTCTTAAAATTTTGATACTTTTTCTTAATTGGTTTAATTTCATACACATCGGAGACATTTGAATTTTCAGGAAGACAGTGTGTGCCCCCCCCCCCACACACACACTGTCATATTTATTATCCCCAAAAAACAACAATTAAAATATATGTAACTCTGACTAAAACATCCCGAGTAACCTGCTGATTACAAATATGTCATTTGTTTCGCTAGGAGATTACCCATTGAAAACTGATACCTGGACACACACCTACACACACACACACACATATCTTAGATATAAATGGCGGTTGTGCCCTATTTACTTGCCTTCCCACGAGAGCAACGTTAGATATAAGATCATTATTTTTATGTGAGGAAATCCAGCTTTCCAACAATGGGCACTCTGGATAGGACAAAAATTTAATTTCCCCAGTCAAGAAGGATTTATTCTCCTCCGACCGAGGATAAAACAGACACCACACTTTGATCCTAACCTGAATGCCATGGAGGGAGTGGTTCCATTAGGAGATTACTCTTTGTAAACAAATTAATATGTTAATTCTTTTAATCAGCAAAAAATCAGAGAATTGTCCAATTTTAATAACAATTTTCATCATTCAAACAATAACTTATATATTTCACTAGCTGTTCCTACTCAGCGTTGCCCGGGATTATTCTTACTTTATGTGACTCAAATGTAAAACAGATTTCGTGTCCTCTATAAAAGAAGAGAAGTGGAGTAACTATTATGAACGTTAAGTCCGTTTTATTTTTATCTTTTTTTTAAAATGGCTGACCCTGGTTTAATTATGTTCAGGAAATTATTGCAAAGGCTTATCGACTATGGAACACATAACCTTAGGATCTTCAAATCCAATGTCAATAAAATCTTGTCTGATAAGCAATACTCAGTTCATACCATTGATCAATGTTAGTACTCCCATAATGTTCGTCATCTTCTGGCTGGCAATCATTTCTATCTCATTAATATTTATCCTCAGGTGGCTCTAGGTTTGATAATTTGTGAACTATAGTAAAAAAAAAAATCACTGAAGAACATGGTCCAACGATCCACAAATAGCCCTGGCTATTCATAATGAGGTATTGATTTTGTAGAACGTGACGTATCGATGACAATATATGTAAATTTACTAATTTCACATTACAGCAATTTTCAAAAACTGCAACAGAATTAGAGTTCGAGGTATATTCACACACATAAGTCTTTTATTTTTTACTATTGAATCACCACTTATTGAGGTCAAGGGCCACTCGAGGATAAAGGTGGATGACACTGAAATGAATGTCAGCTGAAAGATGAGGAACACTATGGGAGTACTAAAGTTAATCAATGCAATAAACTTAGTTTAATTACTTATGGGACGATTTATGACAAGTTCTTGTTGACAATGGATTTGAAGACGACTACGTTGTAATCCACAGGGAAGCTGTCCCACGGTAATGCGTTCCACAGACGGGAAGACACTATAAAAGCTCTGTTCATGGAAATTACGGTGGACACCAGGCATATGGAAGAAGAAAATAAAGTCTTTTTCCATTATGGTAAATAGACAAGACCTTGCTGTTAATGTCTGAGAAGATTGCTTTAAAAATATATATGTGGTTACTTTGAATCAGGAGTCAGAGCTGAAACTATGAGCAGGTTTAACACACCTTCCCTCTCCCCCCTCCCCCCACCCCGGTTCAGAGATGGGTAAAGCTGGCTCAGCTCATACGCAAACGTACGTGCATTTCAATATGTCTATACGTACATCGAAACGAATATTGACTTGAAAACAAACAAATTAATGGGAAGATGAGGATGGGTGAAAGTTGATCTCTGTTTCTCTATTGTACGCGTGAAAATGTTAACACATCTTGAAAATCAATCGGGGTTTCACCTTCATCTTTTTGTTCATATCTAATCCAGACTGCATACCTACCTGAGTCTATATGGTAACCTACCTAACTACGCAGCTACTAATCTAACTACCTACCGATCGATTTATCTAACAGTCTGTTTA
>OY744525.1:59999327-60014327 GCA_963556195.1 Sepiola atlantica
ATACTAATTCAAACTAATGTACTATTTCAATGCTCAATAGTACTAATGTGCTATTTTAATGCTCAATAGTACTAATGTGCTATTTCAATGCTCAATAGTACTAATGTGCTATTTCAATGCTCAATAGTACTAATGTACTATTTCAATGCTCAATAGTACTAATGTGCTATTTCAATGCTCAATAGTACTAATGTGCTATTTCAATGCTCAATAGTACTAATGTACTATTTCAATGCTCAATAGTACTAATGTGCTATTTCAATACTCAATAGTACTAATGTACTATTTCAATGCTCAATAGTACTAATGTGCTATTTCAATGCTCAATAGTACTAATGTACTATTTCAATGCTCAATAGTACTAATGTACTATTTCAATGCTCAATTCAGAGGAGAGGAGTGTAGTATCTGTTCTGTTGTTATGATACAATCATCCAATGAAATTAACTCCTCTTATTTTCTTTTTACAGGGGTAGTGTAGTATCTGTTCTGTTGTCATGATACCATCCTTCTAAGCATTACCTCCACCTTTTCTGTTGGGGGTAGGTGTAGTTTAGTATATGTTCTATTGTCGATGAACCATTCTCCCAAGCATTACTTCCTGCTTTGGGAGTATAGTAAAGTATTTTTTATCGTCATGATAACATCCTCCCAGGCATTACCTCCTCATTTTGAGATCAGTGTAGTATATGTTCCTTCGTCATACATCCTAGCAAAAGTATGCTAGTTTGTTATAAGTAATTTGCAACCAACATTAGAATCTTCATCCAAAGATTTATATGTATTTTTACCTGATGAAAAAAATTCTGCTTTTTTCATTTCACAGATAATTTTCTTTAACTGAAATCTGTGAATTAAATCTCAAATGTTATTCATTGTAACACAATCTGCAAATCAAGCAACTCGAAATTCAAACTATACTGTTGATAATCACTTCCGGCAAACAAAATAGCCTTTAAATAGCGTGACCTTTTAAGATGAGGTCACATTTCTCTCTCTCTCTTTCTCTTTCTCTCTCTTTCTCCCTCTCTTTCTCTTTCTCTCTCTCTCTCTCTCTCTCTCTATCTATCTATCTATCTATCTATCTATCTATCTATCTATCTATCTTTCACTGTGATTTATTTTCATCCTGTCATTAGCTTTACAAACAAGTTCAAGTTTTTTCGTTTTTCTTTATGCTTGATATGCAAAATGAAATATGTACTTTTCAGTGCGTTTTTACAATAATTTTATGCTGATCTAATGTTCGATGACATTTTTTTAAAGTCAGAATTTGCTTGGCTAATAAAATAAAATCCTAAAGTAATGTCAAATATTCCATGATCATATCGTTTTTAAACAGACATTTAAACTAGTTAGAAATCAGCCAATAATAAATATGGGTGACTCTTTGGAAATACCTGGCGTTGTATGTAGGAGGATGTCGACATCTCCCTGTAAGAACTACAAAAACATAACATTGTCATCTCTCCTAACCGTGATATACATGTGACTGGGGAGCACTTGTGAATTTGATACTCCCATGAAAGTCCCCCCCCCCCCATTTGGAGGAAGCCGGTTCAACCCGCCCAGGGTGAATGCCGTACCAGGTAGAGGTACAATAACAAATACACATAGAAAAAAAACATCATCATCATCATTATCATATTCGGTTTAACATTCGTTTTATATGCTGGCACGCGTTGAACAACTTTTAGAAATTGAATTCCAAACTAACCTATCTCTGACCAGGTCTCTATTTATCCCTCTTTCTATCAAATCCATTTTTATCACTTCCTTTCATGGTATTTTTGGTCTTACTCTGCCAACCTCACCTGTTCTACATCTACTAACCCAAGCACTTTCATCCATTTCTTCGATGTGACCAAACCATCGAAGTTTGCTGTTCTACACAAATCCTTCTATACTGTCCAGATTTAATCTTCCTCTGACGTCATCAAGTCTAAGCCCATCTTTAAGACTTACACGGCCATCGTATCATTCTCATATGATTTCTCTCCATGCAACACATATCCTCAACCATCACTGGTTAGGTTTCACTTCCATACATCATCACACTGCATACACATGCCTGATAGATTCTTCCCTTGATCAGCAGTGGTAATGCTCTGCTGGTTAGTAATGGCAAAAGTATCCTGAACTTACTTCATACATTCCTACCTCTTGCAATTACACTAACACCAGTTCCTCCCTGTGCTCCATTGGTATCATCAAGGTAACAAAACTTTTGAACAACCTCAGTAGCCTCACCATCCAAATATACTTTCTTCACATCTGCGTGCACACATCTCCCTATATTTTTCAGATTTAATCTTTCTCTGAGGAGCATTGACGCTAATATTATGTGGTAAATCTCTTTTTAATTCAAATAGACATAAAAGGCAAAAATTCAATCTACTAAACGTAAGAAAAAGCGTTTGACTGAGGCTAAACGCCCCCCCCCCCAAGATAATTTAGTCAAAATGAAATTCTAACATGGATGAATTGAAGAAGACTTATTCTAATAATGATGACCTCACTGTAATTATGGCATACTTTTGTGAAGACTTTGGGGATGGAGGGCAATTACTCCATTTGACTAGAGACGACAAGTGCAAGGTGATCCCAAAATACCACCCTACACACTCCTCTTTTGGCATTTCCCTGATTTTTACTGTGAGAACCCTCTTCAGTTAAGAAATAATCTGGGGATTGTGTTTTGATAGACATTATGTTTGAGATAACGCAGAAGATAAAAAAACTGGGTGGGGTGGGGGTTAAGGTCTCGTGTGTGTGTGAAGATTATTCAGGATCACACATCCTACTGATGAGACGCTCATCAAAGTGTTCCCGCAGACATTCCAATGGTTCATTTGAAGTGTGGGTAGTTGCCCCATCCTGTTAAAATCACTGTTCAGCCCTCACAACATCTATTCGTCTACACAAAACTTCTTAACGACCACTAGATAACGCTCAGTATTCATCAATACAGAGCTGCACATTCAGAACACATCATTGCATGGTGATAAAACAAAGACTGTTAGATATTTATAACTGAAACTTGGTGGACAAGTCAGATATAGACTGAAGTGTATTTGTACCAAATATGGTTGGATTTAAAAAACGATTGTGAATTTTATTAATGATTCCTTGGATGTTATTTTTTAGGGCCATCCTGTACAACAATGAGTTGACTCAAGTTTTCATGGCTTAGAGAAAATGAAGAAAATGCTTTTGAATTTGTCTCATTCTTGTGAAAATAATAAATTTAAAAAAACAACACAATATTGGGTATTTGGATAAGGCCAGGATTTAGCCTTTGAGTTGTGCAAGGTATGGATGGGTGAGCAAAAGAAGAAAAAAAGTTGTCTATTTAATCGTTTGAACTAGTGCAAAAACATCACAATAAGTATAAAACCTGCAGATTTAGACGAAAAGATACAAAAAATGACATCTAAACGCCTTCTATATTGTTAAAGAAATAGGTTTGCTTTGTCAATCTTTCAAGTATCACATTTTTTCTTCTTTTTATGATTTAAGTTGGTGAAGGTTGTTCAAGCTATCTACAAAAATGCTTGTGTTATAATTAACAGCACATTTAGTGACAGCTTTAATGTTAAAGTAGGAGTACATCAGGATTCTGTACTGACTCTGTTGTTTTTTTATTTGTGTCTTAGATGCATTGTCCAGGGAGTTTCGTACTGATTGCCCAGCTGTATGCTGTTCGTTTAGTACTTGTTTGTGAATCAACGGAAGACCTACTTGTAAAGTTAAAACTAAGAGGAATGCTATAGAAAGTAATGGTCTGAGAATGAGCCAACGTGATGAACAGTGCTTGTAGTATTGGAAAGCCCCCACATGGGTAGAACGAGATTACAAATTCTCACACTAGATGTGTCCTTTGGTTCGAAAAAAGATATATCCAAAATCCCCTTTATTTAAATAAAACACTTAATAAAATATATAGTGCTAGTGCATATCACCCCTGACATGTTAGACCGCTCTTAAAAATAAAATAGCTTAAGAAATGTATAAACTTTGTTATGTACTTACGTGGTAGATGAAAAAAAGACTGTACACCAAAAATTATTCAAATTCATCCAGTATTTATTTAATTATAAATAAAAAACGATTTTATCACTCGGTAGATATTTCCACCATTTTGTATCTTAGATTTTCCAGTTATCTCCCTTGTTTACAAAAATGTCAAAATGTACGTAAAATCATTTTTTTTCTTTTTCTTATAATTTAATAAATACTGGATGAATTTGTGCAATTTTTTCTGCACAATCTTATTATCAGCTAACATGTAATTACATAATAAAGTTTATACATTCTTTAAATATTTCAATGTCAGGGTTGATATGCACAAGCACCAAATATATTGTTTTACACAAACTTTACTTTTTATGTAGATTCAATTGCAAAAATAACAAAACATACAGAAAAAAGAAAAATGTATTGAAGTGAAGATGGCTTCTGTTATTGTTTCTTACTACTACTACTACTACTACTACTACGAAAAGCCAAACAATTCATCAAAGTTAAAAGTAATTACGTCAGTTCAAAATAAAATAATACGCTCTTTTGTAAAATATAAAACTAAATTATTATATTTTTACACCATGAGAACATTTTTCTATACAAAACTGCATTGTAAAATACTGAAAAACAACTACAAAAGATATTTTTAATGAAAAAAATTTGATTAAATAAAATAATGCATAATCGAAATAAAATAATCAATGAATGGTAATTGAATAAAACAAATTTCTATTCGTAAAATTGAGAAAATAAAACTGAAAAAAAAAATCATTAATGAAAGGATAGAATATTGTAAAGTTTATATTTAAATTTAAAACACTTATAAATCTTAATTCTATCAAATAAAAAAAATAATATTTATTCAGACGGATAAAACACTTGTTAAATAATCAAAACAAAAAAGAAAATGAAAAATGTATGTTGTAGAATTAAAAGCAAAAGTAGTTTATGTTTTTTGATTTATCGAAATAAAAAATATAAATAAATTAATTTAGAAAGTTTTAATTTATTATATAAAATTAATTTAAAACAAAATTACTATATAAATATCATTATGTTTAAATATGCAAAGAAAAAATCCAACGTTTACCAGTTAAAAAAACTACAAACAGTCTAAAACAAATACGTAACTATTACTACTACTGCTACTAAAAACTTTGTAGTAGCAGTTATTCACTATGGTTTGATAATTTTACTTAATTTCTGGATTAATATTAATAATTTCTTGTTTAGATACCTTATTTATTTATTTATTTTTGCTGTGACGCAAATATAAAATATTATTATTATCAAATAAAAACATTTAAAATTATTTAATTCATGCAAATAATGGAATAAAGACGCTGGTTCTTTCTATTCATTTCTATTTCATTGTGAAATTTATTATTATTATTTTAACTTAATAAACTAGATAAGATAATATAGTTTTGTGTTGTTGATTTCCTTTAAGATTTATCCACGTAATTATTTATATTGTGAAATAAAAACAAACACACATTACTACTACTACTCGTAACTTATTTTATATATATATTTTTAAATCAATATTTTAATTAATGATATAATGTCTTCTCCGAACCACGATTTTGTTGTACATAGAAATTGAATTAGGATAAGTAAAGTAGATCTACTGTATAAATTATATTTGTGGAATGAAACACAAATCCTTATGTGTAACTGTTTTGCTATAAGTATATTTGTATAATACTACATAACCCGATTCATGTATTGAGTACTGTTGAAGTAAATACTGAAACAAAAATGTATACATAATACATTATCGTATAATATATCTCTATGAAAACGTAATAATATATATAGCGAAATCAATAAAGTGCTCGATCCTAACAATGCGAGAGCTAAAATACAAATTATTTATTCAAAAACTATAAATTACATATTTCAGAGACGTACCATGGTTTCATTGACTTTGGTAGATCTTTACTCTTTAGAAAAGGCCCTTACAACCCATTTCAAATCTTCGGCGACTCACGAAATCGTAAATCATCAATAAATAATGTGTGTATATATATATATATATATATATATATATATATTATAAAATTATTAATGTTACCTATTAACAAGGAAAGGTTGTGCTAAGAATCACATGTAAACACACGGTCTCACACACGGTCTCACACACGTTCGTATATATATATATATATATATATATATATATATATATATATATATATATATATATATTCCATATATGTGTGGATTTATGTGGATTTATATCTATATATGCATGTATGTTTACATATATAAATATATATATATATATATACATATATATATATATATAATAACAATAATGATAAATACTGTGATAGATACACAAATTGATAATATATATATGGATATATATATCATACTACAAACAGAATGTATATATATATATATATATATATATATATATATATATATAAGAATTTTATCAGCTGTATTATATATATTTTAAATTTATCACATTGAGTCCTCTATAAAATAACATTTACATAAATACCATTTTATTAGTTTAAAAAACTTAATATTTCTATTCTTATTGCAAATCTTTCAAACATATATGTAGATATAGAGAGAGACAAGTAAAAGATGAGAATAAAGTAAATATGAAATATAAATTTTAGACAAAATGGAAAAGTAGTTCATGGAATAGTGGATAAGCAAGTTAACATGCTAGTAGAAATAAGGACATAAACACATCATTAAAGCTGAATCAAAATATTTCGGTTGATTCGTTCGACAATATTCATTTTACAAAATTTTACCAAATGAATATTATCACACGAATCAGAATTTATCATATATATATATATATATATATATATATATATATATATATATATATATATATATGATGTCACAGAAGGTCAAGTCAGAACAACATGATACCGTCGGTTTCAAGTCAACGACGATATCATATTTGTATCTATGTATGAATATATATTATATCATCATCATCATCATCATCATCATCATCATCATCATCATCATCGGTTTATCGTCTGTTTTACATGCTGCCATATGTTGGACGGCTTTTAGAAATTGTCTTCTTAACTAATCTATCTCTGGCCAGGTACTTATTTAAACTGCATAACCTGAAATGCAACAGATTTTCTTTGGAAGTCATTTCCTTAGTTGAGGCAAGATTTCTTATAGGTCGGATGGCATTCCTGACCCCAACCCAGGTAGGTTATCCTTTATATATATATATATATATATATATATATATATATATATATATATATATATATATATAAGAATACTGCACTGATAAATAAAAGAAAATAGATAATTTCTTATATAAATATACACGTTGTGCCTCCGTTTTAATATATATGTGTGTGTGTGTGTGTGTGGTGAACTAGCAGCGAATTTGAACTAAATTAACTTTTTATCTAATGATATTACTAGTGTCCACAACAAAAAAGCAACGGGATATATATCTGTGTGTTTGTACATAGCATTCCGCTATATGAAGGACTAAAAGATGGAATTCCCTATACATTCAAGCGAACACAAACATCAGCAGCATGTGACTTAAAGTGTTTGTTTGTAATGTAAACAAGACTGTTTTTATTCAATCTTAACAATTAAAACACGAACATTGTACCGATTTATGAAACAACGCTAAAGGTATGCATTTTTGACGGTATAGACACACTACTAAAATAAAAATAAAGTATATATATATATATATATCCTTAAGCCATGGCTTTTCAAAGAATGAATGGTATCTTATCATCAGGGGGAATACAAAGAAATAAGTTGGTAAGGAAATGACCAAAAGTCATAATTAGAAAAGATATATATATATATATATATATATATATATATATATATATATATATATATATATATATATATATATATGGGAAGAGAAGGATGAAAGTAATCCGACGTGATGGGAAAATGTAAAAGGAAAACCAAAAAATGGATGTTTTTATGTGTACATCAACGTTTCGTCTTTATTTATAAGACTTCATCAGGATGATAAAATAAAGAAAAAATGTCATGCAAGCACAGATACATGTAGGGTAGACATATTGGGAAAAATAGAATGAAATAGTGGCCAACTGCTGGGTGGACGTCCGTATTTGTTGAGGAAATAGAAATGAATGTAGAAAAGAATGAGTGGGGGAAAAAATGGAAGGATGGGGTGAGCCAGGACTACTGTGGCTGGTGGTAAGAGAAAGAGGTGGGGGATGAGCAGGGGTAAAGTGGATGGCAGAGAGGGAGGTGAGGAAGAGGGGGGGAGGGGGGGTTTGACCAGATGGCTGCGGTTCAAGATTGAAGGGGAAAAAGTATATATATATTGCCCCTGAAGATGGCTCTAGAAGGAACCAAAAGTACTAGGGTATACAACGAATACGGCAAATACATCTGTCAGTTCCAGTTCGAAACTCGAAAATTAATCAGGAATTTAGAAAGGATCAAAGAAAAAATATGCAGACATCTTGTAATATTTAATGAAATATATATATATATATATATATATATATATATATATATATATATATATATATATATAGATATATATATATAGATATATATATAGATATATATTATTCTAAAATTGAGTTATATAATGTTTGTTTCCTTAAGGCTTTTTTCCTATATATCTTAATAACACAAAATGCATGCTAAAACGTATCTTTGTACCGGGATTGTGTTATGCTTGAAGCAAATTCTATTTTAATCGCTCTAATTAGTTGTAATTTATAATTAACTGAACAAAATACCTATCTCTCCCATAACTATGTATTTTCTCGACACTCTAACTCTATGTCGAGTCAGTCACTCTTTAATATTTCTGAACGTCTCTGTGAGCATTTAGAGAAAGACTGACTCTCTTTTGCCAACATTGTCATCTAATTTACATATGTGTGTCTGTATACACCACAAACACGTATGTAAATTAGATAACAAATTAATAAGTCTCTTTAAGTCTATATAAGAATAATAAAGAATAATACTCCTATATGATATTAGTATTATTATTATTAATAATAATATTAATAATAAAATCCCATAAACTACCCCCTCCTTAGTTCTAGGAGGTCCACCCTCCCAGGCTTTGCCTCCCCTCTTTGGGGAGGAGTAAGTTTATTGCTTACTGCCTGAGGCGCTCCTACCGGGGAATGCCGACGGGGCTGCCCAGGCAATTTTTAATGGCCAGAGTGCTCACCTTCTCAGGCGCTGGCTTTCAAGCCCCACTTTCCCGACCCTACCTTGGGTCACATCTTACCTTGTGGGAGTAAGATAAAACTGGCCTTGTGCCTAACCTCCTGGAGAGGAGGTAAATAAACATAAAGTCAAAGAGACACAGTTTATGAATTTCCGAATGAAATCAAAGTAGAATAGTAGGTGTGGCCCAACGGGTCACAGCCACTATTAATATATAATATATTTTCGTTTGTGTGTGTGTTTGTATCTGAAAACTTAGTAGAATTCCCTTGTAATTTTTCATGTGTTCAACATCGCTCACAGTGTCTTATAGAGACATAAACGTAACTATATATGAATATATATTAAACCTGACATAGTAATATGGGACAAGAGGGAGAGAGTAGCAACCCTAGTTGAAATCAGTGTCCCTAATGATTCTGACCTAACAGAGCTGAGAGGGAGAAGAGAACTAAATACCAAGGTTTTATGTACGACATGAAAAGAAACTAGAACCTTAGGAAGATCACCATCATTACAGTAATTATAGTAGCCACCGGACAAATGAAAAAGAATTTCAAAAACTACCTGGCGAATGTACCCGGTGAACCAAGTGCAAGAGAGATCCAAACAATTGCGCTTAAAGAGACGGTTAGGATCTTAAAAAAGATATCTCGGTTGGAGTCTCTGAAAAGTGGGTAAGTGTTTGGCATTTTAAGCAAAAACAAAAAGATAAGAAAATTTAAAAAAAAAGAAAAGGGAATTGTTTTTTTGAAAAAGATTTTGTGGTATTATTTAATGACAAGAAAAAGTTATTCTCACTTATAAGCATATGTAAACACTCAGTTAGTTTATCGAACACCATACACCTAACCAACATTACACTAATATTCTAAACACCAATCATATATTTAACATAATATTAAAATAAAACTTAACTTAATTTATATTCCCTGTGAAACTGTTTTTTTTTTTTTGCTGCGGTCTATATCTGGCAGCCATTTTGTTTTGTATTATTCTCTACACAGTCGGAGAAGAATAAAATATTATTCTTCTTCTGGTCTAATTATTTTTGAAAAAGGGATGTCTTTTCCCGAAATATCAAATAGTGATTTTTAATCACCCGGACATCACACGAACAGCTAAAACACTCTTGCTGTTATGTAAGAAAAAAGGAAAAAAAAGGAAAAATAAATAGTAAGTCTTATATCGTACTCGATTTATTTTTATTGTTTTTGTTCCTTTCCTTTCAACTTGCATCTTACCCGGAATTGCATTGCCCACAGCCTTTCAAAAACTTACTACTACTATACCCAGCAATGCTTCAAGCAAACTACCATTCTCTACTATATATATATATATATATATATATATATATATTGCTAGTTTGAATTATCTGATGATTTAATAAATAATGTATTTTATCCAATTTTTATTCTCATCATTCATTTTCTTATATATATATATATATATATATATATATATATATATATATATATATATATATTTTAATGTGTATAGGTATAAATATATATTTATATGTAAATAAATAAAAGTTTAAAATAATGAATATTAAGTTTCATTTTACTTTGGAAATTGATTCCCATAAGAATCGATCTGAACAATTGTTTTTATATTATCACATATATTTATATCTAATATATGCGTCGATACATATATAAATATATAGAAAGAAAGACATGTAAATATATATGGATGTATACAACAACAACAACAACAACAACAATAATAATAATAATGATAATAATAATAATAATAATAATAATAATCTAGTGAGAGAATGCAAAGTGACTTGCAATGGTGGTTGAAATAACCGGAGAATAGTGAAAATCTGGAGAGACTTGTTGTCACTCAGATTCCAAGGAATACCACCTGCGTTTAGCAGTAAGAGATCACTGTTAATGACTTCTGTGAGAACTGGTAGAGAATGAGAAATAATGATAACAATAAGCACAGAACATGAAAATATACAAATAGATGATTATATACACACGCACGCACACACATATATATGTATAGTCATCTACAGACAGACTGTTTTGCTGTATCACAGCTTTTCAGTGCGGCTAGACTAGCACCCATCCCAAGCCAGGAATCGAACCATCAACCATCTAGTTTATAGTTGGAAGCTCTTACCACTAAGCTACAGGGGAGTCGCTCGTATATATATATATATATATATATATATATATATATATATATATATATATATATATATATATATATATATATAAACAGCAATAGATGAAAATACAAAAATAACATTACTTTACGAGTTAGGGATCAATAACTTATCTTGATTATGTACATATATATATATATATATATATATATATATATAAAGTATAAATTTTTATTTCTGAAACATTTTTCGCTACATATGTGCATACATGTTCCATTTGCACTTTTATTCAAAGTCCGACTTCCTCAAGCCACAGTAAATATGCTTAGTATATTTACTGTGTCCCGAGGAAGCCGGACTTTGAATAAAAGTGCAGATGAAACATGTATGCACATATGTAGCGAAAAATGTTTGTAGAAATAAAAATTTATACTAAAATACAGCACTACTTGTTATTGAGCACTATCTTATAAACACCGTAGCTTTATTGGATAAACGTGAATGAACCAAAAATCATACGAGCATAATATACGTATACATATGTGTGTGTGTGTGTGTGTGTGTGTGTGTACAGACTATGCATCTAGATACTTAGTAAAGTTCTTGTCTCATTTCTCATATGTTGAACATCTCTCTATGTACTTCGAATTGACACATTATATATATATATATATATATATATATATATATATATATATATTGCTTCTTATTTCCTAACCTTACCTATTGCCGTGAAAAAGTTGTTCCAGCTCAGAAGCACATGTAAACATGCACACATATAACCCATTCTCAAAACACATTATATATATATATATATATATATATATATATATATATATATATATATATATATATATATATATATATATAATTGAATGAAACATATATACCTTTCAGGATGATTTATGGGCTAAACTCTTGTATTAATGTCCACGGCATATAGTCTTCGAGTCCACATGTTTTCTTTCTCTCTTCGTTTTTTTTTTACTCTTTGATAGAAACCACCATCAAAATCTGTGCAGTATTTTCCTCGGCAGCCGAACTCCGAAGCATCGGCAAGTAAAATAGATGTTTAAAACCGTTTTGCAGTTGCAATGGGAGAGGGTGGTGGTCGTGGTGGTGGTGGAGGGAGGTGGTAAAGAAGGAAGAGGAAGGCATCGCCAGTGTCAGGAAAGAGGCGTGGCTGTGCTGGGCCTCTACAGAAGTTCTGGGAAACATAAAGGGTGGAGGGATAGGGCTATCGGTGAGGGGGGAATCATTGGAGAAGAAGAAGAAGAAAAAGAAGAAGAAGAAGAAGAAGAAGAAGAAGAAAAACGCAGAAGAAACGAAAAAGTATAAAGAAGAATGAAGAAGTGCAAAATAATAAGAAAGAAAAAATAAGAAACAGAGAAGAAGAGGAATTCGAAAGATGAATTGAAAAAAGAAGATTGGAAAAGAAAAAGAATGAAGAAACGAAGAAGAAGAAGAAGAAGAAGAAGAAGAAGAAGAAGAAGAAGAAGAAGAAAAAGAAAAACGTAGAAGAAACGAAAAAGTATAAAAGAGAATGAAGAAGTACAAGATAATAAGAAAGAAAAAATAAGAAACAGAGAAGAGAAATTCAAAAGAAGAATCGAAAAAAGAAGATTGGAAAAGAAAAAGAATGAAGAAACGAAGAAGAAGAAGAAGAAGAAGAAGAAGAAGAAGAAGAAGAAGAAGAAGAAATAAAAAAGAAAAGTCCAGAAGAAAAAGAAACGACAAATAATATAGAAGACAATGGAGAAAACGAGGGAAAAAGAAAAAAATGAGAAAAAAACGAACACGAGGAAAAAGAAAGTGAATGAGAAGAAAAAAAATGCAGCTAAAAGAGAGAAAAAAGCAGGGGGGGGGGAACAATGGAAAAGAAAACGAAGAAAAAAAAGAATGCAGAGGAAGAAGGAAAATAATGCGAAAGAAAACCGAGATGAATGTACAAAAACAAATTAAAAAAAAAAAAGAACGAAGAATAAGTTGAATGCAAAAGAAGAAGAAGAGAAAAAGCGCAAAAGAAACAGACGATGAAAACGAAGAAGATAAAGAAGAAAAAGAATGTCGAAGTGGAAAAGAAAAAGAGAGAAAAAAAGGAAAGAAAAGAACATTTAACAAATAAATAACATAGGAACAAGAGATGAAAGCTGCAGATGAAGGGGGAAGGAGAACAGAAAGTGAAGGGGGAGGAGAACAGAAAGTGAAGGGGGGAGGAGAACAGAAAGTGAAGGGGGGAGGAGAACAGAAAGTGAAGGGGGGAAGAGAACATAAAGTGAAGGGGGAAGGAGAACAGAAAGTGAAGAGGGAAGAAGGAAGGAGAACAGAAAGTGGAGATCAAAGTTTCTTAAAAAAAAATATCCGTTTAGATTTATTAAGTCATAAAATGAAAATATGCAAGTTAAGAAGAGAAACGTTTATCGTATGGTGACATGCACAATATTTATTGAAAAAAATGGTTCTTGCACACACACACACACAACATTATATATATATATATATATATATATATATATACTAGCAGAAAGACCTGACGTTGCTCGGAATTGAATGAGGTTCATTACTATGTATTTTTGATGCTCATAACACCATATTACTTTCTTTGTTTTTACTGCCCCCTCCTCACGTTTCGCCCCCTAATATAGTCAGGAAGAAGCTGAAATGTTGGAAAACTCTCTGAATTCGTGTCTCATACACATGGTTTCAATTTCATTAAAATCGGATATACGTATTTGAAGTTTTCAGGGGGTTCTGTCGCCATGGGTCACATAGAAGTGGGGGCACATAGATATTCGGCACATAGAAGGTAACATAGAGATTCGAGACCACTTCCATTGTTTTCACCAGAAAATATTATATATATGATGTAAAGTTGATAAAAACAGGATATATTTGAAGTTTTAACGGGGTTATACCCTCATAACCCACTTTATGGATGAACTTAGAGATTCGGAAACACTTTAATTGTTTCCTCAGTAAATTTTACATAAGAATACACTTTGAGATTTTATATAGATTCTCTAACCTTTTTTCTATAGGAAACACACAAACATCATACACACACATTGAGTTACATATATATATATATATATATATATAAAGAGGTGTACTTATCTATCCCAGCGACTTCCTCTGATGATAAGATTTTGATCTTTGAAAAGCCTGGCTTAAGGAAAATTTAACTTGAATAAATTGCCTTTTTGCGGAATATACCTTGCTTTGAACTTTTGAATTGAATTTTGATTTGGCTTTTGCTTTCTCTAATTCCTTTCCATTCTCCTTCATATATATATATATATATATATATATATATATATATATATATATATATATATACAATGATAAAGAATTATAATGTCTCGTTTCTATGTAGCTTATTTGTCATAAATATTTTCATACTACTACTAAGCTCTACTCACGTATTGAGCACTATTTAAGTAAATATTGAGAATATATATATATATATATATATATATATATATATATATATATATATATATATATATATATACATCTATATATATATGAATAAAATGGGGATAAAATGATTCAACGTAATGGAAAATGAAAAAGGAAAGCCAAAAACTATATTATTTATATATTCATCAACGTTTCGTCTTTATTGAAGAGTTCTTCAGAATGAAGAAACAATGCAGAAAAAT
>OY744525.1:60024327-60104327 GCA_963556195.1 Sepiola atlantica
AACGTTTTAACCTTATGTATTCGAATTTTTAATTTTAATAAATGGTTTTGCCCGACCTAGGACAACTTGCTCCAGTTAATTTTTCGACGGAGGAAAATTTGACTCGATATATTTTCAAATCCCAAGGTCTAGGCTAGATATTTTGTATGAAATTTTAAGACATTAAATGGATCTCTGAATTGTTTATTGACAATTTATTGATATTTTTTAGCCAACTTATGAAAAATATTTTTTTATTCAATCTTTAAAAAATAAACTTCATTGTTTTTTTTTTCGCCCTAAATTGTACTATTGAAAAAAAATTGGATAAATCGATTTGTTTGAAAGTACTTGCACATTTCTCTGTGGTAAATAATAATATATATTATACAATATAGTTACATTCGTAAAACAAACAAATATTAAATGATAAATATTAAACAATAACAGGACAATTAATATTGCCCTGGCTGTCTCTCATCTCCCAATGAAATGTTTTCTTTAAAAAGAAAATAATCACTAATAATGTTTAAAAGTAAAACTTTATTTACTTAAAACAAATCTAAATTCCCTTTCAAAATAAATAGAAAAATATCGTTGTTAATGTAATGAAAATTAAAATTGTTAAAAATACTTCAGGGATTTTTCTATTTCTATTTTATACCTCAGGAAACAAAGATTTACGTATAATCCTATACTTCGTCCGACATGTTCTCCTATAACTCTCAAAATATTAGCGAGATTTTGTCAAATATTATCTTACGGTCTTACACTTAAAGTGACATCCCCACCCATATTGACGAGATTCTTTGACACCCACTATCCTTCGACCACTCATTGGCAGAATAGAACGGAAAGGTAGATATGACGTTAAACAAAATAATGCAACCGATGTATTATACATTATTATGATTGAAAAAAAGAAAAAAAACTTTTAATGAATTAAAACCAGACCAAAAAATCCGCAGGAACTTGCTGATTCAAAATATGCCATTAGTTTTGTTCATAGATCTTCCATAGACCACTAACTAATGCATGGAAAAACGATAATGGTGTCATGTCTATGCCAGTAGAACTTAGAATATAAGAAAAACGACATAACTAGTTTAAAATACAGAAAAAAATATCAGATATTATTATTTCAAAAATGAGATTATGTAATTAGATAAGTATACACTATACTTTAAATCTAAATAAAATAAATGACTGAATCTTTTGGTAAGTTCAATGTTAAATAATCCCCAGGGATTGACCATATCGTGAGGATATCTTAATTTCCCTAAAACTCTGAGATAATTAAATTTTCTGATTTCGATATTGATTGAAAAGTAAATTATAAGATTATTAATAAATAAAGAAAACTTACCGTCCAATTTTTTGGTAGGTTTCAGTTTGTTTTGTAAGTTTTTTTAGGTGACATTATCTCTCCTGATCGAAGGTTTGAAAAAAAACGTTTATGAAAAAAAAAAAAACTTTTAATGATTTAAAATCAGACCAACACATCTGCAAGAACTTGCTGATTTTAAATATGTCATTGTTTTTTTTTGTTTTTTCAGAGATCTACCATTGGCAACCAACTGATGCATGGACAGATGCCTACAGATATATTTGCTTTATATCTAATAAATAAAATCAAGTCAGTCGGATTTTCTAATTCAAACCTAAATAGGAATGCATTTGACGAATCGGTATTTGTTTCTAACTAGTCATTTTCTTTTCTTTAATTAATTTTTATTTTTAGTATAATAGTAAACAATTCATAGCAGCATTCATAGATATATGCTGATTCAAAATATGCCATAAGTTTTGCTTGGAAATAACTCATTGACAACTATTTCATGGATAGACAGACAGACAGACAGACAGATGCACATCTTTGATTCATATTCAGTAGATGATGATGATGATGATGATGATGATGATGATGATGATGATGACTACTACTACTACTATTACTAGAATACGTGTTCCGTCAAATATGATGGAGAGAAATATTACATTTTTTTAAACAAATCAATTAACGATTGAAAAGGTTAACAGATAAACAACATTTTCATATCATATTAAAAAATATTTACATTCAAACAATGAAATATTTACATCATCTGTTTCTTCTCGAATAAGTTTTTATGAAATTTATTTTTGGATGTGCTTGAAGAGAAAATAAAAATGCACTGCTCTCTACAGGGATTGAACTCACTTCCTTCAGAGGATGAGACTTTTGGGATTAATACATTCCCTTACTCCTTTCGTCCCATCACTTCTCATTCCATTTGCTCTTAATTATCACCTGCTACATTACGTTCGATAGCGATCAGACAGAAACATGCATAGACACACACACGCACGTGCATCTAATCACTATGATTATTGGTTACTAGAGTTATGACACCATGATGGGTATTAGACGGCGACTGGCGATATTGAGGGTTTTTTTTAAATACTTTGAGATGTCATATTGTGCGTCTAGCGAGAGGGCAGAGGTTACATCTGCAAATTTTGAATAAATGGAGTTGAGTTATAAAAACAAAGCAATATCGAAATTTTTAAAGGTTAATGTGAGTCTTGGCACGTTTGTTGTTCGCTAAATTGTTGATATGACATGGGGGGTATATATTTGAGGTGGAAAGCCAGTAACTGACTGGAATTGAACGCACACGTGTGTGCATCTAGTCAATATGATAAGGGATTACGAGAGTACTTGTTCCATAAAAAATGAAAATCAGAGCAATATTACATTTTTCAAATAAATGAATAAAGTTTTTCAAAAATTTTGAGATGAGGATTGATAATTTTTATTATTTTAATTATTTAGACTACTATTTCCGTCTTGGTTCTTATTTTCATAACGTTTTGGCCGATGCAACCTCTGACTTTCGTCAGGTGCTTTTGTTGGATAATAGCCCTATGGGAATGGACGTATCTGTTGGAAATCGTTGGTTTGACTTGCGCGAATTAGTGCGGGGGACCCGTGCAGTCGAGTGCAGAATAGGGCCTGTTCTCACAGTCAGAGCTCATGGACGTGACAGAGTCACTGCATGACGAGATCTCAGATCAGGAGTCAATGTGCACCTGCGAGATGTGACATCACAGGCCTTTGCGTGGGAAGCAGAGGGATCCGTGACGTCACTCTTTCTCTGTGAGAAGCGAGTTTTAGCAGTCTGGGTTTTGGAGGCGAACCTATCAGATGTGATTGTTACCATGTAGTCTACAACAGATTAGGGGAATTGATTCCCTAAGAAAATACAGGCGAAAGATTTCTTTCCTCCCCCCCTCCACGAATGATTAAGGACTTAATTGCTAGGTAATTACGAAAGCAGTAATTTTCTCTCTCTCTCGACGTTAGTGAATATCTCCCAGCTTATTTGATAACTAACGCCTGTAATAAAAAGAATTGAAAGTTAAAAAGATTGTTGTTTGGTGAGTCGCTCAAGAAGCTTTTGTTGCAGACAACAGACGGTGTGGTTCACGGCAGAAAGAGAGAAGAAAGAATTCAACCACTAGACGACATCGAGACGGCGACCCTTTATGTGGCGAAGGAGAAATTTAAAGGTATGCAAACTATATGATTTATGTTTTAAAAATGACGAGTGATTAAATGTGAACTGCATCGGCCCTTTCTGGGACGAGTATACAAAATGAGAAAAGCCGCGGCCCTAAGTAGGGATATGCAACACTTTTTGGGGGACTATAAGTTTCCGAATTCAAAAAGATACATCTGAAGAAGGTCGGAGGTTACATATTCGATTTTACGTCAATTTTACATGCGTTGGACAGCTTGTAGAAATTGACTTCCAAAGTAACCTATCTCTGGACAGATCTTTATTTATCCTTCAGGTACATTTTTATCATTTCCTGCCGTGTTTTCCTTGGTCTTCCCTGCGAACTGAACCTGCTGCCTCAACTCTTCTACCTCTACTAACCCAATAACTCTCATCCATTTTTTCTCTGTCGAAGTCTACTCTTTTGCACACATCTCTTTATACTGTCTAGATTTAATCTTCCTCTGAGGTCATCAGATCTAAGCCCGTCTTTAAGACTCACATTACACATCCATCGTATCATTCTCATATCATTTCTCTCCATGCAACGCATGTCCTCAATCCTCACTAGCCAGGTTTCACTTCCATAGATCATCACACTGTATACACATGCCTGATAGACTCTTCCCTTTGTCGACAGTGATAACACTCTGCTGATTAGTTACACCTGAAAATTTTGAATAACCGGAGTTGAGTTATGAAAACAAAATAATATCGAAATTTTTAAAGGTTAGTGACGACTGTAGTTTGGTGAATTGATGATATAACATAGGGTGGGGGTGTATATTTGTATTTCTTTGAGGTGGGAAGCCAGTAGTCAGCTGGAATTGAACACACACTCACACTTGTGCATCTTGTAAAAATGGGTTAGTGATTATGAGAATACCTGTTCCATCCAAAAAAGTAATCTAGTGCTTCAGAATTTTTGAGATGAGGATTGATAATTTGTAGTATTTGGATTATTTAGACTACGATTCTCATCTTGGTCGTTATTTTGACAACGTTTCGGCCGATGTAACTTCCAACTTTCCTCAGCTGCATCTTTTCGAACTATAGGTTTCCGAATTAAAAAGTAAATTTTTTTTTTGCTAATGGGTCACCGCTTATCAAAGCTCGTACGTCACTCGAGGATAAGGGTTAGATAGGTTGTCAGTATTAGAGGATTAGAAACAATGGGTGGAATGGGCAGAATTTTATTATCCAAGAGGACGGCTCAACAAGTATTTTTTAACATTAGACTTGAAGACGACCCTGCTATAGTCGGTTGGCATCTTGTTCCACAGATGGGATGGTCTAGGAAAGAAACTTTGTTCATGGAAGTTTCGTTTGGTTTATGGTAAGGAGAGAGAGAGAAAGGAAAGTTATTTGCTGTGGTTGTAGCTAGGTGAGTTTTTGCTGTGAATGTTTTACAGAGGGGGGGCAGGGATTAAGAAGGTCGGAGGTTACATCAGTCGGAGCGTTGTGAAAATAACATTCAAGATGAGAATCGTAGTCTGAATACTCCAAATAATACAAATGAATCAAGCATTGAAAAAATAGGCAACATTTTTATATCGCAATAGCAATGTGGTCAGACGGATATATGCAAACACTTACAAACACATCTCATCATTATGGTTAGTAATTGTTATCAATATTGCTCTATTTATTAAAAAAAATATTGAGCACTTTATAAAGATGATTCCTTCGACTTCACTTTATAAAAGTAGTAAAGACTACAAGATCAGAAGGATAAAAATCGTTAAGTTGCAAAACCTTATGACCCACGTTGATGTCTTTGAGCCTGAAAATGTATAAAAACCAAAAATCATGTTGTCTACTTCGATGAGAACTTGAAATATGAACATAGACTGAGACACGACCCATGCAAGTGTCGATGTGCTGACAAATGATAGCAATATAGAATGTTCATTATCTTCGTGCCAAGCGCGTCTATATTTGTCTCATTAGGAGAAATTTTTTTAATGTTTTTTTTTTTTTTGCCCCCTACCCTAATTATGGCTATTCTCTTTAGAAAAATCAGGAATGGGAAAAAGAAGAGGAGGGGAGTACATGGTGCTGCGAAGAAGGCGAGTAGCTGTGAGAAGGGTGGAGGGCGGTTGTGGTGCTGACCAAAAATTATGGTCTGATCTCCTTTTGGGAAAATGAGGAAATAATTAATACACAGGAAAATGGACATTTTTAAGTTAACGAGGAAAGTTCCGAACAGGGAGGGCGAAAGACAGGAAGGCCAGGAAGTTGATGAGGATGGGAAATACTGAAATGAATGAATAAATAAATAAAGATAAAAACAAAAATAATGAATACAGGGACATTAACTGGTTCGGGAAAGTCTTTAGGGATAATGAAAATATGCAAACTCATGGCCACAACACAATACAAGAAATATATATATATATACTAGCTGGGTTTGCTGGCTTGCTATCGCTTCGCAAAATTTGCTACTTGAAACATTAATTTAAAATAATAAACATTTCATTTATAACTTTGTCGTGAATATGAAACAATGTTAGATAGTGGTGGTTGCAGAGAGTAGGAGGGCTCCAAAAAGAGGATAGGAGCCAAAACGGAAGTCAGAAGTGATGTCACGACGGTGGGAGGCTTAGTCGCTCTCTTGTTCCTAACTCTCGACCGAAGAAGTTGTGAAAAAGTCCGGTCCATGCCAGTAGGCTAGGACCGGGGGGGGGGGGGTAAACAGTGGCACAAATGGTCTGAATATTTTTCCCCAGTAATTATTTCTTCTCTCTCTCTCTTACTCTCTCTCTCTCCCTCTCCCCCTCTCTCTCTCTCTCTCTCTCTCTCATGCAGTAGCCACATAATCTGTTCGTCTTTGATGTTAAATAAATCTTCTGAACTAAACACCGGAGTCCATGTTATTGATCACAGTCGAAAGACAAGATACACCAGCCGGCGGACATGAAACCTGGATGATCATCCGTAAAGGTAAGCAAACATCCAACATCTCTGATTTGGAGTATCTAACAACAAAATCTTTCTCATCTATTCATATAGATAGCCATTTACATTTTAGTAATTTCGATACAAATTTATTTATTTTTTGAATGTGACTATAAAGAAATGAAAAGAAAGAATAAATCAATTTGCCTTTTTTATTTACAATTCAGAAGTAGATCGCAACTTGTTGAAAATTAATTCACTCCCATTAACTAAGGAACATTTGAACACAAATGCGAAATATGTTTCTAAGAAATTAAAACAATATTGCAAAACAGAACTATTTGTTATATCAAAATCAAAACAATCATTGAATACAAAAACAATAATAATAGTTAATTAATAAAATGTCTTTTTTCAAAACCAATATGCAAATTAAGTAATCTTGCGATATCAATCGCATATACATAAGCAGTATATAAAAAAAGATTTTGCGTTCATTTATTGTATAAAGTTGAATTAACATGAAATAGAGCGTTTTGACTTTACCGTTAGTGTGAGAAATGGGCCCAAATTTTGCATTTATACATATATATATATATATATATATATATATATATATATATATATATATATAACAGCAAGCAATCTGGGGCAAAAAATCTTGGAAGACGAGTAGTACAGGCGAATGTATTTATTATGCGCGCATGTGGCCAACGCTGAATACAACACCTTTTTCCTAACCGTAAAACTCTATTTTACCCAGAATGACCAACGTCTAACACAAGCTCATCAGACCTCCGAATCCCATGCTGGCTGATTTGAAAAAAAAAACGCTTCTGAGCAAGCAGGCGGTGTTGAGGCAAGACAGTTCCCCGTGTGCATGTCTTCCGGAAGAGGACGGTGCTGAAGACAAAATGTCCCCTTCCTGAATTGTGACCGGCTAACATAGAAAACTCTTGCATTCACAATATATATACTAGCTGTATCTACTCGACGTTGCCTACATTACAGTGAAATCATGGGAGTTTTTAAAATTTGTATACACATAATAAAACTTAAGGTAGATAACTCCTATTAGATTCTTCAATCTAATATATGAGTTATCTCCTTTGCCAATTTTTATTTTTAGGTCATTAATTAAAAATATTACATATTAGCAGTCATAAGTAATATTTTAAAAGAAATTGTAACAAATAACATTATTATATTTTCAATAATGAAAATTGACTCGTCAGAAGCAAAGTTTTATTTGTCAGCTCAAATGCGTTTTGGGTTTGACTTTGAAAATCTCACAAGATTACTTTATATATACGTATTTAGCATGAAACAGAGCTCTTCATTAAAAAACTGACCACACTCGGCAGTCGATAATGCAAATGTAAAAATATATAAACATAATTTCCAATACTTTTGAGTCAAGTACAATAGCGTAGGGGAAAATTACCCGACTTTTAATCACAGTTTAAAGTGATCAAGAAGTCTAGTTTTGAATCTAAGCATGAAAATACTCGCCATGTTAAACCACACTGAAGAGCCGTGATACGGTGAAACAGCTGTTTGGGAATGACTATATATATATATATATATATATATATTACTTTTATGTGCGTATTAAATAAAATTATATATATTAACGTTAAAAAAATACGTCCTATAAGTTGAGGGTGACTAGTAGTGCAGTTTTCTGCATCTTAATCACTTGAAATAATAAGTAAGCTAATAAAATCTAACGCTGCAATCACCTATAAAAATAATTATACAGAAATACATCGTATATATATATATATATATATATATATATATATATATATATATGTGTGTGTGTGTCTGTGTGTGATTCACATAGTGTGTTTGCCGTATAACGGCTATTCCCACTAGCTAGAAATGGCGAGTGTTTCTGATATTATTACATAATATATTGTGTGCGTGTATATTTGCTTTCATATTAATTTCAACAGTACTCAATCTATAATAGAACATAATATTTGTATTTAATAAACACACACACACACACACACACATATATATATACATATGTATATATATATATGAAGAAGAATGGAAAGGAATTCGAAAAGCAAAAGCCAAATCAAAATTCAATTTTGATTTGGCTTTTGCTTCTCTAATTCCTTTCCATTCTTCTTCATATCTACCTGCTCTATCCTGGATATTGAGCTATATACTCTTCACAATAGGTTTTACCTTTCCTAAAAGTTCGCTTTTAGTACACCTCTTTATATATATATATATATATATATATATATATATATATATATATGTGTGTATGTGTTTGTGCATGTGCCTGCGTGTGTGTGTGTGTGTGTGTGTGTCTTACACGATGAAAAGTCTGATTAATTGAGTTTAAGTAATTATGGAACAACGAATTAAAAGAAATTAGAAGTCAGCACATTTTTCGGATGACAGAATATTGCCAAATTATTCTTTTGTGTTTGAGTGACAATCAGAGAAGCACCTGTTTTGATTTTTAATAACTCAAACTACATGTCAGACACTAATCGTGAAACATCAATGATTCAATTACGATTTAAAAGGTCATATGTTTCATATTGGGGTGATAGACAGCAAGGACACCAGCATGACTTAAGTGAATTATAAAAACAACGGTGTTGAAGAATTTTCATTTACAATTTAACGGGTCAGATTGGTTATTGTAAACAATTGCTGTGGACTAACACAGATTACTAAATTGTGTTTACAACGTGAAAAGTTGATTATTCAAGTTGAACTAGCAACAAGAGAAAACCATTTGTTTTGACTTTAACCGAATTGTCATGGGGATAATTTTCAGGTCAGATTGATTAAGAAGAAGACTATTTATGTTGGCAAAATTTAAAAGGTCTTTAGAGTGTACCTGTCAACAAATAAGGAGTGCAATTTTTAAAAATAAGACCCATACATCATATTGTGGCTCAGATATAAAGTTCACCATTTTGGGTGAAACAAAAGTTTTTATTGCCCGACCAAGCATAAGGAAGCAGAAAATGTGACATGATTTGTGATTGGTTAGCAAATCACAAAACCTTTCTAAGGTAAAAGTTTTCAATAAAAGTGACACTTAGAGAGATCACTAGTAGACAGTCGGTCAGTCCCAGAGACAAAGAGACCGACTGAGATAGGGACTGAAATCAGTGACCAATCGAACACAGAAATTCATAAAACTGATAAGAATGCTTTCCAAAATCGACATTCTCTAAGAGAGTCAAAAGCTAAAAGTAAATTTTACAGATCCATGTATATTTATATAAATAAGGATAGATGGACGTTGCTATAATTACGTAATGTTTATAGCATATATATATATATATATATATATATATATATATATATATATATATATATATATATATATAATTTAGCTTAGTTAAGAATAATTAATATTTATTTATAAATATTATTGTATAGCCCCCATTACTAAGGCTGGCCACTTTGAGTGAATTTAATAACAAGCAGTACTACTAGCTTCATTGCGAGACCAACACGATTTGTTGTTGTTGTCGATCACTCTACGCCGCTTGATGTGAATACTCGCCGACTTGGTATTTACAAAGTTAAATTCCTCTTAAAATTCCAAGCTAATTTCTGGTGGCCAACTGGTAACTTTCCTGATTGCGAATCAGTGGCGATTTGTGATCGGAGTTCGCGCCCGTCGACCGTCAGGAATTAGCTTCCTGCACTGAAAATTGTGTAAGCATGAAACATCGATGTCTGTAGGTAATTAATAATTATATATATATATATATATATATATATATATATATATATATATATAGTGTGTGTGTATTTAGGCATCATTTTCTAATTTATGCAGACATTGTTAAACATTGCTGAATTTAAAATCGTCAACGACTTCCTAGAACAATGCCAAAAACGTTCTATGTGCGTTTCTCCACCGTCTTTTTAAAATTCTTTTTCTTTAGCTTTTTTGTTCATTTGCTTTTGACAGAATCGAAAACGTTCGTGAAACCTGTGAAACCTATAGGACATTTATTAATTTTATTTTACTACAAAAAAGACCATCAGAAAAATTGAAAAAATAAAAAAAGGTATAAGTAAACAGACGAATTCTGTTGTTTTTAATAATGTTTGCATATATATATATATATATATATATATATATATATATATATATATTGAGAGAGAGAGAAAGTATTAGAAGGCTATCACAATGCAAGAAATGGAAATATGTCGGCGTTGAGAAGTAAGACAAAAACAAGTGATTTTAATTATATATTTTTTCAATAACTTTTTTAATCATTTTTTTTTCCTATATAGCAAATCTTACTTGATTAGGAAAGACTTCAACACTGATGTAATCTGTGTGACCGTGTTCCATAATATATTTCGAGGAAGACCTCTTCTTCAAATGGTAGGTGTTTCAAATTTCAAAAAACGTGTGGATGGCAATATTGCATAAAACGCAGTAAATATTAATATCCACAGAAAATGTAATGAAACTAAAACTATAACTGATGGGTTTGTTATTTTTATGAGTTTAATTACTTATTTAATATATATATATATATATATATATATATATATATATATATATATATATATATATATATATATGTGTATCGTGTCTTTGGTTGTCAGATTTAAAATTATTAAGACAGGATCAACAGTTTTATGAAAGAGCTATACCAGCACGACCTCCAGTGCTAAGTTGTCATATATGTGGTCTAATCTGCAAATCTAATAATGAAGCTGGCATGCGAGCGCCCTTACCAGAAGGAACGTTTTTGTGTCACATATGTAAAACTAAAGTTAAAGAGCCACCTTCACTAGTTTACACTGCATCCTCAACATAACATAAAATGAATCAAAAACCAAAATCAAATTAAAATAAATAAATAAAAGCATCCATTTCATTACATATTACACATTTCAAATTTTAACGGCTATGTTTTGTTCGGAAAAAAAAAACGAATAAAACCATTTCTTTCATGTCATATGTTGCACCACATTTTTTGAATTCTAACGACTTATGTTTTCGTTTGGAAAAAACAAAACAAACACTCATTCCATTTCATAGACGCAGTACACATATTAAATTCTAACGGCTATGTTTTCGTTCCAAAAAAGAACAAAAACATTCTTTTCACGTCACAAACGGATCAAACTTTTCAAATATTTGTACTTGTGTGTAATTTCTTCAAATAAATCACCCCTAGGAAGTCTTGAAATAAAGACGAAACGTTGATGAATGCATAAATAATATTTTTGGTTGTACTTTTTTTTCATTTTGCATATATATATTAGTAGAATATCCATCCAAGGACGAGTATATTTATTTACTCCTCTACAGGAGTTAGGCACAAGGCCAATTATCTTACTCCCAAAAGTAAGATGTGACCCAATGTTCATCTATGTGTGAAATGGTCCGTCAAAATGTACTGAAGTTTTTGAATTTTGAAAAAAAAATGAATAAAATCTTGGGCACGTGAATTTAGCATAATATTGTTTCTTTATATATATATATATATATATATATATATATATATATATATATATATATATATATATATATATATATATATAAATTTAGGAAATATATAAAGAATATATATAAAAAACAAACAAAATTATTATTAAAAATTGAGCACTCTGGCCATTTAAAAATTGCCTAGGCAGCCCCGTCGGCATTCCCCAGTAGGGGCGTCTCAGGCAGTAAGCAATAAACTTACTCCTCCCCAAAGAGGGGATGCAAAGCCTGGGAGGGTGGACCTCCTAGAACTACACAGGACAGACCCATAGACCGGCGTAAATCAAGAACAGAATGCCAAGACAATACCAGCCTATGGGGTGCCTAGCAAAAGTGTGCCAGGTAGTTTATAATTTTACTGTTTATTTCTTCTCTGGTGGGCATTGTACGGTTTCGATGGTACTTCCCTTAATTGTAAAGTTCACAAAAATGAATAATGTGCCTACGATACTCACCTTGTTGCCTAGAATACATATTCGATAATTCAGATGATAAGTTATTATTGACGCTCACGCCCACGCACCGAACCATTTAAAAAATGTATTAATTAATATAACTCAACATTTGATGTAGAGCAATTCTTTTCTCTATTAATTTTTTTGTATCCAACTTATTTTTTTTTTTTTTAAATTAGGGGAAGGCAGCGGAGATGCGAGTTTGGGTTGACATTGTTCATATGAAGATTGAGATTTTGGTTACTCATGGCTCGTGTCTGATGGCCGAATGGTTAGAAGTGTCAACTGTCAACTAGACAGTCGAGTTTCAATCTCAGTTTGAAACACTTGCCTGTCTAGCAACACTGAAAAGCTGTGATACATTGAAACAGTCGATCTGTGGCTGACTATATGCTAAATAGTAATAAATATAACAAGTATAGAAGCTATTTAAAATCGAAGCCGCTTACAACCCGGCTTTCAGTGACAAGATTTCTAATTGAGGTGTATGTAACGTACAGAGAAAAAAGAATGTTAGCATGTCGAACCAGCATATGCGTATGGTGGATTTTTAAATAAATAATTATTGCTGGTATAATAGCCATTTATTTTCATGCTTACATGTATGCAAAATGTCCAACCATTTATTAAGCAATCTATCAGCATTGGGGAAAGAAGCCAATTTTCCATCTATGCTTGAACGACAAAATGCAGAACCCGGTTTGTAACATGGAGAACGTTCAGCAATTCCCAACTTTAATATCGAGTCCAATTTATATTTACACTTCATCTCTCGTAGATAATCGGACAGAAAAGTAATGTCTGTACTTTTCATGAATGAAACTGGTTTTATGATTGCAATAAGATTTATACATGTACATGTACACACACACATATAAGATGGCTATCTGAATAGGAATGAAATATTCATGTTTTCCTTGTAGGAACTGGATTTAATTTAAGTTACTTGTTTTGTTAGTTTTTCTGTTTGCTGTCTAACAATATTTTTTTTTTCTGGAGGCAGACTTTGGATTTCTGAAGAGGAGCATGGACGAAAGGTCCTGAGTTGACATTTGAATTTTTGGTTGTTCATCTATGTGTGAAATGGTCCGTCAAAATGTACTGAAGTTTTTGAATTTTGAAAAAAAAATGAATAAAATCTTGGTCACGTGAATTTAGCATAATATTGTTTCTTTATATATATATATATATATATATATATATATATATATATATATATATATATATAAATTTAGGAAATATATAAAGAATATATATAAAAAACAAACAAAATTATTATTAAAAATTAGACATATGATTGTTTATTTTATATGTTCATTGGAAAAGTTTTTAGCTCTTATACCCGGAAATTTCAAAGTAATAATAAATTTCTCATCAGAGAGAAACATCTTATGAATTACTAAACACTGTATATAGTAAAAAGAGGTTTCAAAATATTATTTAAAAATTTTGAAAAACTTGTCTTTTCTCATTAGACAGACATCAGCATTTTCACTGATTTTTTTTTTAAGATGCAGTCTGCAGATTCCACTTGTAAATTAACTCATCTTGGTATATTCACCATAAGAAAAAAGAGTAACATATAGTCAAAATATTATTTACATACAGTAGTTTAATATATATACTTAAATGTTGAATTAAATTAAAGATAATTGAATTATCGTTTAATAATAATCTATCGTGATAATGTAAAATTTTCAAAGTTAAATGTTGCCGATAATATTTACAATTACATTGTCGGCTTTTCCCTATCCTCTGATGAAAACAGTTATCTTTGAAAATCCATGGATTAAGGATATGAGGCTCCTTGCTCTGAACTTTTGATGTTCTAATAAATATTGTATCTTTACAATTTTTTATTCTCATCTTTCATCTCTAAAAATATATATATATATACATATATATATATATATATATATATATATATATATATATATATATATGTAGGTTGCGAGGGCTATTTGAGGACATATTGTTTTAAGTTCACTACATAGTCAAATCATTTATAATATTATTTTTATTTATTTCAGATAACTCATTCAGAGGAAGATGTTAACCCAAGAAATGAAAAGATGTGCACCCATAGTTGCTATGTGTATCTCCTTCTGAAGTACCCAGGGTGATCCTTTTGGCCAAGATCAAAGTGTAGTATATGTTCCGATGGATACTACACCCTATAGACCGGTATTGTCTTGGCCTTCGGGGCTTGATGACGCCGGTCTATGGGTTTGTCCTGTGCAGTTCTAGAAGGTCCACCCTCCCAGGCTTTGCCTCCCCTCTTTGGGGAAGAGTAAGTTTATTGATTACTGCCTGAGGCGCCCCTACCGAGGAATGCCGACGGGGCTGCCCAGGCAATTTTTAATGGCCAGAGTGCTCACCTTATCGGGTGCTGGCTTTTCAAACCCCACTTTCCCGACCCGACCTTGGGTCACATCTTACCTTGTGGGAGTAAGATAAAAACTGGCCTTGTGCCTAACTCCTGGAGAGGAGTAAATCAATACTGTGATGGTTTTGGGAGTTTTGAGCAGTGATTTTCCAACAAGGTCTTAGGGACAATGATGCTGGATACCTTGATGTTCTTAAAACGATTGTTACGCTCTGGACAGATAAAGTATGCAATGGAAGGCCATATGTCTTTCAAACTGAATCTACACCTTCCTACAAAGCCATTGAAACCAAGAATTCGTTATCAGAATTTTTATGATCATGTGACCCCCATCATGTGGCTCCCTAACTCGCCGAATTTAAATCTCATGGACTATAACATGTGGAACGTTGTTGAAAGGGAGACTAATCGACATCCGCATCGTACTCTATCTTCACTAAAAGCCACCATTGTCTAGGTGATGTCCGAAATGAATAGAGACAACTTAATTTCAGCTTGTGGACGGTTTCGAGCTCGAATAGAAGCAGTCATTGACGCCAAAGGTGGATTCATAGAATAATATGATAAAGAAGTATCATCGAGGATAATTGTGTTAATTTGATTTAAATTTATACATTTTATGTTAAAATATTGTTGTTTATTTAACATACTCAAAATGTCCTCAAATAACCCTTGCATCATGTAAATAGTCAAATCATTTATAATATTAATTTTTTAAATTTCAGATAACTCATTCAGAGGAAGATGTTAACCCAAGAAATGAAAAGACGTGCAGTCATGGTTGATTTAGCTGGAAACACACAGCGATTTAGAAATCAGTAACTTTTTACATGTTGCCAGATCATTTGTTCAGGAGGTTCGGTTGGAGCTAGAGGGATGTGATGGAAACGTTTTTCCCTAAGTCTTGCAAGTTTTTCAACCTTTAAAACTATATGAAAAAAAAACAGAAAAAGGTTTAATCCCAAGTCATTCGTTGAATAACTCTTTTGCTTGTAAGTCATTTAATCTCTTACAATCACTGAAGAATTTACATTAGTCTTAATATTCTTGTAGAGATCATCGCTTGTTTACCATGAAAAACTGTTTCAGGGATTTAAAAACAAAACAGTATTTTATCTCATGGCTCCCCAGCAGAGTTGATCAGACATCACTTCCCTTAACAAAAAACAAGAACATAAACGTTACGGATATCAGATCTAGTTTTTGCTCCAGATTATTTTTTTTGCTAAACTATTTTGTTATTAAAAATGTTCTCCTTGCCTGTGTGTGTATATATATATATATATATATATATATATATATATATATATATATTTAGTTAAGGTCCCCTGTTTTATTTTGTTTGTTTGTTTTGTTTTGTTTTTTTTCCACTGTTAGATACTTGAATCCCCCTTTTTTATTCTTGACCTTTTCAACGAATGCTAAGTCTGTGATATCTTGGATTTAGTTAGTTTCTCTGGGAATTTAAACTGCATTTTCCTTTCTTTTTTTTCTTTTGTTAGATTATATATATATATATATATATATATATATATATATATATATATATATATATATATATCAGAAATATTCGCCACTAATGAATATTTTAATATTTTCTAAGGAATATTTGCTAGTACTTAATGAATATGTATTCCGTAGTTTTGAATAATTTGTGAAAAATCTTTAAAAGTCTCCATCTACTATGTTCATAGACATGTTCATAGATATGGAATTTTTTCAAAATTAGTGCAGTCCAAAATTACCCCCCCCCCACACACACACACGCCTCTGGAAATTATAGAACAATAATTCTTTGTGGCAACTGTAAAGTGATTTTGTATTTTTAATTCTTAATTTGACATTTAATGTAAACACCATTAGAAGATGAAATATTATTGATCTGATTCTTGAACATTCTCGAAGATTATGAAGAAGATAATATGTGAGTGGCACACATCACAATGACCCATTCGTTCTGCACTCATGCATAAGACGACTGAAACTGAGAATGAAGATAGTTGAAGTGTACAGGAAATGTGATGGATATACAACAATTTCAAAATGTTTATTTCACTCATTCATTCACTCATTATCCAGGTTTATCATCTATGTTTCCTTCACCAAGAGGTTCGACGCTATCTTGCTGTCCTTATGCTAAGTCTCCAATGATCACGATTGTAGGGATTGACTGTGTCAATTTGCCAGTGTTTACGGTCCTGCCTGATGGTTTCTTTCTATGTCTTCTTAGGACCTCCGGCTTCCTTTTGCTGTCCAGTCTGCTGTCCAGTCTGCTGCAAGTGCTGATATACCTCTTGCTTCTTTCATTGAAGACGGTTTTCCCTTATTATTATTATTGTGTGGATTGACTGTGTCCATTTGCCTGATGGTTTCTTTCCATGTCTTCCTAGAGTGCCCTGCTTTCTTTATGCTGTCCAGCCTTAGGTCTCTGCAAGTGCTGATATACCCCTTGCTTCTTTCAACATGCCCAACCAGCAAAGATGGTTTGCCCTTATTAGGACATCAAGTTTTTGAATGGCCAATTTCTCAAGTACAGTGTCTAACCTAATGTTCTGGATCTGGTCTGGCTTTACATTACATATCCATCTAATCATTGCCCTGTCATTTCTCTGGAGTCTGGCAAGTGAGGCCTGAGTTAAGGCCCAACACTCACTGCCATACAACATCACGCTTCTTACGCAATTATCATAAACCTTACTCTTGGTAATAATTGGGATGGCTCGGAATGTTAGAATTAGAAGAAGTTCTCTGAACTTTTCTTAAGCTGTCTTGACTCTGATGGTTGAACAGTTCACAGCCATCTCCAGTACTCAGCATATCTCCTAGGTAGAAAAAGGAGTCTACCATTTCCAGGGTGTCCTCACCTATTTTAACTTTTGTGAGGGCAGTCCTCAATTGGGCGTGCTAGTCCTAGACATCTCTTACATTTGAAGTTTGCACTTTATATCTTCATATTTGATGCAAAAATAAGTACTTACTCAATATTTTCGAATTTGTTGAGCAAATATGAATATTCGGTCTGATTTAAGTTATTTTAAAAAGCCATATTATTTGTTTTTAAATCAAACACTTTTTGGAGTAGTTAATCCAATAATCAAAAGACTTAGAATAGTATTTTAAATATATATATATATATATATATATATATATATATATATATATATATATATATATATATTGGTTAGTTTAATCATATGACATAGAAGAATTTGAAGTTAGATTTGTTGCAGCTTTGTCATTAGTGAAAATGCATATAATAATCTACAGTCCTGATAGATAGGGGCTTTCTCCCTCTGAAAATAGCCAGAAGCAACTGATAGGCAAGGAAAACGGATCCATATAAAGTTTATTAGTAACGTATATTTTACATGGTTGTCGTCTCCTTCTTCATGCATAAATTTCTTCCAGCTACCTGTTCGAGAGAAGGTCCATTGTACACCGTCATCCCATCTCTATGAAAATGTAAAGTAAACAACATACATAAGTACCCTTAAGCGCTCATTTTTTTTATGTGCAAAACGATAGCCAGTATTTACAGACAGAAGGTACTTTCCTCTTAAGAAAACAAAAACATATGAAACGTCAAGAACTTTTAATAAAAGTTAAACAAGAAATAGATTACAAACAATTTATCTTAAACCAATCCAAATAAATCTAATTACTTCTGTTGGATAATGGCCCTATGGGAATGAACGTATCTGTTGGAAGTCGGGTTTGACTTGCGCGAGTTAACGCGGGTTCAGTCGAGTGCAGAACAGGGCTTGTTCTCACAGTCAGAGCTGACAGACGTGACAAGGTTACCGTGTGGCGAGACCCCAGATCAAGGGTCAGTCTACACCTGCGAGAGGCTCTGTGACGTCACTCGTTCTCATGAGAAACGAGTTTTAGACAGTCTGATTCGGAAGGCGAACCAAGAGGACGTGCGATTCACAATGTAAAACTAAGGGAAATATTTCCCTTAAGGGAAGACAAGCGTGAGAAATCCTTTCCCCCCCCCCATCTCTATGAATGGTTAAGAAACATTGTTAACTAACTACGATGAAGTAGGATTTGCTCTCCCCCTCTCTCTCGACGTAGTGAATGACTCACAGTTGAAATAACAACGCTTGTAATAAAATGAATTAAATCTAAATGAAGAGTTTGTCTTCGGAGTGCGTCATGGCTTTTGTTGCAGACAACGGACGGCGTGGTTCACGGCAGAGAAGAAAGAATTCATCCACTAGACGACCCGACCGCCCTCTACAAGCGAGGGAGAAATCTAAGGTATGAAACACTTCTAACAATTCTGATCTAACTTATATTAACTAGCAGTAACATTTTTTAAAAAGAACTATGAAAATATCTTTGAATTCGAAACAACTCATTTGGCTTTTCCATTGTTGATTTAATAATATAATTAAATTTTTTACATTTAAGTTATTTATATCATTGATGTGTATCTAACATATGAAATAAAGCTAGTCTCTTTCTCGCATCTTTGTGGTCAATAGCTTTCTTTCTTCAAAATCAATATTTGATTTTGATTCACCATTTTTCTTTTCAGAACATTAGTCCATGTTGTTGACAACAAAAAATGTATTTCGATTTAATTTCTTTTAAAATATAATTTATTCGCTTCTAAATATGTTTTTAATGGACGCCATTTTAAATAATGACCTAGATAGCAGCAGTAGCAGTTAATATTAAGCTGTGGCTGAAAAAGAGGGAAAGAAAGTCTTGATGTTCTCTTCACTTCCTTTCACTACTTTCTTTCGTTGCTTTAGAAAGAGAGAGAAAAGAAAAAAATAGACTATTTTCTTTATGTATTGAATTAATAGCATTACCACATCGTACTTGTCCGTGGTTCAATCGTTTAGTGCACTGTTCATAAAGACAGAGATTACGAGTTCGAACCTCAATCGGGGCATAATTATTTTTATTCTGATTTTGTCCCAAAATGAACTTAGACATTTCAAACTATAATATCTAGCAGATTGCTTACTTTTACTATCATTCTTTTATGTAATCTACATAATTTATGGAAATTAAGGCCCCGGACAACACCAAATAACCCTGCTAGTTTTTTACAAAGACTTTAATACTTTTAAAATGAATAAAAACAAAACTTAATTCTAAAAATATACATAAACATTTATTTACAACATTTTTTTTTCGTTAAAGCGGATGGCTACTGTAGCAATATTGTTTCTGACAATATAATTGGCTCATCTCTAAGCTTTCTCAAACTCCGCTGACGGCATTAGTATGGGGGAACTATATTGGCCAGGACGGATCCATTAAGATGGTTAGTGGAGTCTACCACATTCTCCTGTCTTTATTCCAAAGGGAGCAATTCTCTAAAACAAGCTGACATTCTTTTGGTTCTGTGAGGCCATTGCGGTAAAGTGCCAGAAGCGTTCTGAGATTCTTTGTCGATCTCGCTTTAGCTTCATTTGATCTGACAAAGTTTATGTCTGTTTCGTCGAATCACTTGTTTGCCTCCCAAAGAATCTGTGGGAAGGTGCTCTTTCTTATGTGTGCCTATTGGCTCCTTGTCGCTAGAGGCTCCCAATCTTAACCGTTCTTCATAGTCTTCTTAAATGGACTATGACTGTTTATGACAAGGATTTGTTAACATTCGATTTGAACACGACTATGTTGTAGCCTGAAAGGAAGCAGTCTCGTGGTAATGTGTTCTACAAGTGGGAAGTTCTTGGAAAGAAACTCTGTTTGATGTTAGGCATACAGAAGAAGAAAAAAAATTTCTTTGCAGTTGTGGTAGAAATACGAGTTCTAGCTGTGAATGTGTTACAAGGAGGAGCCAGAGAATCAAATTCAGTCGAGCACCTTCCATTAAAATGACGATAGAGTAGAGAAAGACTATCAACGCCTCTTCTGTGAGAAAGGGGCTGTAGGAAAGAGAAGAAATCATCCCCCACTAGATTGCAAAGTCGATTTTGTACTCTGTCCAGGCAAGAAAGAGTGCAAATATTGCAACAGTCCTCCATCTTAATGGATATAAACTCAATACCACAATACAAAGTTGGAGCAATATTCATGATATAATGGGTCTTTAGAATATAAGAGTTAAATTTGCACTGTTCCAATTTTGTCAAACAAAACAAACAAAAGTCTATCAGGCATGTGTACAAAGTGTGATGATGTATAGAAGTGAAACCTGGTCAGTGAAGATTGAGGACATGCGTTGCATGGAGAGAAATGATATGAGATTGATACGATAGATGTCTAATGTGAGTCTTAAAGACAGGCTTAGATCTGATGAGCTCAGACGAAGATTAAATCTGGACGGTATAGGGAGATGTGTGCAGAACAAGGGACTTCGTCGCTATGCTCACGTTAAAAAATGGATGATAGTTCTTGGGTTAGTAGGTGTAGAACAGTTGAGGTATCAGGGTCAGTTGGCGATGGAAAGCCAAGAAAAACATTGGAGGAAATGATAAGAATGGGTTTGAGAGAAAGAGGAATTTGGGCAGGGATAGGTTAGTTTAGAAGTAAATTTCTAAAAGCCGTTCAACACATGCCAGCATGTAAAACAGACTTTAAACCGAATATGATGACGAAAGAATTGATGCGAGTTCTTGTGTTAGTAGATATAGAACAGTTGAGGTAGCACGGTCAGTTGGCAGGGGAAGGCCAAGGAAAAGATGGGAGAAAGTGATAAGGATGGGTTTGAGGAGAAAGATGGATAACTAAAGACCTGGTCAGATACAGGTTAGTTTGGAAGTCAATTTCTAAACACAGTACATGCCAGCATGTAAAACGGACGTTAAGCCGATGATGATGATGATGATGATGATGATGGTGATGATGATGATGATGATGATGATGATGATGATGATGATGATGATGATGCCTGCATATTAAAACAGACATGCGGGTTACGTTCACACTCATCAGCTTCTAAAAATATCAATTCACAGAGATGTTTTGAAATTACTTATGTATATCGAACATTTACTTAATTTTATTAGCTGTAATTTTGTTTTATTTTCTTTTAAGTACTCATTCTTTCGCTTATTCCTCTCTGCGACTTTCAGCTGAAATTTAGCACATGTCACCCCCCCCTCTTTCTCTCTCTCTCTCTCTCTCTCTCTCTCTCTCTCTCTCTCTCTCTAGCCAGAAGAAGATTACATGATCATGTCTGCAACAACAACTAATAATAAGACAAAGAAAGAACAAAAAATAAATAAGCAGGGGGAAAAAAAAGAAACAGCGGATAAAAAAAAACTAACGGAAACAAAATACCTAAACCCACACATTAAACACACTAAACACACACATTAAACACACTAAACACACACATTAAACACACTAAACACATACACACCAACACAAATAAAGCAAAGCTAAAGAAAAACGATGCTCAACATTTTTTAATTGATACCAATTAAATTGTTTCTCAACAACCTCGACAGAGACTCTAATCTGCATAACGACTAATGAACGCATCGATTGTCTCGAGAGACGGTTCGTAATTAAAAAGACAACTAATTATCGGCAGGCTTCGGAATCTATATGCTCAAAGCCGAATAGCCATTCTGGTCGTTGGTTGGCGGAGGGCGGGCGTAGGAATAAAGACGTTTGCAAACATGGCTTCTGCTGATTAATATCTTAGAATAAATTGCACAGTTCTTAACCATGCGTCTTACTGCGCATGCGTCTTGAATTTAGAAATTAATACCATCAGAAAATGTATGCGTAACTGTAGCCGTGATAAATATTGATATCTATTTTCTTTGGCGGAGAACAACCCTAATAATGTTGTTTGGTCACATGATGACAAAGCAGACTGTACGGCGTAGTAATTTCTACCGGACCTTTTAAGGACTCCATCTGGAGACATTTAGTTAGTTGTAGAGCAGACAGACAGCTTCCAGATAGCCATGAAGATGACGTACACACTCTCTCCTGCCACATGTTGACTAGACACTTTGAGCATGGCTATCATTACTTGAAGATATATATCTCCTAAGAAAGCACAATCAGCATTCGACACACATCAACTTTATTTAATTCCTTTCAACTAAAGGATAAATTAACAGTTGTAACTTCTGGCAATATATACTCAACTGTATATGGAATATAAAATCAATATATCTATATAAATAGTTAGTTTATAGAAAAGTCTTGATTTTCCTTGCTATAGAAAATAATACCATCAGAAAACATATCGGTAACTGTAGCCGTGATAAATATTGATATCTATTTTCTTTGGCGGAGAACAATCCTAATGAGGTTGTTTGGTAACACGATGACCAATCAGACTATACGGTGTAGTAATTTTTACCAAACTTTTTTAAGGACTCCATCCAGAGACCTTTAGAGGTTTGCAGAGCATCAGCAATGTGTCCAAAGTATTGCACAACATTTTGTTTGGTTTGTTTTAGCCATTTTGTAGCATATAGACCTTTTTAATGTTGAATCCAGGCATTTTGGTAAATATTTAGCAGTGATAAACATTGGTATCTCTTTTCTCTGGCGGAGAGAAACCCTAATAAGGTTGTTTGGTCACATAGGATAGCAATTTATACCGGACCTTTTTATGACTCCATTTTGAGACCTTTAGGGTTCGAAGACAAGAATAAGAGTTTCCAGACAGCCACGAGGTAAGACACCTACACTCTCTCCTGTCATCTGTCAACTAGACACTCTGAGCACGGCTCTCATCACTTGACGATATACAGCTCCCCAAAGAAGAAAGAACTATCGGCAGTCGCCACATACCCACTCTACTTAATTCTTTCAACAAAAGAAAACATTCACAGTTTTTTTACTTTTGGCCACATACATTATTCAACTGTGTATGCAATATATATTCATATATTTCTATAACTTGTTTGTTAATAGTAAAGCCTTGTTTTTCTTTTCTTTTTTAACAATCCTTTTCTTACACATTATTAAACGAGAAATTATTGTAGTTCACATGGAGATTCGCTCCTATATAACTAGAGACGGATAATGTTATTTAGTTCCTGAGTTTTAGCATATTATTATTATTATTATTATTATTATTATTATTATTATTATTATTATTATTATTATTATTATTATTATTATTATTATTATTTACTTACTAGGAGTTTTCATTATCAGTGATCGCTAACTTAGTATTCCCAAGAGTCTGAGTGATAACAAATATCCACAGATCTCCAGCATTCTCCACCCATTTTGATCGCCATTTCAAATCATTTTCTGTTATCGCAACAGCCGTTTACCATTGATTTCCCACTGGCAACGATCGTTAGTTTTCTATGGAATTTGAGTAACAATAATCCTCTTTCAAATGCCAGTACTCTACGCACTCTTCGAGTGGAGGTCTGGTTGGTGCTCTCCCTTCTCGGTCTTTCCATCTTTCTTGACCCTTCACAACCATTTTGCGTGAAGCCAGTGTAGGTTGGTGCCACCACATCTGTGTTTGTGTTTTTTTTCTTAGGGGAGGGGTATGTCAGTTTATGGTATTACTGGCAGTTTCAGTTCCATATTATTATTATTATTATTATTATTATTATTTACAAAACCACCTGTGCCCCGTTAGGTCAGTATTTGTTACATATATTATTAAATATTTGGAAATTCCAAAATGTTTTCATAAATAGTTGGAAATTCCAAATTCTGGTTGCTGCTGCTACTTTCAAACAAACATACACGTCTACAGACTATTAGCGTTATACTAAATGATCCGTTGGATAAGTATTTTTTTGTATTCCCCCCCCCTTTCTCTCTCTCATTTACTCTTCTTTCTCTTTTCATCTCTATATTCTCTCCCCCTTCTCTCTCCACTTTCTCTCTTTCTTTTAATTATTTACGGCCATTCGCTTCTTCCCACTACTTTTATCAGATGTTATTTATCGAGTTCATTTGTCTATGGTGACGTCATTCAGTATGCACGATGCCTTTTATGACGTCATCAACTGTGCACGGATACAAACAAGCAAACAAGCTCCACAGATTTTTTACTAGTATGAAAGAATACCAGGGATCTAGACGGTTCTTCTAGTAGGCCACCCGTAACCCAAAGGCTCGCAGTTCATCTAGATAAAACGTAAGAAAGCATCTCCCCACCCCCACCTCTCTCTGGTTTGATGGATTACGTCATCATTTTGTGACGTCATCCAACTGTGCACGGTAAAGTAAAGTAAATAAATTCGTATGAATCAACACGGTACAACTCTTTTGCAAGAGTGACCACGTAATGGTTGCCAACATGCCTAAGTGAAAGTGATTCTATGAAACCGACTGGATTCGAATTTGGCACACCCAGGTCGTCAGTCCATGTCGTTATCCACTTAACCACCGTCACCTCTTGTGCACGGTTATCTCCCATCTCTGGTTTTGTTGAAGACGTCAGCCTTTAGTGACTTCATCCACAAGAGATGCCTATTGACCTTAGTCTTGAAAAGACCAAGGCTATAGGTAAAAAGAATAATAGTCAGCAGGAAGAGAGTTCTACAAGCCTGCAGTTCTTGGGAAGAAGCTACTGGAATAGAAAGCTGTATTATATTGAGGTATAAAAACAGTTAATTGATGAAGACCACTAGACCAATAAGTGAAACGAGCTGGAACAAAGGAAGCAGGGAATAGATCACACAATTCAAAGAACACATGCCATAATAGTACTTATAGAAGAGACTGAGACTAGCAAAATCACGTCTGTGAGAGAGAGAGGGGATGCAGAGAAGAAGAAAGGGTGGGTCCAACCAAATTACAGATGATAGGCTTCTGAATCTCACCAAGAACTTTCAAATGGGACAGAGATTCATCAGCTCAAATGTGACAACAGTACTCCATAGAAGGTCTGATAATATGTTTGTAGAGATAGAGAATAGCCTCAGGTGTGAGAAAGTGTTTGGTGCGATAGAGAGAACCGACTTCATGAGAAACAGAAAGAGCAAAAAATATCAGAGTTGATTTCTCCTCAAAAACATGCACGAAAATCTCAGGAAGAAAAGGAGCACTTATATGATTGAAAGACACGTGCTGTCTTAACAGGATTAAGCGAAACAAGCCATTTCGTACCCCAATCTACAACCAAACCCAAGGGAACTTCTTGATCAGCTGCATATTCCAACTGATCCCAGGCAGATGAGCGAGAAGAAACACCAGAATAGAGTGTGGTATCATCAGATGTTAATCTACTGACTAATATTCTCTATAAGATAATTGATGTAGAGAAGGAACAGTGTTGGATCTAGAATAGAGCCTGAGGAACACCAGTATTGATAGGGAAAGAGGATGAATTATTTGCAAGCTTCGATCAGAAAGAAAAGACCTAATAAGGCCAAGAACCTTACCATCAATACCATATGCTTGAAGTTTCTGTAGAGGACCAGAATGTCATACTCTGTCAAGCCCAATGGCTCTACCTTCTTCTCTCCTGAATTATCTATAAACCGACATATCTGCTCAGTTATAACAGTTAAGATATCAGCAGTTGAACAAAAACCACGAAAGCCACACTGAACATCACTAAACAGGCCTAAACTTTCCATAAGATAAACAAGCTTGTTGTTGACTAACCTTTTTAAAAACCTTGTATCTAATAAGATATGATAGCTCCATTTAAGATACAACAATTCTGAAGACTCTGCAAGAGATCGCACGGCATGTGCATAATTGTCTGCATCTAGGTTTGTCGCAGCTTGCATAATTTTTTGTCAATTACGTGGAGTTGACAGTCAATAGAACTGAGACAGAATAAAATCACACAAGTGTCTTCTTCTTCAAGACACAACTTTATATAAAATATGGTCATCCACAGACAACCGTTTCGTCGTTTTACGACTCATCAGTGTGGCTAGACGTAGCAAGCGCATCAACACCGAGATTCGAAACCCATAAGCCAGATGTGTCATCGTAACACTAATAAAGGCTTTGTCTGCTACACAGTTGGTAAAATTTCAGTTTGAAATAGCATTTTCGTCCTGAAACGAACTAATTGAATGGACGCATTTTATTTTAGCTGCATTCAAGAATCTATACAAGCGACTCTGTTGGTTTGTTAGTCTGCAATGATCACGTTTGAAATAGCATTGTTTTGGGTCTGTCATGCTTAATTTTGAAATAGCAATTTCTTTGGTCTGTCATGCTCAAATATTGAAATAACATTTCCTTTGGTCTGTCATGTTTAAGTTTGAAATAGCATCTTATTTTCTTGCTGATATATTAAATTATTTTTTTACCACAAGTTCATCTAGATGATTGCATTTTCCCAGCCATCCCCTGTAGGTGTGGTAGAAGAGCCTCGGAAACGACGTTTGTTTGCTTCGACGTCAAACACCAAAGAGACAGGATCTATCTCGCTTCTTTTCCATATCAACTTCCTGTCATGACACAACTTCCTGAAGATGTCAGCTTGACATCTAACTTCTAATCGAAACATTCCCTTTTCCCACGGCCAAATATTGCTACATTATATGCTCCAAAAATATTGGACAGAATTACACCAATTCTGGCAAGAAGGATCCTTGAAATTCCAGGTGTGTCCTGGGAGACTTTTAATGTTCATACTACTACTACTACTACTACTACTACAAAAATATAATAAATACTGATAAGCTTAAAAGATAGCAATTTTTCTTTTCTTTCTTTTAAACTAACAAGTCACGACTCATCAAAACCCAAAGGCCACTCGAGGATAAGGATTAATGGTTTGAGGATTGCAGACTATGGGATGGTTGGATCTAGGCAAAATCTGATTATTTCAGATGACGTCTCAACAAGAATTTGTTAACATTGGATTTGAAAACAACCATGCTATAGTCAGCTGAGAAGCAGCTCCGTGGTATTGTGTTCCACAGACGGGTAGTTCTTGGAAAGAAAATATTTAGATGTGAGTGTGTGAAAGTAATTCCAAGAACGGTATTTTCTGCGTAATGTTAAAATTAAGCAAAGAGTGGAAAATTCCATTTATGATTAGAACTATGTGACAGGATATGACGTTATGGAAGGAAGTACATAGCAGAAAAGCTAGAGAGTTCCTGCATTTGGAAAATTAGGTGTGGAAATCATCAGACAGGTTTTTGAGTCCTCCTCCACTCTATGAGGGCTGGAATCTACTCTCGTTAATTAAATAAAGGGTTCAGTTCGAAATTCCGTATTGATTTCCGAGTTCGAAAAGATGTACTTGAAGAAGGTCGGGGGTTAGATAAGCGGAAACGTTGTGAAAATAACATCCAAAATGAGAATAGTAGTCCGAATATTGGTCAAAGCAGTGAATACAAATATTGTTGGCTATCGTTGCGGTGATTTTGTCTTGTATCTAGACTCTCCACATGGTAGCTGACACACTGTTTTTCCTTTTTAGCTGGATTGGTTTAATTTGATTTGTTGGTTCGACGGCATATCAACACTTTTTGGTTATTTAATGTCAAAATTTTCTAATGATATTGGATTTTGGGTATACAAACATAATATCAAGAACGGTATTTTCTATAGGATAAATTGAGTAAAAAACTAGGGAAATCCATTAGAAGTTAAAAGTTTAGAATTAGCACTATGTGACAGGATATGACATCATGGGAGGAAGTATGTTGCAGAAAAGCTAGAGACTTTTTGCTTTTGGGAAATTATGTATCGAAGTGATCAGACGTGTTTTTGAGCCCTCCTCTACCCCACGAGGGTTGGAAGGGGATGATGCAGTTCATCTTGATGTGTTTTCTGCCAATTACTGCAAGAAGTAAATCAAATCCCAGAGCAAGTAATGGAGTTAGTTGTTATTCTTTCTAATTGCTCTCATTATTCCAGCCACCAAGAGAATGTATAAGAAAGAAACAACATCTCAGCGGCTGGTACATCACAACTACGACCATCTTTACAACTAGACGTCACCACCTACTTATGCACTTTTACTCGTCAACTGTTTTAACTCAACTACTGACCATTTCAAAATGCCACTCTCTCCTAAACGATGATCTTGCTCAACCAATCAGAACCTTTTTTTTATCTCTCAACCTTACTTTAACAAATTACTGCAAAAAGTAAATCAAATCTCAGAGCAAGTAATGAAGTTAGTCGTGGTTCTTTCTAATTGCTCCAATAGAATAACGAAAAAAGGAACAATAACTCTACAACTGCTGCATCACTATTATGACCATCTTTACAAGTAGACGTCACTATCCAATGTACGTCACAAGAGCATAGCTGACATATCTGGTGAGATGACACTCAGAGCACTCTTTCTTGCCTTGCCAGAGTACAAAATCGGCTATGCAATCTAGTTGATGAAAATCTCTTATGTTTTCTACAGCCTCTTTCTCACAGAAGAGACGTTGCTGACCTTTCACCACCCTATCGTTATTTCCATGAAAGGTGCTCGACTGAGCTCCAATCTCTGGTTTCTCCTTGTAGCACATTCATAACGATAACTCGTATTTCTATCACAACTGAAAAGAACTTTTCCGTTTTCCTCCGTGTGTCTAATATTAGGTGGGATTTTCGATGAACAAAGTTTCTTTCCAAGAACTTCCTGTCCGTCGAACATATTACCATGGGAATGGTTCCCAGCAGACTACAACGTGATCGTCTTCAAATCTAATGTCAATAAATACTTGTCATAAACTGCTCCCATACATAATCAAAGTGCGTTCATTCTATTCCTCATTTTCAATCCTCTCATAATATTCATCATCATTCAACTGACAATTAATCCATCTCGTTAATCTTCATCCTCGAATGGCTTTTGGCCTTGATAAGTGGTACTATTTCATTAGTAAGAAAACGCCATCAACTACATGCCAAAATGCTACAAAAACTATTGGATTTAATTGCACCAAATTTGCACCGTCAGTTGAACACATAACCATGGGGCTACATGCAGGCTACAACATCGCAGTCTTCAAATCCGATGTCAATCAATACTTGTCATAAACTGTTGCCAAAAATAAGCAAACTACGTTTATTCCATTCATCATTTTCGATCTTATCATAATATTCTTCATCATTTAACTGACAATTCACCCATCTCGTTAACCCGTATCCTCGAGTGGTCTTTGGCCCTGATAAGCTGTAACTCATCAGTAAAAAAGGAAAGCCATCTACTACATGTCAAAATGTTAGTATAAATAGACAGTATAAAGTGGACCTTGGGTTTACTTTCGGCAGCCTCGTAACTCTCGCTTCCCTTATTTTGTCCTTTAGTCCTCACATTCCATGAGCGATGTTTCTGGCAAAGGGGGAAGAATTGCTGTTTTCTGGGTCGAATCTATCCATCTACCATTTATTGTTGGCTAGTTTTTGACTTTGAAGTGGTATTTTTTTAGCTCTTTACATCAAGTGGCTTCATGCTTTGTCTGTAGCGATTTCTATTAAAAAAAAAAAAAAAATCCTTGAGATGCTAGGAGTGATTTATCTTAATAGTTTTGCCCTTACACCAGCTGCAATGTGAGACGGAACTAATCGCAAAAATTTATTTTTAAAGAGTTGAAAAGTTCAAGATAACTCAGGTGTGTAATAGGAATGTGTTAATACTACCATTGCTAATACTAAAATCAATAAACACATATAAGCTCCAAAGCTATTAACCGGAATTGCATCAAGTTTTGCAAGAAGCAACCTTGGCATTCTGGATCCTCCATTCAGTTGTTTTCTGATGAAGCGACCCCGAGTTTTATCATGCGAAATAGTTCGATGCTTCATGCATTTTTATATTATTCATTTAAATAAGACGTTGCTTAATGTTATGTATCGTCAATTGCTTTGTAAAAATGGAACGATGCAATTTTACAAAAAGGACATAAAATGCGTAATTTTACATTCCCAAAGATACTTTCGATCACCATGAAGACATTTATTTCTTTTATTCAAGTAAAAATTGCGCAATAAAATTATCACTTTGACAATGACTCCAAAGGGAGGGCAGGCAATTGTCATGTATCGGGTAATATTAAGCAGCGTTCACTTCTGCCAAATGGGCCCATAAAATTGACCATTAATTTCTTACCGAACTTGCACTTTTGTGCCATCGTTGTTTTGGGACTTAAAATGAGCAACGAGATTCGAAATATAAATAAAACTATTACATCCCAATGGAGAAGTACATATAGATATGCACCCTACGAGCATTCATCTATGAAAATCAAAACTTTAATAGTTATGGATGGTCCGAATTGCCAATAATTTTCTCTATATCTTGTCTGAACATTAGCTCAGTCTAGGATTCCAAACCTGCAGTAATAACGGGGGTATAGTGGCACAATATAAAATGTACATTTTAATAAGTGATGCTAAGACAGGTGTCTGTAAATTTGTTAAGATAGAAGAGCAGGAAAAAAAAAAACAGTGAATGGTAAGAAGAAGCCAGCAGCAGACCCACCCCCCCCTCTCTCCTAAAGTCCTACCCTTCCTCACTTTGGTAGGGGGAGTGAAAACGTGGTAGTGTTAGAGTTACCCAACTAACAGGGCTCGGGTGAAAATTCAGGAGGAGTCAGCATCAGGATCCGTCGTCCTCTGGTCGTCTCTGCCTCTGCGTGTAGCAAGGAAAGACATGTAAGATACGGAACCACAAATCAATGGATTGAGAGTGAATACGTTGCTTCTTCCCATTTCCTTTCTGTATTCTTGACCAAACTAAAGTTCAGAGGTTGCATGCGAAGTCCTTCAACTTCGCATACAACCGAGGAGGACTTCATGCAGACCAGGCAATCCTGAGGCACGATCTTCGTGAGATCTATGCAGAAGTCCAATTTGTTTAACAACAACAAGATAGCAGCAGAGGAAGGAACGAATAAAAAAATAATGTGAAAAGGTATGAGTGAAAAAGACAAAGATCAGACATTGAGAGTAGACGTAAATGCCATTGTTATTACTAGCTTAGTATTATTAAACTGAGCTAAAAAAAAAAGAAGTAATTAATGCCGAGAAGAAGCCAACAGAAGAAGGAACATAGAGAAAACCAATAGGAAAAGGAATAAATTGAAAAAAGTCTATGATAGGAAATTGAGAGTAGAAATATATGGCATTATCAGTGCGGGTTGAGTATTATTAGACTGGGTTAATGTATAGGAGAGCTTTTTAGCAATAATGTAAAAAGATTTAAGATTGGTTAAAAAAAATGAAGAGGACATTTTGAAGAATGATCGTATTATATATTTAGCAGAATTTGATTTGTATATTGACAATGTATCAATATTGTAGACGTTCTGTGCAATGATTGTTATAAGGGTTTAGTTTAGGACATGGTTAAAAAGGTGCATTAAGAATCAGTCCCCCAAACACTTAAAAAAGTTTTTAAAAAAAGAAAAGAAAGAAAACACTACAAATCAGTGTAGAAAGAAGAAAGGAAAACAGAAATAAAATGCCTCATTATGAAAATAGAGCGATGGATTTCTTTCTGAATTCATTTTAGATGGCTGACTTTTCTCTAAATACATGAAACGGTTTCGTCCGGCAGTTTTTTGTATTCACTAAATATTGTGTGACGAGACGGATATATATTTACTTATATATTTATATACTAATAAACACACTTTATTATAAAATAGAAAATTATATTATATATATATATATATATATATATATATATAGAGAGAGAGAGAGAGAGAGAGAAAGAGAGAGAGAGAGAGAGAGCTATTCTTGAAAAAGTTTCATAACTGAAACGAAATATAAATTCTAAAGAAACATGATGCTGTGTTCAATTATTTGTGTTCTTATATATACTTTGTTCTTTGCTTATTACCTTTTTCTAATCTATACCGACACATTCTGTCAGGTATTTATGTTCTTATATATATATATATATATATATATATATATATATATATATATATATATATATATATATATATATATATATATATATATAAATTATTTTCAAATCGTATTCCAAATAAAGAGTAAACGCAATGGTATCCAAGTTATTTACAACTGTTTCCAGACGATGTTTTTTTTATTTGAAAAAAAAATTTTCTCGGACAATATTGTATTTTTTCCTGCGTACTTATGAGACTGCTCCCGAATCTTTTTCTTAATTAATTAAGACTATGTTTCTATAACTAAAAATAAACACTGTCTGGAAACAGTTGTAAACAACTTGGATATCGATTTGAAAATAATTTAAATCTTAGAATATATATATATATATATATATATATATATATATATATATATATATACTTAGCTCTATCTCACTATACTATAAAATCTTGAGCTTTTATGGATCTTGCAAGTTGATAATAAATCTTTGTAGTTAACTTAAAAAGAGGTTTCTAATTGATTTTATAATTTGAAATATATATATATATATATATATATATATGTAATGTTATATGTATCTATAAGTATCTGACATTCTCTAATAAATATATATATATGTATATGTATCTATCTCCATACACACACAGAAAAATACACATACAGGCTATATATTTTCTGTTACATGTACAGTGAAAGGAAATAAATGAAATAATTGGATATATATATATATAAAAAAATGTTTACAAAGTGTAAAACACGCTATAACTGGGACAGAGAGTAACGGTGGATACGTCGACATATGAGCCACTCATTACACAGATACGACTTGGTCCTTGTCGCCATATAAATCTCCCGGATAATTTGTAATCAAGTGGAAATAGACTTGTTAAAAAAGAACCATTTTCGCACATGAAAAGACGCGCAGATAAAGCGAGGCAAGCGCAAATCTATCTGCGTCATGATTAGAAATTGAAGATTGGCAGCCGCGCCGTCTTCTCTTCCGAATGAAGACAGAAAAAGGAGGAAAAAAAATAAATAAATAAAAATCGCAATTTGTTGACATTTTCAAGAAACGAGTTATTAAACCTTGCCATTTTGCAGATTTTCGATTTTAGCATAGAAAAAAAAAAAAATTCCCAGCAAGAGACCAGAGCTTAATCAAACCGATATTTGCGAGGCAACCTACATAGTTCAACCCACGGTTCCCCACCAGGAGGTAGATTTTGCCTATTAGGGGGCAATTTTGCTGATTTTAGAATCGTATACATTTATTTATATTATTATTATTATTATTATTATGATTATTTTATTTTATTTTTTTTATTTTCATTTTCAATTCTTACCAAAATATAATTAGGCTTATTATATGAAATTTTCATGATTTTCTTTCCCCTACCTAATTCTTAGGACTAATGAGCCATATTTCATACCTCTTAATTCAATGGTGCTCAACTGCTGGTCCATGGACCACCAGTGGTCTATGGACCAGCAGTGGTCTATGGACCACCAGTGGTCTATGGTAAATTTCTGAGTTGTCCTTAGGACGGTCACTCTATTTGATAATAACATGGAGATTAATTACACCTTTTGAAATAAAGGGACATAATTTTGAAGTAAAAACAAAATTCAGATGAAAGAATATATTAATGAAATGATTATTTAAATAATGATTACTATAATAAATGCTATAGGACTAGGTTGAGCAAAAGGTTTGTACACTATGTTAAAATAGTGATTTATGATTAAAAAATTTATTCAAAAGCAAGTATTCTTTGGAATAAAGTCCATCACTTTCCACGGTCTTCTTCCAACGATCTGCAAGCTTTTGGAGTTGGTCAAAGTATCAATCCTTCGGCTTTTAAACCTTTTTTTATGGAAATCGCTCCAGACAAGGCATGAAACCACTTGATGTAAGGAGCTAACAAGAACGAAAGATGATTATTGCAAAGATGGGAGATGCCTATTGGGTTTAGTCTTGATTTTTCAGGGCAGGAGAAAACAGTCAGCAGGAGGAAAACAGTCAGCAGGAAGAAAGTCCCACATGCCTGCAGTCCTTTGAAAGAAGCTACTGGAATAGGAAGCTGTATTACAATGAGGTATCAAAACAGCGAATTGATGGAGACTCCATCTTAAGACTCAAATGGGTGCGTTAAGAAATATTGAAATTTAAATCTCATAAATATGTTCGATTTTTTAAACTTTTAAATTTATAAATAACTAGCAAAATACCTGTTCAAAGACGTGTATAAACAATATGTATAGTATTAGTTTTTCATTCGAATTTTTTTGAGGAGGTAGCACACCTTCTAAAAGGTAAATTTTACAAAAGAAAAAAATAATAATGTGCCTATATTATTCACCGTGTTGCCTAGAATATGTATCCCATAATTCATAATAAGTTCATTAGATTAAGAGTTTACTCTACACATACATATTATTAGTTAAATGTTTATTATATAATATAACTTAAAATTTGATGTAGAGCAATTCTTTTCTCTATAAATTTTTTGTATTTCACTCATTAAAAAAAAAAGGGGGCGAGTTTTGAAATAACACCCCCTTAATGGTAAAGTAAAAATAATGTGTTCACGTTACTCACCGTGTTGCCTAGAGTATATATTCCATAATTCATAATGATCGGTTCATTAGTTTAGGAGTGAGTCCTATACATAGAAATATATATATATATATATATATATATATATATATATATATATATATATATATACCGAACTTTCTATATATAGAGAGAGATAAGAAACTGAGAACCAAGAAGTGCATAGTGTGTTTATACTTCTGCAGTTTACGGACCGTACTGAAATGATAACGTTATTATTTAGAAACCCATTCTTAACAGGGGGAAGGGAGGGGCTTTGTTAACTATTCTGTTCTTTCATCTAACAATTTAATAAACAAAAGATACCGTAAAAATTGAATTTAACTTGAAAATCCTATCTAAAAAATAGCACGGTCCGTAAACGACAGAAGTACCGTGTATTTTTATCAAATTATTTTTTAAATATGACTTTTGTGAAAGTTAAACTAATTTTTATTAAGGTATGCATCGTTTGGTCATTAAATGAATTGAATATAATTGTTTAAAATAAATTTTAATTTTGAACAGTCACTTAGAAACGTCCAGACAGACACAGATTTTATTTGGTCTGATAACTGTACTATATACTAGACCAGCTGTGACCAGTTGGATCAGTATTTGTTACATATATTATTAAATATTTTGAACTTCTAAAGTTGAGTAAAAAGTGGACCTTGGGTTTACTTTCAGCAGCCTCGTAACTCTCGCTTCCCTTATTTTGTCCTTTAGTCCTCACATTCCAGGAGCGATGTTTCTGACAAAGGGGGAAGAATTGCTGTTTTCTGGGTCGGAATCTATCCATCTAAGACTTATCGTTGGCTAGTTTTTTACTTTGAAGTGGTATTTTTTTAGCTCTTTACATCAAGTGGTTTCATGCCTTGTCTGGAGCAATTTCCATTATAAACACATTTTGGAATTTTAAACAAACATACACAACCAGAAATTTAGCATTACATAAAAAATTAATTAAGAAATTAAATTCACCAGAATGAATTTCAGTGTCTTAGAAAACAAGTCAACCATTTTAATTCGTGAAATTGAATTTTGCTGACATTAAAACAACATTAACTTAACTCCTGGGCTAAACCGTGGCCACCGAGAGTTACTACAGGCCAAGCAACTAACTTCCTGCCCCCCTCTGACGTCACTGACTTCCGTGTCAAAACAAGGACCGTAGTAATAACAATAAGAAGGCATTTCGACTTCTCCATTTACTAAATAATCCATCAAAATTCAAGAAATCAACCAATTTTAATGAAATTTTCAGGATTTATTAATTAATGATCACGGAATATAATAAATCCATTACTTTATTATAAAGCTTGGTGCAAATGTATTATTTCTTGTAAACAAAAAACACCTTTACTAAAGTTATTCAAAATATCAAAACATGTTGACCATACGATATTGTAAATATTTAAAACAAAGCATTAGACAACTTTAAAAATTGCATGTGAAAAAGAAAAGAAAAGAACACGATTCGATTCATCTTGAAACTGATCTTTATTCAATATAAATTTAAAGAAAATAATAATTCACGATCAAATACTGCAAAAAACTGAATTATGAATTACCATTATTTAAACTTCTAACCCAATCAACCGTAAGTAATTCAGACTTTGAAATTTGTTTAAAAATTATACAAAAAAAAATTTCAATGTTAACTGTTTGTTTAATAATGGAATCAAAATTCAGGAAATCAACCAATTTTAAAATAATTTCGTGCTTTTTAAAATTTCATTTCATAATTCACAAAGTTAAAATGCCTACTGCATATGTTTGGATTTCCAAAAGAGAAATAATTACTGCAAATATGGATACACGTAATAATGTTTACACCGACTAAATATAGTGTAGTAAGTTTGAATTTTGTTTTAATTATATAAAAAATCAAGTCTGAATTACTTATTCATTATTTGATAAAAAAGTAGTGTTCCATTTTTTTTTATTACTTTTTTTCGATGTCTTAAGTGTAGCATAGTTTATCTTTTCTCTACTTTTGTAGATTAAATAAATGAAATAATAACATCATATTTAATCAAAATTTTCACAAAAAATATTAATTAAACAATGCTTTATTCAATGATAATATCGTTAATTCTTCGAGTTATACTGATTTTGAGTGTAGGGGCATTTTCCGTAATATATACGAAATAGTTTTTTTTTTAAAATATTTTAAACATATACAGATCTGATTTTCATTTTAAAAAAATCATGGATTTTTTTTATATATATAAAAATATACGTTTAGTAAAGGTGTATTTTATTTTTTTAAAAATAATACATTTTCACTAAGATTTAAAAAAAATGTTTCACTATATCTCCTGTGCTTGTTTATTAATAAATATTGAAAATTTCATTAAAATTGGTTGATTTCCTGAATTTTGGTGAATTTTTAAGTGAAGGGAGGGTCAAAATGTTTTTACATTTTGGGGATCGGCCTTTGATTTTGCACGTACCTATCTCTTAATAGCAAGATAGGAGTTGGTGATTCCATTATTAAACAGACAGTTAACATTGAACTTTTTTTTGTATAATTTTTAAACAAATTTCAAAGTCTGAATTACTTACGGTTGATTGGGTTAGAAGTTTAAATAATGGTAATTCATAATTCAGTTTTTTGAAGTATTTGATCGTGAATTATTATTTTCTTTAAATTTATATTGGATAAAGATCAGTTTCAAGATGAATCGAATCGGGTTCTTTTCTTTTCTTTTTTTACATGCAATTTTTAAAGTTTTTTAATGCTTTGTTTTAAATATTTACAATATCGTATGGTCAACATGTTTTGATATTTTGAATAACTTTAGTAAAGGTGTTTTTTTGTTTACAAGAAATAATACATTTGCACCAAGCTTTATAATAAAGTAATGGATTTATTATATTCCGTGATCATTAATTAATAAATCCTGAAAATTTCATTAAAATTGGTTGATTTCCTGAATTTTGATGGATTATTTAGTGAATGGAGAAGTCGAAATGCCTTCTTATTGTTATTACTACGGTCCTTGTTTTGACACGGAAGTCAGTGACGTCATTTTCTAGCCAACCGGCCTGTAGTAACTCTCGGTGGCCACGGCTAAACCGAGTAGGGACAGGTAGTATATATATTAGGGGAGGTCGATTTTGAAACTGTAAATTATCGCACTCGAAGAAAGTTGCCAAATAATGTCAAAAGTTACCACAAGAAATATTTTTCTTCAAAACTTTGTATTTATTTGAGCATTGCAACTTTAAGATCAAATAAATCGAGATTTTTTCTCACAGCCTAGATGTCACCGGCAGATGTGTCGCCTTAAATTAAACCCGGGTTTTAACAAAAAAAAGTAATACATTACTTAATAATAAATATTTTAAAGTTTATTATTCCTTTTCTTAAGAAATTAAATGTACATATTCAAATTAAAAAGGAATAAAACACTATAATATTTAATGTTATATATAAATAATTATTTATTTACATAGGCGTTTTATTTATTGGATATTTTTTATGGTATTCACCGGTTGAAAATTGAACGAGCGAATTTGAATTTACGTGTTGATTTTGTGTTTACAAATGTAATTATCACAAATATATATTGAATTGTCGAGCGCTGGCTTATCTAATCCCACTTCCCCGACCTTTTGTCACACCTTACCTTGTGGGAGTTAGATAAATAAAAACTAGTTCAGTCAGGGTTTTTTAACCCACCAAATAAACCGGTATCGTCCGGGTCTTATGGTCTGGATTCATGCCCGTCTGTCCGTCCTGTGCAGTTCTAGGAGGTGCACCTCCCAGGTTTTGCCTTCCCTCTTTGGGGAGGAGTAAGTTTATTGCTTACTGTCTGAGGCGGCCCTACCGGGGAATGCCGACGGAGCTGCCCAGGCAATTTTTAAATGGCCAGAGTGCTCACCTCTCGAGCACTGGCTTTCTCATCCCACTTTCCTGTGTCAATCTTACCTTGTTGGAGATAGATAAATAAAATCTAGTTCAGCCAGGGGATTTTACCCCACCAAATAAATCGGTATTGTCCGGGCCTTTGGGTCTGGATTTACGCCGGTCTATTGGGGCTTGTCCGTCCTGTGCAATTCTAGGAGTTGCACCCTCCCAGGTTTTGCCTTCCCTCTTTGGGGAGGAGTAAGTTTATTGCTAACTGTCTGAGACGCCCCTACAGGGGAATGCCGACGGGGCTGCCCAGTCAATTTTTTAATGGCCAGAGTGCTCACCTCTATAGCGCAGGCTTATCTAATCCCACTTTCATGACCTTGTGTCACATCTTACCTTGTTGGAGGTAGACAAATAAAACTATTTCAGCCAGGGGTTTTTATCCCACCTAAAATATTATATGTATTGGAGTTGATGGGAGAATGGATAAGGACACATTGATGTATAAGGAAATTGTGGATGAAAATAGACAGAGAATTATGAAAAAAACTAAGAGACCAGAACACCATTTAACTTTTACAAAAGAAACACCATGTGAAAGTAAATATCTGACACAGAGTTCTTCCTAATAGTGGTGCAACAGGTGCTGTTCATGCAGATCAAGTGGTGGATGTTTTGCATGAATTCCACAGTGAGAACAGTATCAAGGCTATACTTGTTGACAACACTAATACCAACACAGGTTGCGACGGTGGAATGGTTGCAATTTTAGAAAAAAAACTTTAAAAATCTTCACACAATTGGTTGCTCTTTGCATCATAATGAACTACCTTTCAGAGCCCTTTTTAAAAACATAGATGGTTGCGCAAAGGGCCCTACAACATTCAGTGGCCCTCTGGGGAAATTATGCTCAAATGATTGCCATGATTTACCCCAAATATCATTTTCCACTATTAGCAATCCTCTAGAGTCAATTTTTAAAATTGATGAAATACATGATTTTAGTTCTGACCAAAGACTCCTTTATGAATACACAGTAGGTATTTCTAGAGGTAAGGTTGACTCTAGATATACCTCCTGGAAAATTGGTCCTTTAAACCAAGCAAGATGGTTAACTTTGGCCATCAGGCTCATGTGTTTATGGACTCGTGGTGCATACCAACAAAGGCACACGACAAAACTACACTATGTAGTAAATTTTATTGTAAATGTGTATGCCACTTCTTGGTTTGAAATTAAAAGAAATAGTAAATTCCACAATCAGCAAGTGCACATTTTTAATATGACCCAAAGGATTAAGGAGCAGCCTCAGGAAATCCAAGATATCACATTTAGAAATATACAAGGTAATACATTTTGTTTACTGCCTGAAAACTTTCTATATTCCATGGTTAAATCTGAAGAGATTGAAGTAAGAGAAGAAGCTTTAAAAAGAATTTTGGCCATTAGGTAAGTAATATTTATTCATATATTTCTGACTCAATTATTTATTCCAATTTATAGAATGATTTTTAAAGATTTTATCTAATTTCACCATAATTATTAAAGCAGTACAGATTGGAATTTTTTAATAATTCAATTAATTAATGTGTTCTTTCAGGAGTGAGGAGTCAACCAGAAAAAGATTAAAAAGAATACCACCTATTAATTTTAATGCCACACATTGGACACAATTAATAGATTTAAAATTATGCTGCATTTTTGGCATTCTCAGGGCGTGGAACGGGCAGTTAAGTTAATAACAGAAGCTTCACAAACTGTATATGGTTTTGAAGCAAGGCATCAACACATTACAGCCAAAGTTTTGAGTCAGAAATTGAGACCAGCATTTTTGTCTAAGGGGTCTTATATGGAGCAATTTGACTCTCTATATTAAGCTTCATTAAAATAGTGTTAGGTTTTTCCTTATTTCTTTGCTTGTTATATTTTCACTAATAACAGAAAAATCATTTTTTTAGGTATTCAAATATTACTGTTTAATTCATAACGTTAAAAGGTAGTTTACAAAAGCAGATACTGAAAATGAGGGGGGGGGGCAAATTTTCAATTTGAAGATTTCTTTAATTCATATCATTTTTATAAAATAAAAGGACATTCCCTGCTTTTAAATGCTAAAATTATTTGGTTTTCACACCAATATTCAAGCAAATCTTGCAAAAACGAGGAATTTTCAGTATATTCTTGTCTACGGTCTTTGATACCAAACGCTCAAAAAACCGCTGAAGTTTTTGATCTAATTTTTTGCATGAGTATTTAATAGGTCTATATACAACTTTCGGAACGTGCCTTTTTTTAATATTTAAAAAAAAGTGTAAAATCGACCTACCCTAATATATATATATATATATATATATATATATATATATATATATATATATATATATATATATATATATATATATATAATTTAATAAAATATGTGTTTTAATATATGTGTGTGCGTGTGTGTGTACCATTGGGTATTTGATATGAATTTACATGCATAAAATTTATGAAAATTGATAGAATATAAACAATTTTGTCCAAAAAAATAAGAAATTAAAAAGCTTGTAGTGGGCTGCGAAGACATGATATCATAGAAGCACTTTGACGTCACGCTTCCGGAGAGCAATATTTATTGACAGGGGGTGAAGTCATCCCCTCTCCTCTCCCATTCCCTCTAAATGAATGAAAAGAAAGAGATGAAACGCATTTCTTAATCTGCCCTTAAAGGTTTTCAGTTCTTCCCTACCGGTTTGAAAGGAAGACTTTTTAAAATGTTAGCACTGCCAACATGGAGGCTTATTGATTCTGGACTTGTTTACAAACAGTCAAGAAAGAAAACAGGCGTTTGCTGCTGTTGTTGTTGAAGAAGAAGAAGAAGAAGAAGAAGAAGAAGAAGAAGAAGATAAATGAGAAGAAGAAGAAGAAGAAGATAAATGAGAAGAAGAAGAAGAAGATAAAGAAGAAGAAGAAGAAGAAGAAGAAGAAGAAGAGGAAGAAGAAGAAAGAAGAAAGGAAAGATGAAGAAGAAGAAGAAGAAGAAGAAGAAAGGGAAGATAAAGGAGAAGAAGAAGTAGAAGAAGAAGAAGAAAGAAGAAGAAAGGGAAGATAAAGAAGAAGAAGAAGAAGAAGAAGAAGAAGAAGAAGAAGAAGAAGAAGAAAGAAGAAAGGAAAGATAAAGAAGAAGAAGAAGAAGAAGAAGAAAGGGAAGATAAATGAGAAGAAGAAGAAGAAGAAGAAGAAGAAGAAAAAGTAGAAGAAGAAGAAGAAGAAGAAGAAGAAGAAGAAAGGGGAGATAAATGAGAAGAAGAAGAAGAGGAAAGGGAAGATAAAGTAGAAGAAGAAGAAAGAAGAAGAAAGGAAAGGGAAGATAAAGGAGAAGAAAAAGAAGACAATGGAGAAGAAGAAAGGAGAGATAAAGAAGGAGGAGGAGCAGAAGAAAGGGAATATAAAGGAGGAGGAGAAGAAGAAGAAGAAGAAGAAGAAGAAGAAGAAGGAAAAGGAAAAGGAAAAGGAAAAGGAAAATGAAAAGGAAAAGGAAAAGGAAATAGAAGTTAAAGAGAAAAAAGAAAGAACGGAAGAAAAAGGAAATAGAGGTTAAAGAAAAAGAAGAAGAAAAACAAGGAAACAGAAAAGAAAGAGCTGAAAGGACAGAAAAAGATGATGATGATGATGATGATGATGATGGAATCATCTAGGTAGACATTAAATTGTTGAGAGCAAAACTGAAGTTATCACAGAAATTAAAAGGTGATAATTATTTCACTATTCTGCTGACGAGCACTGTTGGTGTCTGAGCCAAAGTGGTTCCCAACTTCCAAAATGGTTGAGACAATTTGTTACCCAAGTAAAGACTTGAAACTTTCCAGACTATGGACACTACAGAAAACTGTGTAAAATATTGAATGAACTTGTACCATGCTAGACTAGTCCAGGTACATGTATATATAACATATAAACATTAAATTGGTCTATTTCTCGAAGTTAGACATCGATAACATTGTATCTGACAAATCGATATTTGATTCTGCCTAACCAATTTGTATTTTTCCTACCGACAACAGGATTTTATGTAAAATATTGAATCACCTTGTGCCAGAATAGACCAGTCCAAATATCGGATGTTTTAGGGCGAAGTAAAAAAAATTGAGGTGTAATTCTCACGTAAGATAAGAGGAATGCATTGGGGGTAGATGACGTCAGAAGATAAAAAAATTAGTGATGCAACGGGAGAGGAGTTATGAAGAACAGATGACAGAATAATCAATAAGGTTTGAAAGCAGTTGCTGAACAAAAATCACGAAAAATGTCGAAGGTATTTTATGACAGTGTTGGGGCTGTTTTTTCCCTAAAGTGTGGACTCCCAAATCACGTCAGGTGGTGTACTCTGGATCTACAAAAAATGCCTGAGCAACCCCATCTAAATTCCTTGCCTCAGACAGTTATTGATAAACTAACCCCTTTCTCAAAGCAAGAAGGTAAAGCCTAGGACTACCCCGAACAATACATCAGCCCGAGAGAGCAGGATCAGCTGATATCACAGCGGTTCACCCTGTGTCAGACTGTTTTTCGAGGACCTATCCTCAACTGGTATGGAGTGCCAAAAAGAATTTTGGCACCGACTTGGCGCTCAAAGTTAACTCAAGAACAAGCGAATTAATCACCTCGAAATGACAAATGATTTGTAGATTTGTAATCCGGAGGGCGACAGTTTGAATCAGCTTCATTGGATCGCACTTTTTAAAGTTTTTAACTACATTACATTACTAACCCTAACCCTAACACCCCTTTGCCGTTTGTGACTTTTATGTATGACACAGGCGATTCTTTGTTGTTTACATTGTGGGGGATTGTCTTTGCCTATTGCATTCGTAGAATTTGCTCTTACGTATCTCTAAACCAACGTCTATATCCATTCTACGATGTATAGCCTTCATCAATTCGTTGTTCAGATACATCTTCCTATTCCAGTAGTTTATTTCCAAGAACTGCTTGTTTGTGGAATAAAAGAGAGTAGAAAGTAGAAAATTGGGTTTTCTTTCAGCAGCCTTGTAACTCTCGCTTCCCTTAGTTTGTCCTTTAATCCTCACATTCCATGAGCAATATTTCTGACAAAGGGGGAATAATTGCTGGTTTCTGGGTCGGAATCTATCCATCTCACACTAATTTTTGACCTTAAAGTAGTCTCCTTACATCAAGTGGCTTCATGCCTTGTCTGAAGCGATTTCCATTAAAAAAAAAAAAAACTCACTTCCTGCTGATTATTTTCCTTCTACCTATAGCCTTGTGTTTTTTCAAGACTTAGGACATTAGGGATATCATTCTTTTGCATTGTGATGGTTGCTCAGTGGTTAACGTCAGGGACTGACAACCTGAGTGTGCCAAGTTCAAATCCAGTTTGTTCCACAGAAACACTTTGACTTAGGATGTTGGCAACCTTCACGTTGTCCCTCCTGTAAGTACCTGATGTCTCTCTAGAAATAATTCTGACTAGAAAGATATCGGGGAAACCAATACTAACAATAGAATCACATGATTCATACGAAATGCATGAATGAATGAATGAATGAATATTCCTTTTTTTTTTAGCTCCTTACATCAAGTTGCTTCATGCCTTATCCTGGCAACCTCCATAAAATCAATACTACTGTGAGTTTAATCCCATGTAAAAGAACTTGAGAATTTAAAAAGATATTCATTATGTATCTCTGGTAACTTCCTGTCTATGACACAATATCCTGACGCATAGCCATAACTTTAGTTTTAACTTCGTATGGAATTCTCCACTTTCTCCTTACTCTAGCCTTATGTGGAGAATTCTGTTTTCAATATTATTTTTACATATCCACATTTAAATATTGCTACAATACTAGATAGTAACATTCAATGCTACCAAGACAAACTCCTTGCTTTAATAACTATAAGAAACTTTTCAAACCACTGATTGCCATGGCTGATAGCACCCTTCCAGAGAGTCCAACATTCAAACTCCTCGGCCTAACATTCACAGGCAACATGAAATGGAATAAATACATAGAAGATACTGCCAAGTCTGCTGCAAAGAAGGTGGGCTCCCTCTACCGGGCTAGAAAACCTTGTCACATCTGCCAGTATCCTATATCTCTATACAGCCACCATTCGCCCATGCATGGAGTAGTGTTGCCACATCTGTGCTGGTGCACCAACCACTAGACTCTCCATCTTGGACAGGATGTAAAAAAGAATCTCTAATCTAATAGGTCCCGCACTGTTTACCAAGATCCAGCCCCTGTCCCACCACCACAATATTGCACCCCTGTGCTTGTTTTACAAGTACTTCCATGGAATATGCTCCAATGAACTTACTTCACTTGTACCCCCTCAACGTAAATACCTCAACAAACCCGACCGGTATCAAAATTCCACCCTCACACTGTAGAGGTCCCCAGATACCAGAAAATGTTCTACTCTAATAGCTTCTTTCTTTCCTTAGACCACTTACCTTTAGAATTCCCTCCTTGCTCTCTGTTTCCCCGACTGTACTAACATGCAGACATTTAAATGTAATGTGAACAACTTTGCACAACTTCCCACTTAGTTCTTCCTCTATAAATCTGGCCCCTAATTTACAGTAAAAAATCCTGGCTATAGAAAAAGGAACTAGAAGAAGGCCGGAGAGTATAACGGCCGAAACATGTAAGTAATGTAAATATCTCATCTAATAAATAGCGTCAAATAACCAATGTTGTTTAACAACGTTTCTTTTTTAAAATAATATTCCACGTTTTGGAGACAGAGAGAAAACCAAACCTGAAGAATACATACTAGCTGGTTTTGCCAGCTCGCTATTGCTTCGCAAAGTTCGCTACTTGAAATACTTGAAACAAAATTTTAAATAATAAACATTTCATTCATAAGTTTCTTGCAAACACAAAACAAAAGCTTTCGTATCTATTCGTATGAATAGATAAACATTAACATCTTGGTATTTTTTTAGAAATTTATTTATCTAAGTCCCTACTGAAATAAAAAAAAATCAGTTCGCTTGAGAAAAATACGGCATGTGTGTGTGTGTGTGTGTGTGTGAGAGAGAGAGAGAGAGAGAACGAGTAAGACATTTACTCAACCAGTCAGCCAGCCGTCCGCTCCCTTCTCTTTTCTCTTCTCGCTTTTGTCTGTCATAAATAATTCTCGTGAGCGATGTTAGAGGAAAGTTTTTTTAGTAAGTTATCCATTTTTTATTAAATCATTTTAACTAATTACTGTTAATATGGACAAAATTATTGCATATATATAGATAAAATAGCACAATAAAATTACAAATATATAACACCAAACATAGACCGTTCATTAGTATTCTATATTAAGTATTTCAAAATTTTGGCCAAGATTAAAGTGTAGTATCTGTTCTGATGGATACTGCACCCCATAGACTGGTATTGTCTTGGCCTTTGGGGCTTGATTTATGCCGGTCTATGGGTCTGTCCTGTGCAGTTCTAGGAGGTCCACCCTCCCAGGCTTTGCCTCCCCTATTTGGGGAGAAGTAAGTTTATTGCTTACTGCCTGAGGCGCCCCTACCGGGAAATGCCGACGGGGCTGCCAAGGCAATTTTTAATGGCCAGAGTGCTCACCTTCTCAGGCACTGGCTTTTCAAGTCCCACTTTCCCGAACCGACCTTGGGTCACATCTTACCTTGTGGGAGTAAGATAAAACCGGCCTTGTGCCTAACCTCCTGGGGAGGTAAATAAAAATTATTGATTTAAATAACAGTAACCCGTTTTTATGGTAATATACGAGTTATCAAAAAAAAACTTCGCATTTATTCATTTAGATAAACCAATTCCATCATTAAACATGTGAAACGAAGAATCCATACTCTGCAGAATCTTAAAATGAATAAATAAATAAAAAGCCGATATATAAAAATTCTTTCCATCGATATAAGATACGTATCGTTCGAACAAAAAGTTATTCGCACTAATATCGAGATTATATATTGATTTTGGTTTTGATTCATTAAAAAAAAGATCTTTTCTAAAAAGATGTCACCGAACAATTATGGTCGAGTCAATAAGTCTATTAAAGTGACTAGTGTTCATAGCAGACATCTTGATCTACGCTTCTGTTGCACCTGCGTGATGAGGGAGGTGAACCGACAGAGAGCCGGGTGACCAACACAAACAAAGCGAATGCATGTTACTTTGGAATATTAGTCATTGATTTTTATTTCACTTTAATTTAATTAGAAAAGAAAAGAAAGTGTCTGATTGGGATGAAGACATTCGTCTGAATAGATAATTGTGTAATAATGATAATTGCTTTTCTCTATGGAATCGGTAAAGCATTACAAGATTGTAACAACAAAGATGAAGACTTGGACTAAGTATTAAGTTGTTCGGAAAGTAATGACCGATTTCAGAATGCATCTGGAAGTAATGCCAACTGAGGGGGTGACTCCCACAGCTCCGAAATTGGGACCTTACCAACAGATGTCATTTTATATATATATCATATTCCCAAACGGTTGCAGATAGAGAGAGAGATTGTGTAGATCATCATCATCATCATCATCATCATCATCATCATCATCATCATCATCATCATCATCATCAGTTTAAAGTACGTTTTTACATGCAGCACCACCATCATCATCATCATCATCATCATCATCATCATCATCATCATCATCATCATCATCATCATCATCATCACAGCCATCATCATCATCATCATCATCATCATCATCATCATCATCATCATCATCATCATCATCATCATCATCATCACCACCACCACCACCACCACCACCACCACCATCATCATCACAACCATCACCACCACCACCACCACCATCATCATCATCATCATCAGTTTAAAGTACGTTTTTACATGCAGGTTGGACGGCTTTAAGGAATTGATTTCCAAACAAACCTATCTCTGGCCAAGTCTTTATTTACCCCTTTTTCAATCAAGTTCATCCTTATCACTTCCTCCATGGTTTTCCTTGGTCTTCGCCTGTGAAATGAACCTGCTACCTAAACTGTTCTAAATCTACTAAGCCAAGAACTCTCATCTATCCTTTCAACGTGGCCATACCATCAAAGTCTCCTGTTCTGCACACATCTCCCTATACTGTCCAGATTTAATCTTCCTCTGAGATCATCAGAACTAAACCTGTCTTTAAGATTATCATTACACATCCATCGTATCATTTCTCTCCATGCAACGCATCTCAACCCTCATTGGTCATATTTCACTTTCATACATCATCACACTGTGTACACATGCCTGCTAAACTCTTCCCTTGGTCGACAGTGGTAACGCTCTGCTGTTTAGTAATGGCAGAAGTTCTTTGAACTTAGTCCATTCACTCCTAATTCTTGCAAAGAGTGGATGGAGTAAATTCAAGGAACTTCTGCCATTACTAACCAGCAGAGCATTACCACTGTCGACCAATGGAAGAGTTTATCAAGCATATGTACGCAGTGTGAATGTCAACTTAGAGGGCAAGTCCACTCTCCCTAAAGCTCCCAAATTGGTGCCTCACTAACGGATGTAATTTTTTATCATATCCAGAACAGTTGTGGATAGAGAGAGCTTCAGTAGTTGATAAGGTTTGGAAAAATGGCAGGCAGACTTAAATAAGGCTGAAAATAAAGAGTGGACCTGGAAGTAATGGAAACTAAGAGGTGGCTCCACTCTCCCCAAAGCTTCCAAATTGGGATCTCATTAACGGATGCAATTTTATGTCATGATATAAGATGGAGTAATGCTGCCACATCTGGAAAGATGCTGCTCTTCCTTTCCTTGATAGAGTACAAAATCGACTTTGCAATCTAAGGGATGAAGATCTATCCTGTTCTTTACATCCTCTTGTTTCACAGAACGTTGTTAGTCTCTCTCTACTCTATCGTTATTCCCATGGAAGGTGCTCAACTGAGCTTCACTCTCTGGTTCCTTCTTGTAAGACATTCACTGCAAGAACTCGTCAAAGTTTCTTTCATACGTTTGTCTGTGTACACCACAAACACATATGTAAATTAGATGGCAAAATAATAAGTCTCTTTACTTTTATATAAGAACAATGAAGAATAGTAGTACTTCTATATAATAATAATAATAATAATAATAATAATAATAATAATAATAATAATAATAATGATAATAATAATAATATAGAAGTAAAGAGACCTATTATTTTTAGTTGTGCAAGAAGAATGTCTTAACAGAAGAGGCCATCATCATATGAGCACAGATGGTGCCCTCTTCAAATAAAATTAATGCGTTATGCATTTCAAACATTATGTATATCATGAGGAGATATGTGATTGAGGTAGGCCGAAACAATTGTATGCTAGTAAAAACTGTTTTTTAGTCAATTTGTGAAAATTTGTTCCCTACATTTGCTGCGGTTTTCATAATATTGAAATGTTGAATTCTTGGAACATACGTAAATATCTCATACATTTATTTACCTCGTATCCATAATTTATATATATATATGTATATAGTCTCGGAAGTTTCTCAAGCATTAAAACTATATATAAAAAAAAAAAATTATATAAAAAAAAAAAAAAAAAAAAAAACTTATAGTCTCAAGTCTTCCAGTGGAAAATCACTCATGTAAGTCAATTTATTTTTTACAGTTATTATATTAGTTAGTTTCTAACACTATTTTAAGGGATCATCAGTTGTTTACCATGAAAAACTGTTTCGGGAATTTATATATGTATATATATATATATATATATTTATATATATATGTATATATATATATTCTTAGCATTCTGCATAGAATGGTTTTAATGGTTACTCTCGGCATCAGACTATTCTTGTTATCTGATTTTCCAGCACTTTCACTTTTAAGTTAATCACAGTCCTAAAATATTTTGCGGCAATTGCATGAATTTGATTTTTCAATCTATATTTAGTGGAAAAGACTTTCATGGCCGGTTTTACCTATGAGTTAACAAATAATGTCAAGGAATGTGGTACTCTTGGAGACAATGATATCAGTCTGAAAAGCACTCATTTGGTGGGGAGATATCCTCTCTGTAGAGTTTAGAGTCACAAAAGTTTTGTTATTTTCAATGGCGTCGTATAGGGAGGCATCGAAGAAGGAAGGAGAGTTATCTCGAATGCAAAATTCTTAGTTGTGCAGCATTTCAAGTGGCTTCAACTTGCACCACACAAAATGATCATGAAGAGTTAGGGAAGATTGAAAGACCTAGGAGGGATAGAACCAACCAGACCTCCACTGGAAGGGTGCAGAGAATACTGAAACCTTGGTGAGGTTTTGTATAATTTAGATTATTTGGACTACTGTTCTCATCTTGGATATTATTCTAACAACGTTTCGGCCGATGTAACCTCTGACCTTCTTCAGGTGTGTCTTGAAGAACTCGGCAATCTATACGGAATTTCAAATAGAACCCTTTATTCAATCCACAGAGGTAGCTTGCTCTCATTCCATCAGCCATGACCGAGTAGAGATCTTAAGTAATTTCTAATGGTATTCAGCTAAGACATAATCAGTTCTAAGTGACAGTCGGCTGGAGGTTGATGGTTCAATCCTCAATACGGGTAATACAAAAAATGCAATTACGAATTACTTAAGACTTCTACCCGGTCATGGCTGACAGAACAAGAGCAAGCTACCCCTGTGGATTAAATAAAGGGTTCCATTCAAAATTCTGCACAGATTCCCGAGTTCGACATAAAGATTCCGAAGTTCGACAAGTTTCATTCTTTTGAGAACTTCATCAGGAGACAAATTGAGTTGCATGTATTTCTTTCTCTATATATTTATTACTAAAAAACAACAACCGTGTGCTGTCCAGGCAGAGGAAAAAATATATTTTCGGTAATACCTGGTGTGGTATTCACTCTGGACAGGCATCTGGATTCCACCGAAATAGGAAGTTTCTTGGGAATGTCAAATTCACATGCCATCCCCAGTTGCATGTATATCCCAGTCGAGGAGATAAAATACAGTGTCCAGTATTCCCAAAAGGTCACCCATCTGCTACTAACCAGGCTCAGCATTGCTGAACTTCAGTGATCTAACGGAGAACCGGTGTGTCAATGTGATTATGCCATATATAAGAGGAAATACTATCATAATTTTCCCTGATCCCTTTTCTATAAATTTGATAATCCTGACTGAGGTGCACCCCCCTCTCTCTCTCTCTCTCTCTCTCTCTCTCTCTCTCTCTATATATATATATATATATATATATATATATATATATATCTTCTACATATTTAAAAAAATTGTTTACTAATGAGTCACCAGTTATCAAGGCCAAAAGCCACTAGAGGATAAGGATTAATGAGATGGATGACTCGTCAGTTGAATAATGATGAATATTATGAGAGGATTGAAAATGATGAATGGAATAAAAAAATTTGATTACTGACGGTTTATGACATTGGATTTGAAGACGGCCATGTTGTAATCTTCAGGGAAGCAGTCTAATGGTAATGGGTTCCAGAGACGGGAAACCCTTGCAAAGAGGCTTTGTTCGTGGAAATTCCACCTCACAGTAGGCACACTTAGAAAGAAAGAAAGTTAATTCAGGTGGTAAGACGAGTACTTGCTGTGAATAAGGAAGAACCAGAGATTGGAACTCTGTCATCTCTTTTCCCTCCCTCTCTGTATACCAAATATGACAAACAGACTTCGAATGATTGAAGACGAGGTTTCAGATCGGGTCATTTCTTGAAAGTTTGGCGAGAAGCCATAGCAATGGCCCAAGATTACGACGATGATGCCACAGTCTGAAGAATAAACAGACTTTTGATGTTTGTCTGTAAATTCTCGACAGATACAGAGGGGTGAATGGGAAAGACAGGTAACAGCAAAGGGAAGACACCTGGGAAGCCGATTCCAGATATTGGTTTATTTTTGGGAAGGCTGCCAAAACTGAATATCTTTCCTTTATTGAGAGGAGGAATCTAATGAGATGAGGTTGGCTGATAATTTGTCATGGGCCCTTCTGCGCTTCATGCAATGTGGATCTGAATTGGAATCAAATGAAATTGCGATTTTTTGCACTCTACTCAAACTTGAACATAGAATATTCTTGAGTATTCAAATGGATTCAGCAAACAGTGGATGACAAATTTCTCTCTCTCTCTCTCTCTCTCTCTCTCTATATATATATATATATATATATATATATATATATGATAAATGAAATGATAAAATAATCCGATGATATAAATTAAAAAGAAACAGTGGAAGACCTAAGACTCAACATTTCACCCAGCTGTTGCGTAGGCTTTTTCAAGAGGAGAAAAATGCTAGGTTCTTTGCCACTTTTAGCATTTTTTTGCTTTTGAAAAAACCCACGCAACAGCTGGGCGAAACGTTGAGTCTTAGGTATTCCGCTGTTCCTTTTTAATTCATATATATATATATATATATATATATATATATATATATATATATATATATATATACAAAGTTGTAATGCATGTCTGTTTGTTTACTTGTTTGCAAACTCCTCATAAGATTTTGGAGAGAGGCTCTCATATATATATATATATATATATATATATATATATATATATATATATATATATATATATATATATATATATATATATATAACTATTGTTATAAAAGCCTCTTTAAGAAATAAAAGTTGGAATGTGTTTTAAAAAACATTCCATGATATTTTAGCCCAGGAAGACTTTTTAATGGCGAATATTTTCCACCTCACGTTTTACTGAGCCTTGCCTGCATCCACGGACTTTTTACCCTTTGGATTCATTCTATCTTCGTCGCACCTGAAGTTGTGGTCTTTGGAATTTAACTTTGAATCCTCTCTCACCACCTCTCGTGCCTTTTAACGACCTACCTATCTACATTTCATTTTCTTTGCTGGACTTTTCGACACCGGACTTTTTAGCAATCGGACACTTGCTTGCATTCGGGCATAGTTTTGCCCTGTGTTTCTTTCCCTACAACTTTTATTTTACTTTTTCAAATTTTAAATCTTGGCCTTTGCCAACTTATCTATCCCAGTGACTTCCTCTGATGATAAGATTTTGATCTTTGAAAAGCCTGGCTTAAGGAAAATTTAACTTGACTAAATTGCCTTTTTGCGGAATATACCTTGCTCTGAGCAATTGAATTGAAATTTGATTTGGCTTTTGCTTCTCTAATTCCTTTCCATTCTTCTTCATATCTACCTGCTCTATCCTGGATATTGAGCTGTATACTTTTCACAATAGGTTTTATCTTTCCTAAAAGTTCGCTTTTAGTACACCACTTTATATATATATATATATATATATATATATATATATATATATATATATATATAGTATGAAACAATATAAAAAAACAATTATCTTATATAGTTCAGATCGATTCTCATAAGAATCAATTTCCAAAGCAAAAAAAGCTCAATATTCAAGCGTTTAACGAGTAATTTAAAAAAAACAAAAAACTTTCAATTACAATAGAGCTATAAATAAGCAAAATGAAAGATCAATAGTAAATTCATACTGTGATTTAATATCAGTTTCAGAAGAAAACAATCTTACACGTGTTTCTGGAGAAATTTCGCAGCATACTTGAACAAAATCCAAGCTATCATATGAACACTCCATCTTCAGAGATAATAATAGCCAAATGAAACTTCATAACATTCAGGTATACTTATTTCTGAGGATTGGGGATTCCCTCGAAAATTTAAATTAAAAAAAAAGACACACCACCTTACCATCACGGTTCGAACTTAACACTGGTAAATATAATAAAATTATTTAAAAATTATTGATTTCTCAATATTGTCATTAGTGTCATTGTTTATCGTTTCACGTACCGCCGGTGTCACCTAACCAACGCATTGTCACCGCCGTCTACCAATACTTTATATAAATATATATATATATATATATATAGCCTGAAGATTCCCCCCCCCCCCCGGATGAAACATGGGAGCCTCTGTATAGCTTAATTGCCATAAATATATTTTCATAGCTTACTATATATATATATATATATATATATATATATATATATAAGTATTGTTAGAAGGCGGTGACAATGCGTTGGTTAGGTGACACCGGCGGTACGTGAAACGGTAAACAATGACAATAACGACAATATTGAGAAATCAATAATTTTCAAATAATTTTATATATATATATATATATTTATATATATATATATATATATATATATATATATAATTATTTTAATAATTAATGTTTAAATATTATCTACAGACGTATACGTTTCATCCTTGTGGAATCATCAGTGTAGAGATAACCATTCAAACCAGTCGCACGATTCGAACCCCCCCAAAAGTCACATTTAACTCCAATTCCGAGCACTCAAATCAATGAGGCTACCATGAATGGCTACGGGGTAGATAAGAAATAAACCCTATTTATGTGTAAAGGAGGCGGACAGCTATAGTCATCCATCATAACAGTATTCAACAGAAAGGAACTTGCATTTATAGCTTAGATTTGATGGCTTCTATTATTACTCATTAAAGGGTCAAGCTGAGAAGGGTCTACAAATAATTATTTTAATCATCAGTGTAGAGATAAGTATTCAAACCTGTTGCACGATTCGATATATATATATATATATATATATGTAAAATGAAAAAAGGAAAGCCAAAACCTATGTGATTTATGTATTCATCAACGTTTCGTCTTTATTGAAAGATTTCCTCAGGATGTAAAAAGCAATGTAGGAAAATCACACAGAAAAATAATTTTGATATGTCAGAAAGTGTCCAGACTTCGGCATGGTTGTTGGTGTGATACGTCGGATCATTTTATCCCCCACCTTTCTTCATATATATATATATATATATATATATATATATATATATATATATATATATATATATATATATATCAGGTTGGAAAGAAATTAATGTCGTTTTTGTCCAACACATTTATTTCATCTGAAACATTCACATTAGGGAATTTTTCACGTTTACAATAATTTCCCTCGTTTTCTATGACTTCTGTCCAACGATCAACTAGCTTCTTGATGTCTTCTTCAAACGATTTCTCTGATTTTTGAGAGAAAAACAAATTTAGCTCATTTTTTAATTGGTCGTCATTTTCATAAATGTTATTGTTTAAGTGATGCTGCAACGACCGGAAAAGATGGTAGTTGGATGGAGCAATGTCAGGTGAATAAGGCGGATGAAGTAAAAACTTCCCAATTGTGTGAGGTTTCGTGTTATCATGCTGAAGCACTACACTCTTCCTATTGAGTAATGCTGGTCGTTTTTTTTGATAGAGCAATTCTTAGATCATCCAGCTGCGAACTATATATTTACTGCTGCGATTGTTTGATTAGGCTCTAGTAACTTATAATGAATCAGTTCTCTCATGTCCCACAATAAAGAGAGCATAACCTTCTTTGGGTGTAGTCCTTGTTTTAGAACAGGCTGTGGACTTTGGTTTCGGTCTAACCATTGTCTTTTGCGTTGGGTATTCTTAGAAAGAACTCATTTTTCATCTCTAGTCACAATTCTTTGCAAATATGGTTATCGATGATTCCTGGAAAGCAAAGATGTGCAAACAGTCAATCTTTGATTTCGTTGAGCGTCGGTCAAATCGTGGGGAACCCAGAGTCCAAGTTTTGAAACTTTTCCAAACTCGTGAAGGCATGAAATAATTGTGGTATAGGTTGTATTGAATTGTTGAGCTAATTCTCTGCTGGTTAACTTTGGATTGACCTCCACATCTTCTTTAATGGCGTCTTTATCAATTGATTTTGACCTTCCCGAACGTCGCCGATCTGACAGGTTAAAGTCTCCAGAAGAAAATTTTGCAAACCACCGTTGACATTTTCGATCATTCAGAACATTTATCCCATAGACAGTTCTAATATTCCTTGTAGCTTCTGCAGCTGAGTTTCCTTTTTTGAATTCATAGAGCATGAAATGTCTCAGATGCTCCTCACTAATATCCACTTTTTGACAGCTGAGACCGTTAATCTTAATATTTTCCAACAAATTACTTTATCTGAAAGGCAAAGCAAGATATTAAGACACCAATTCACAAAAAAATCTAGAACTGTGTACAACTTAGGAGGCTGCAAAGTGATGAAGTAAAAAATACGACATTACTTTCTTTCCAACCTGATATATATATATATATATATATATATATATATATATATATATATGAAGGTTTATAACTAAAAGATAACTTTTAGAGAATTAGACCTATTGTGAGATGAGGAAAGCTCAATATACTGGATAGAGCAAAAATAATACCAATTACATTTGAACCCTTTACAACTTGGATCTCCGTGTTTATTGAATTTCATTTACACACCCGTTTGAACTTTTAAAAACTTTTTAAAAAGAACTTTTTTTAAAAAGAACTTTTTAAAAAAAAACTTTTTCCAAATTTTGAATTTTGACTGTTCTTATCTGTCAACTTATCAATCACTACTTCCTCTGATGATAAGATTTTGATCTTTGAAAAGCCGTGCTTAAGGAATACAATTGAAAGAGAAGAAGAAGAAATATTTTTATCTACTAAATGCTCCTTGTTCTGAACAACTGAAGATATCGATCTGTTTCCATTTACAGGTCTAACTATTTTTCATTGACTCACCTTATATATATATATATATGTATATATATATATATATGTATATATATATATATATATATATATATATATATATATATATATATATATATATATATATATATATATATATATATATTATTATTATAATTATTACAAAGAAACTATTCTAATTTTTAATATTTCCTTCTTGATTCATGTAACTGTTTCGGTCAATGAGGTTATCCTCAGGGGATAATATGTTGACGCGTGTACACCAATTTATCAATAAATGAAAAATATTCTGGAACAAATTTTTAATTTTACCTATTTGAATATTTTGTTTTTCTTTTTAATAACATTTATAAACTGTCGGATGTTTTATCCAATCTAATATAAACAAAAACACTGAGCGTTCTGAAAAATATGTACAAACAACAAAAAAGGTATGCATATATATATATATATATATATATATATATATTTATATGAAAAGAGAAAGTTCCTGGCAAGGAGACAGTATTCTGAGATGCTGTCAAGCACAGTTGTTCGGGTTCAAAGTCAACGTACGTACAAGAAAAAGAAAAAGAAAAAGAAAAAAATGAAAGAAAAGAAATTCATGAAGAATGTCCCACGGAGTTATAAGCTGGCCGGAAATATAGATATTAGTTTGAACCTTTCTTGTCAACCCTCCGTCTCTCTCTCTCTCTCTCTCTCTCTCTCTCTCTCTCTCTCTCTCTATCTCTCTCTCTCTCTCTCTCTATCTCTCCCCGTTACTTTTTTTCATTCTCCTGTCATTTAAACCCTCTATCTTCCTCCTCTCTCTATCTCTCTCTCTCTCTCTCTCTCTCTCTCTCTCTTTATCGTTTGGCTTAGCTGCTTCTCTCTGCCTCTACCTTCCTGCATACTATGCCCTCCCCCAGCCCACATCTCGCTCTCGAGCAAAAACCCTTCCTATTTGCCGATACGGAGAATATGCAATTATTTACACGGTGCGAGGTTAGTGCCGAGGTTGAACAAATTAAATATACAGCGTGGATATTTTCGACGTTTTGGCGCGCTACGGAAAACTGATAATACAATACTCCAAAGCTTTGGCACAGAAGTAAATTGAAATAGATAGACAGGAACTAACCTACGTGCATATCACACACACACACACACACACACACACACACACACACACACACACACACACACACACACACACACACACACACACACACAGTGTAGACTAACACGTACATGTTAACATGGAACGGACAAAGCGGAGATACACGACGTGTACAGGGTTACATGTTTAGCTTTAAAGGTGTTTGCTGAGAAACATATATTGGCATATATGCATATGTATATGCATGTATTTGCAAAAGGATTCAACGTGTGGATGCAAGGCTTCATGTAATCTGATATTTAGTGTATATGCGCTTATAACTCTATGATATTCAGGAGCTAGGCAAATGAGTTTCGAAACCTGACAGTTTGGTCAGCAGTCGGAACTTCTAACACCTACGTTATTACTTCCGCTATTACTTCCGCTATGAAAGTGAAGAAAATTTTAACGCTTTATATGTGTTTACATTCGCATTATCTACTGCCTAGAGTGCTCAATTATTTTACAAAGATCTATGCCTTACGCTAAGTGGCAAACGTTTAATCCCTTACAAAAGAGATCAACCCATTAGTAAGCTACACTGAAGACGACGATCAGCAGGAAAGCAATCACGTGGTATTGCATTCCACAAATGAGAAGTTCTTTATAAGAAACTCTGGGTGTTAGGTACACAGAGAAAGAAAAAAAAGTTCTATGCAGTGGTGGTAGCCAGACGTGTTGTTTTTTTATTGTGTGTCTGCATTAAATCATGCAAAACAGCTGAAATGCCTTTAAAACAGTAAAGACAAGCTTTTAATCACATTTTGACATTAAATAACTCAAAAATGTTTAAATGGTAAAGTGGTCGACCATTGTTGAGGTCGACCTGAAGGCTCCCTTTTCATTGGCTACTATGCCGAGGTGTAGGGGAGGGCGCTACTCCTTTCACTGGATTACACCACTTTTAAAAAAAAAATTATTTTTTAATGTAGTTCACCCCAAACAAGGCAGAACGCCACTGTAGACACAAGGGGCTACTGAGAAGAAAGAAAAGGGGAGAAGGTTGGGGGGGGGGGGGTCAACCTAAATTGGGATCTGCAGCGCGAGATGTTTGTTTACATTAATTTTAAATTTCTGCATGTCAGTACTGTCGGGGAAACAGGGGGCAAGGAGGGAGTTCCAGAGGCCAGCAGCATAAGAAAAGAAGCTATTTGAGTAGAAAGCTCTCCGGCATCTGGGTACCTCCACTTACCCTGGATCCTCACCTTATATTGCTGAGTGTTTAACAAGGGTTTGCCTTATGGCTAGGAACAAAGTGAAGTATCTGTTCTGAGGCTACACTTTGACTATTCTGCTCTCGGTCAGTAAGAAGAAGCCCTTCTAGACTGAAGAAATTTGTATTTTTGTCCCAATTCAGAGTGCCCCTTTTTGTGGAGATCGATTTTCCACACATTAAAAACCGACCCTGTGTCTAACTCTGCCGTCGTGAGAAGGCAAGTACATAGGATCAAGGGGCAACAAGCACCATTTTTTGTGTCTTTGGTATAACTTGACCAAAGATTGAATCCCAGTCTCCCGGCCCGTCAGCGAACACTAACTATTTTGCCAAATCGGCTGATTAAAAAGGGTTTATATGCTGTAAAATATTGTAAAACGTAGAAATTGTTCTATACCAAACCAAACCAAACCAAACCAAACCAAACCAAACTAAACTAAACGCACTAACTAAATTGTCATTTCTATTCTTTGGAAATGAATGATGGCATTTACCTTGGACGAAAGATTAGAGATCATTGTTCTTGGAAGTCGTGTCCGATGGGCCGAGAGACAAGGGCAAATAAGTTCAATGTTCCACTGCCAGAATGCAATCCAATAACGCATAGCGCCGGAGAAATATAAGGAAACTGGATCTGTCTTAGACGAGGAAAGATCTGGCTGTCATATCGTAAGAAAACAGATTCACGTCGAAGCAATGACGATGCCAGGCAAAGAATTTATGGGGCTATCGCTCTCCAAACCAAAAAGAAAAGTTGGTTCTTTTCTAGAATAGTTGCTCCTTCAAGGAATACACTTCTTCTTTGGTTTAGGAGCGCAAACGAACCATGATACTTGACTTTCGCCTATAAACTTCAATTATGTCTGACTTGAAGGCTTCATAATAACTTTCAAATGTTCAAGTCTATCATATAAATACTGCATTCGACATGTTTGTTTTCCATCATCTCTCTCTCTCTTACTCTCTCTCTCGCTCTCTCTCTCTCTCTCTCTCTCTCTCTCTCTATATATATATATATATATATATATATATATATATATATATATATATATTAAGACTTTGTGGATCTTGTTTGTTTATCCCTGTTTATACAGGATCCTCATCATCATATTCGGTTTAACATGCTAGCATGCATTAAATAGCTATTAGAAATTGATTTCTCAACAAACCTATTTCTGGCTAGGTTTTTATTGACCCCCCCCCCTTTCTCTGAAGTCCATTTTTCTCACTTCCTGCCATGCTTTACATGGCTTTCCCCTGCAAACTGAAACTGCTACCTCAACTGTTCTACATCTATTAACCCAAGAAGTCTCATCCATTCTTCCAATGTGGCCATACAATCAAAGTCTGCTATTCTGCACACATCCTCCTATACTGTCTAGATTTAATCTTCCTCTGGGCTCGTCAGATCTAAGCCTGTCTTTAAGGCTCACATTACACATCATTCTTATATCATTTCTATCCATGCAACACATCTCCTCAACCCTCACTAATACTCCTTCTCGTCATCATCATCATCATCATCGGTTTAACGTCCGTCTTATATGCTGGCATGTGTTTGATAGCTTTAAGAAATTAACTTCCAAACTCACTTATTTCTGTACAGGTCTTTATTTATCCCCATTTACTTCAAGTCCATTTTTATTATTTTCTCACATGTTTTCCTTGGCCTTTCTCTACCAACTGACCCTGCTACTTCAACTGTTCTACATCTACTAACCCAAGCACTCTCACCCATTCTTTCAATGTTACCAACCCAACCAAATTTCCTGTTCTGCACATATCTCCTTATACTGTCCAAATTTAATCTTCCTCCCTCTGATGTCATCAGATCTAAGTGTGTCTTTAATGCTCACATTACACATGCATCGTATCATTCTCATATAATTTGTATGACGTGACAAAAAGATAATGTTATGAATGATGATTTCACAATTAAAACAGAGATGTGTGGCAAAGTTACTTTAGACGAAGAGGTTAATCTTGGGGCCGGCACCAATGTGGCAACATCGTTTGCTTTGGACGCCTGGGCGATCTTTGCCGGACTTTATGTGACGACGGGACGATGTGTGAAAACATGTGCACGTATGTGCAATGTCTCATCTTGTTATGGCCAGTGAGCAATCATCATCTGACGATAGTCACTGTCGTCTGCTTCTGGGACTGGCTAGCCGGCTGTTTGGTCGGGACCATCGTGCTGCAAATCAAACATTATGTAATAATAGAACAAACCATTTTACTTTCTATATAAAAATATGATTTATTATATTTTGAAAAGAAACATCTCAGAGCGCGCGACAAGACGCGTGCGTCTCTGTCAGAATCCAAACCAGTCTCTCAATTTTCAATCTCTTTACTAGAGAGAGAGAGAGAGAGAGAGAGAGAGAGAGAGGGAGGAGTGAGAGAGAGAAGGAAAGAGACAGAGGGAGAGAGAAAGAAAGAGAGAAAGAGGGAATACAGACGTAATCAGTGTACGCCTTGTCAAATGTTCATTTTTGAGTTTCAGAACTGATTTTCTCGAACGACGACTGGTCTGATCTCTGATCCCATCACCTGTCATTGAATTGGTTTGACACCGACCTTCAGTCGTCCAAATATGACTGAGGCACAGGTGCACTCAGTGATCTCAAAACGCAGAGAATTACTGTTTTTGAAATAAGTCTGGCATAAGGATTACGAATATAACGGGGGAGAACTTAGCTTCCCAAAAGCTCACGCATTGTGCCACGGCTTGGCATAGTGAATATCATCACAAAATGATGATAGCATCTATCAAATCAGTGAGAGGGGGAACCATATATCTAGACGACTAATAAACCGAATGTTCACAGATCGTCTACTAGACGAATGTCTAGACCACTGGGAGGGTTTGGTATAATACTAAAATTCTGAGGACCATGAATGTTTATTTATACATTAATAGGGTTGGAGGAAGTGTGAATAAGTAAATAAAGGACGAATAATAAGAGAAGTGGTGAAAGGAATGCAATTATATAATTACAAGAAAGAGAGGAAGAGGATAGAGAAAGGAAAAAGGGAAAAAGACAAGAGAGAAAGAAAGTGGAGAGAAGGAAGAGAAAGAGAGGGGTTATATTATGACATCACAATATATTCTGAAATCCTTTTAGTTTGTGGAAATTAGATGTGTCTAAAAGTGAATGTTTTGTCTATTGATTCTGTTACAGTTGTTTGTCAGGCCTGTCTAACTATTTATTTTTTTATCTGTCTATGTATCTAATGTACAACCTTTATTCTTTTGCTTTACCTTGGCCTTTTGGCTAAGATCAAAGTGTAGTATCTGTTCCGATGGATACTGCACCCCATAGACTGATATTGTCTCGGCCTTCGGGGCTTGATTTATGCCGGTCTATGGGTCTGTCCTGTGCAGTTCTAGGAGGTCAACCCTCCCAGGCTTCGCCCCCCCCCCTCTTTGGGGAGGAGTAAGTTTATTACTTACTGCCTGAGGCGCCCCTACTGGGCAATGCCGACGGGGCTGCCCAGGCAATTTTTAATGGCCAGACTGCTCACCTCTCGGGCGCTGGCTTTTCAAACCTCACTTTTCCGACCCGACCTTGGGTCACATCTTACTTGTGGGAGTAAGATAAAACTGGCCTTGTGCCTAACTCCTGGGGAGGAGTAAATAAAACTTTGGCCTTTTGGCTAAGATCAAAGTGTAGTATCTGTTCCGATGGATACTGCACCCCATAGACTGGTATTGTCTTGGCCTTCGGGGCTTGATTTACGCCGGTCTATGGGTCTGTCCTGTGCAGTTCTAGGAGATCCACCCTCCCAGGCTTCGCCTTCCCTCTTTGGGGAGGAGTAAGTTTATTGCTTACTGCCTGAGGCGCCCCTACCGGGGAATGCCGACGGGGCTGCCCAGGCAATTTCTAATAGCCAGAGTGCTCACTTTCTCGGGCGCTGGCTTTTCAAACCCCACTTCCCCGACCCAATCTTGGATCACATCTTACTTATGGGAGTAAGATAAAACTGGCCTTGTGCCTAATCTCCTGGAGAGGAGGTAAATAAATACAACCTACTAACGTTGGCTCTATTGGTCACGGGTCGTCTACTTATATCTATAAATATGACAGTGCTGATGATATCTTGGTGGCCATAGAAAATTAGAAAATGCTTACGAAACCTTCAAATTGATAGATAAAAATGTAAATCCGTATGAATCAGCATGGTACTAATTGCTCAAAAATTGGTGCAAGTTAGAAATCTAGTTGTTGGTGTCAGTACTAACCATACCAATACCCAACTTTAACTGCATGTACAAATGTTGAAAATCGACCTACCATTACAGACAGGGATGCAGACTTGCCAATGTTTTCACGGTATTTACTTCAATTTTTTTAATTTTAAATGCAATCACTTCTTTCTAATCGGAATTGAAAAGAAAAACCAAGATGGTGACCTTTTGAAAAGAGCTAACAAAATGCAAACTACAATAATTCACATAAAAATTGATATTTCGAAATCAATTAAAATTCATTGAACAATCGAATCTTTTTATGGAGAATTTGCAATCACTGCTGCTTGCAGCATTATGATAAAACAACAGTTTAAATATTTATAAATGAAAAATTATGAGATTCAAATAAATATAAGAAATCCATAGTCTAATATTTATTCAAAACAAATATAATTATCAGCTAAACCAAATAGAGAAATTATGAAATTTGCCTTTTTAATGAGGCAATTTTATTTTATTAATGACGTGAGATAATTTTTATTTTTAGGGCATTATTGAAAAATGTCATTTATTTATTTTTGATTTTCTAGGCTTAATCTCCATATTTTTATATATGAATAACCAGGTTTTTACTCATCAGAATTGGCAAGGCTGGGAATGGGTGAGAATTAGCATTTCCAACTTTTATAAAAGTCACTTTTTCTTTTATAGCACACAGAATGCAAACTTTTTTTCGAGGTAAGACATTTTCTTCACGACACTATAATTGCTTCATGTATTTCCAGGGTGTTGACATGTAATTGCACGGATAAAAAAATCTCACTTTTATTTTCCATTGACAGCATGGCGGAAAAAGATCAAATTTATACCATATTTTTTTGGGCAACATAAATTATTTTAACCAAAATAAATACAGTTGGGAAATTCGTCAAAAACAATTTATTTTGGTTTACCTACTCATTTGTGACCTATTTACGTTAACAAATATTTAATATTTAATGTAAGTTTTAAGTCTTTACAGTTCGCATGATTTGTAAGAAGCACCCATTCTTGAGATGGCGAAAAAAATAAAAAGTAAAATGTTGTGTGGAATAAATTAAGCTTTGTCTCAATATAAACGGTGTCATCTGAAAATTGAGTTCTGAATAAATTGATAACGTTTCTTTGTAAATGTCCATCAGATTTGATCTCCAGCGAAAAGATCGATATGCATACGTAGATATGGCGACCCAATAAACCTAATAAGTATTTTCATCTGTGGAAATAAACACCCCAATAAACAAATAAAACCGTCTACGGGGCGACACAGCTAAAAATCAAGTGAATTTTAAAGACCAATGCTTAACTAAATATAACTACGTATAAAAGTGTTATATATATATGAACATAGATGTACATATATATATATATATATATATATATATATATATATATATATATATATATATATACATATACATATACATATATATATATCTATATATACATATATATATCTATATATATATACATATATATATCTATATATATACATATATATATACATATCTACATATCTACATATCTCTCTCTCTATATATATATATACATATCTACATATATATATACACATATCTCTCTCTATATATATCTCTCTCTCTCTATATATATACACATATCTATATATATATACATATCTCTCTCTATATATATATACATATCTCTCTCTATATATATACATATCTCTCTCTATATATATACATATCTCTCTCTCTCTATATATATATATATATACATATCTATATATATACATATCTATATATATATGCATATATATATATACATATATATATAAACTTTGTAACTTGTTTGTTTTCTCTGGTTTTCTTTTTATATTTCTACATTTATTTGTGTGTGTATATATATATATATATATATATATATATATATATATATATATATATATATATATATTTCTAAATGCAACTTGTATTCCTATATAATTTTATTGCTAGCTACCATGTCGCAGAATGGTTTAGATAATATTATTATTAGTATTGTATCGTTATAATTACTATTGTTTAATATGCAAATTATCATATCACACTGTAGTCTTAAGGGTAATGCATTGTAATTGTCATTATCATTATTATTATTATTATTATTATTATTATTATTTATGTATATATTAGTGAAATTAAAGCTGAATTATTAATCTGGCAATTGACTGAAGACGAGACAAGTTAGATGTGTTCAAATTTATTTATGTATGTATGTATCAGTGAAATTAAAGCTGAATTATTTCTACATTTGATTATCGGGGAAGTGGTCATTTGATCAGTACCACTGGAGAGCCAGGAATTTTATAACTGTCCTGTTTTTAAATCTCCAAAACAGTTACATGGTAAATAGCTGATGATCCCCGTTTAATATTTCACACTCAAGTTAAGGTCATCTGTTTTTGTTTATCTGTTAGATACTTGAACTCACTGTTTTATTTGTGAATTTTCCAGCGGTAAGTCAGCTCATGCAAGTGCTAAGCCTGCGATATCTTGGATTTAGTTAGTATCCCTGGGAGTTTTCTTTAGGCACACACACACACACACATATATATATATATATAAGTTTTATTATTATCGTACTAAAGCTGATGTAATTGACGTTTGTTTCCGTATGGCATATTTTTGCTATATATTTTGATTACACAAAATACATGGTAATATATGGAAAGGAATATACGACATGTCAAAATTAAAACATCAATCTTTCTGAATTTTTTAGATGAGGATTTATAATTCGTATCATTTGTATTATTCGGACTACTATTCTCATCTTGGTTGTTATTTTCACACCGTTTCGGCTGATGTAATCTCTGACCTTCTTCAGCTGCTTCTTCTCAAACTTGGGAATCTTTATGTCGAACTCGGGAACCTATACAGATTTTCGAATCGAACCCTAAAGATTTCGAAGTTCGAAAAGACGCACTTGAAGAAGGTCGGAGGATATATCGGCCGAAAACGTTGTGAACATAACAGCCAAGGTGAGAATAGTTCAAATAATACACACACATTTGGCTTTTGCATTCTAGTCAGCGAGCAAAATGGACCTTCGAGCGTCAAGCAATGGTGATGTTTCAGCAGTCTATTGCCCTTAGATGGTCTTCAGGGAATCGTAAAATCACTTTTATATCTCATCTGACTTGCTGTCAAGCCAGGAATCCTGAATCTGTCTGAGTTTTGCATGCACCTTGCTTTTAATGACCTCCTAGGCTGCCAACGCAATGATGCTACCAATAGAGTTGATTTTCAATATAGACATTTTAAAATCAATTGTTTTCAATGATGCTGTTTAGCTTTTCCAACTGACAACATGAGTTGGTGTGAAATATCGAATGACCTTGTGTCAGACTAGACTGATCTGAACATCAGATGTTTTGGCAAAGTTAGAATTTGAGACACCTTTGAAACCGAACAGCTGATTTCAGATGTGTTACTGGATTTTAATTCATGTCTATCAGGCATATGTACATAGTGCGATGATGTATCGAAGTCAAACTTGGCCAGTGAGGGTTGAGGACATACGTTGCATGGACAGAAATGATATGAGAATGAAACGATGAATGTGTAATGTTAGCCTTAAAAACAGGTTTAGTTCTGATGAACTCAGAGAAAAATTCTGTGTGCAGAAGAGGAGACTTCAATGGTGTGGTCACATAGAAAGGATGGATGAGAGTTCTTGGATTAGTCGTTGTAAGAGAGAGGGTGCAGAGAAGAAGAAAGGGTGTGGCCAATCAAATTACAGATACGTTTCTGCACCTTATCAAGAACCCTCAAGTGGGACAGAGATTCACCAGCCCAAATATGACAACAGTACTCCATGCATGTTCTGATAGTAGATTTGTAGCGATAGAGAATAGCCTCAGGTGTGAGAAAGTGCTTGGAGCGATAGAGAGAACCGATTTTATGAGAAGCAGAAAGAGCAATGAATATAATGTATGAAATCCAAGAAAGATTTGATGAGAGAGAGACTAAGAAACTTTCATATATATATATATATATATATATATATATATATATATATATCCAAGCAAGCGTTGTTGAACGTCACAGAACTTTCGCGTTTGTAAATCTTCTTCGTGAGGTTCTCAAACCTTCGAGCAATCATGGTTTCAGGTGGCAGTCTGTAGAGTATTTCGCCGATTGTTCTTAATTCGACCATTTTTTTTCGAGTGCTTCGGACCTTCTTAGGAGTAGGGTTTTTTTTAAATAAGAACACTTGAGTTAATATTTTATAGGTGTCGTTAAGGGCGAATTTAAGAAAAGAGAGAGTGTGTGGTGGAGTTGATTATTATTATATTATATTTTATTCTATCTGTTTGTTTGTGTATTTGGTTTTATTATTTATTTATTTATTTTATTAATTCTTATTATTACTATTATTTATTTATTTATTATTATTTATTTATTATTATTATTACGATTATTACTATTATTTATTTATTTATTTTTTATTACTTTATTTTCATTTAATTATGGAATACTCTACGGACTGCCACCTGAAACCAAAAGGATTTCTCGATGGTTTGAGAACCTCACGAAGAAGATTTACAAACGCGAAAGTTCCGTGACGTTCAACAACGCTTGTTTGGATAATGACTTGCTTCCTAAGTATATATATATATATATATATATATATATATATACATATATATATATATATATATATATATATAGTTAGGAGAGGGAATCTCTCTCCAAAACCCAAGGAGGAGTTTGTGAACAAACAGACAGACAGACAGACAGACAGAGAACTACAACTTTATAGATACATATACTACAAATGCTATTTCAATCTTAAGCATGATAACCCGACGAAATTAAAAAATAAAATAGAAATAAAATGAAAATAAAATGATTGAATTAAAAAACAATTAAAAATAAATCAGGTTAAAAATAAATTAAAAAATCAAATAAAACAGGCAATTAAAAATTCAATTAAAAAAATGAAATAAAAATACATGAAAAAATAAAGAGATGCTTGTAAGTTTTAAAATGTGTGCCTCTCCACATCGGTCGAAACGTTTTAAGAATAACGTCCAAGATGAGAACAGTAGTTTGAATAATCCAAATCATTGAACGGTGAAAAAAACAAAAAAAAAACAAAGACTGTTGGACATTAATGACTGAAACTTGGTGGACAAGTCAGGCATAGACTGACGTTTATTTGTACCAAATATGGTCAGATTGCAGAAAGGATTATGAATTTTATTAACGATTCTATGAGTAGCATTTGGGAGGTGGGGGTTATTCTGTTCAATGAAGCATGTCTAAAAAACAGTTTGGTGCCTAAATATATTTTGATATGTATATATTTCTATGAGTAATGCAATTTTATTGATGCATGTAATTACTGCATGTTTGCAGTGGCGCAATATGGCCCTACAGAATGCCCATTCCGCAAAATATATTCAAAATTCAACTGTGCCTGCTTAAGTACCGTTTGATCAAATGCCCCTGGGGAAGAAGGCATGAATCCATTTTTCTTTGCTCTCTCTCTCTCTCTTCTTTGCCATAAATTCCTGACAAAGTCTCTTGACACATGCACACGCCATATATGTCTGATGGAACAGAGACGGGCTAAGTGAGCACTTCCACGAAAGCCATTATCCCATTACTAACTCAGTTTGCACGGCAGTAATGGCAAAAAGCTGTTAAAGAAAAAAGAAAGAAAGCGGGGAGCAGCTTAATGGGGCCCACGTCATAATATGAACAAAATAATATCATGCTACTATATATATATATTTAATATACAAAATAATATCTAGCACTGAACAATAAGGTTATGGTAATCATATTTAGTTGGTAGCTTTGTTTTATGGCATATCAACCCTTTTTGGATTATTTAATGCCGAATCAAATCATTTTGGTAAAAAATGTTATGCTTCAAGTTCTTAATATCTTCAAATATTTATTTATTTCTGTTTGGTTTGATTATTTTTGTTTAATAATTTTCACATATTAACTTACACTAATATACTGTGATATTAGATAAGCCCCTAGGACTGACTTTCACTCCAGACCTGAAATGGAAGACATACATCAAATCTGTTACTAAGTTCGTTGGAAAAATGGATCGATCATTCTACTGCTCCGAAGAGTACCTGATGCAATCTGCTACCTGTATAATGGTCAGATATACCCTACGATGGAGTACTGTTGCCACATTAGGGTGGGGTGGGGCTTAGAGCACTCTTTCTTACCTTGAGCGAATACAAAATCGACTTTGAAATCTCGCATGGAATGATATTTTCTATCCCTCATTTTTCCATAGAAGAGTCGTTGCTAGTCTTTATCTACTCTATCGCTATTTCCATGGTAGATTCTCTCCTGCAAAACATTTACAGCAAGAACTCAATTTCCTACCGACACTACAAAGAACTTTCCATTTTTCCTTCGTGTATCTACAACCAAACAGAGTTTCCATGAACAGTTTCTTCCCAAGAACTTCCCATCCGTGGAAAACACTGCCATGAGACTACTTACCTGCAGACTACAACAGTGTCACCTTGAAGTCCAATGTCAATAAATACTTGTTGATCTGTCCTCATAAGTAATCAAATTCTGTCCCCTCCATCCATCGTTTTTAATCCTTTCGCTTCATTTTACGCCCTTTCTAGCTGTAACTTTATATTTCAGGCCAAGGCAAACAATATCTATGGGACCATTTCACATTTTAATCTGCATGTTAAGGAAGCTTTATTTGTGGCATGATGTGCCTACTCATATACTGACTTTTCACAGACTTCTAGATTTGGATCTTATTGGAATCAATCACTTCACTACTCAATACCACATTCCTTTTGGCTAAGATCAAAGTGTAGTATCTGTTCCGATGGATACTGCACCCCATACTGGTGTTGTCTTGGTCTTCGGGTCTTGATTTACGCCGGTCAATGGGTCTGTCCTGTGCAGTTCTGGGAGGTCTATCTTCCCAGGCTTTGACTCCCCTCTTTGGGGAGGACTAAGTTTATTGCTTACTGCCTGAGGCGCCCCTACCGGGGAATGTCGACAGGGCTGCCCAGGCAATTTTTAAACCCCACTTTCCCGACCCGACCTTGGGTCACATCTTACTTGTGGGAGTAAGATAAAAACTGGCCTTGTGCCTAACTCCTGGAGAGGAGTAAATCAATACTCAATACCCCATTCAAATTGGATTTTTCAATATTTGCATTGAGACAATGACTTTCTGCCAATTTTTAAAACTCTCCTTAAACTACTTTTGCATTAATTTTTCTTGCAAATTTTAAAATTAATACTTAGTAATAATAAGTAATTTTATTACTTTCCTTCTGAGGAGAAGAGTAATTCTTTGAAAATTCATGAATTAAAGATCAGTTTATTATATGCCTTGCATGAACACCTGATGATTTAATAAACTTGTAAATTATCCAATTTTCTTCTTTTTTTTCATCATTTTAATATTTCATATAATAATGCTCTATCTACAATATTGAGCATCTCCTTATCACGATAGGATCTAATATAAAATATTTATCTTTATATAATCCAAAAATATATATATATATATATATATATATATATATATATGTGTGTGTATATATATATATATATATATATATATATATATATATATATGAAGCAATCCAACAAAAGATATAAGCGTCAACTAATATCTTATAATTAGTGAAACATCCGGATAAAAAAACTGAAGCTCAATATACTGGATAGAGCATTAATATTATAATATAAAATGAAGTAATAAAATAAGGTGTCAATCAAATTTTATTAGAATTCAAAGTTCATGCAAAGCATCCTTAAGTCCTTAGCTCATGAGTTTTCAAAGATAATTCTTCTCTTCAGAGGACCATTACCGCAGTTATACTACTACAGGCAATAAAATTACGCTTTGAAAATATATAAAATTATATACACAAATATATAAAAAAATACATAACATCAAACATATCAATCCAAAAACATACTTTTGTTGAATCCATACAGTCCATCCAGGTCATATAAGTTGAGAAGCATAATCAGGAAGGACATTACTCCAAGATACAAACAGCAGTCCAAATATGTGAAATTGAAGGGGCTGGCAAGGTTATCCATTCGCGAAATGTGTCCATATTCAATGTTAATGATAAATAAATAAATAAATCAATCAAAATAATACAAAAAGTCCAATCAAAGTTCCGAGATCCCAACATGTGCAAATCCAATCAAATCCAAATTCGTTGTTAAATTAGAAAACCAGCTAAATCCGAATTGAGCAAAACAAGACGGACTCCCATCACATCTAGCCAGAAGAGCGAAAAATATATAAGTGATCTTCTCACCAGACATGACAAATCCCTAACGAACAGAAGGCGATATCAAATTGTAAACTATGGGATTGAATCTTAAATTAAACTACTAATAATTTCTAGCCTGTTAAAATTAAATCTTAAAAATTAAATCTTGAATTAAACTATAAAATTATTGGAATTTAATAACTTCGTAATTTTTAACTTCATAAATATTCTAAATTACTTGATGGGGCTAGATTTGTTAAGTCGGTTTTTTACTGTAAGCCAGATTTTAAGTAATACTTTTGGATGGGTACGTGATGACTTGACCTAATTTTCCTAACTCCCTTTTAGTTTTCTTTTAACTTTTTAACTTCTTAGCTCCTTTCCCTTTTGACATGGAATAAGCTTACTGACCCAGACAGTGAAAACCTAATTTGGGTGGGATGGATGGCGGGGTTGTGGGTTGCTGTCTTCTCTTGAACCTGTCAAACAGGAAGTAGGACAGACATTTCCTGAACCCGTTGAAGTCATTCTGAGATGTAGACAATTTGATATCGCCTTCTGTTCGTTAGGGATTTGTCATGTCTGGTGAGAAGATCACTTATATATTTTTCGCTCTTCTGGCTAGATGTGATGGGAGTCCGTCTTGTTTTGCTCAATTCGGATTTAGCTGGTTTTCTAATTTAACAACGAATTTGGATTTGATTGGATTTGCACATGTTGGGATCTCGGAACTTTGATTGGACTTTTTGTATTATTTTGATTTATTTATTTATTTATTTATCATTAACATTGAATATGGACACATTTCGCGAATGGATAACCTTGCCAGCCCCTTCAATTTCACATATTTGGACTGCTGTTTGTATCTTGGAGTAATGTCCTTCCTGATTATGCTTCTCAACTTATATGACCTGGATGGACTGTATGGATTCAACAAAAGTATGTTTTTGGATTGATATGTTTGATGTTATGTATTTTTTTATATATTTGTGTATATAATTTTATATATTTTCAAAGCGTAATTTTATTGCCTGTAGTAGTATAACTGCGGTAATGGTCCTCTGAAGAGAAGAATTATCTTTGAAAACTCATGAGCTAAGGACTTAAGGATGCTTTGCATGAACTTTGAATTCTAATAAAATTTGATTGACACCTTATTTTATTACTTCATTTTATATTATAATATATATATATATATATATATATATATATATATATATATACAGATTAAAGTTATGTAATACTGTGATTTATTGTCAGTTTCGTAGCAAAATAAAGCTAACACATGTTTCTCGGAGAATCAAAAAGCATACTTGAACAAATTCAAGTAGTAAACAATCAATGCGAAACTTCATGCAAAAATTCTTCAAATGTCCATAAAAACACACCAACAAACACCAAAAACCAATGGCGAAATTGAGACTGACACACTTCAAAAGAGATTCCAAATCACTCAGATTCGAATGTTCAGAAAAAATTCGTTTACACATCGAAAACGGTCTATTAGGTGGACTATTAAAAGTCAATATGAGGTTCAGTTAGAATAACAGGAGATATAACAAAAATTAACTCGTACATTTGGCATTCGAAATCCGATACTTTTTTCCATTCAGTAGAGTTTTAAATCAGTAGAATTAAAAATTTGATTTTCATAAGAATCGATCTGAACTATCTAAAATAATTATCTTTTATATTATCACACACACAGATATATAGATATATTTATAATGATTTTTTTTTATCTACATATGTACACGTTTCATCCTTTCAGGAATCGTCAGTATAGAGAAGATTATTCATACCGGTCGCCGGACTCGAACACCAGAACACGAGTCATGTTTCAAACTCAAATTCCAACGTCTCAGTCTACGCAGCCAATATCAACAAACCGGTAAATCAATAAAAGAATAAACCTGTTAAAGGCAACCATCGTCAGAGTGTTCGACTGCTACGTTCACTTATACATTATATATATATATATATATATATATATATATATATATATATATGTAATGTGTTAAAGTGAATAATTTTGGTAAGAAATCCAAGTAAGAGAGCTCAATGTTGAAAATAGAGCAAGAATAGAATATAGAAAGAAAAAATTCACAAACACATTGCAAGTAAATTATAAATGCTGACAGTTGCAATGTGTTTGTGAATTTTTTCTTTCTATATTCTATATATATATATATATATATATATATATATATATATATATATATATATATATATATATATATATATTCCAGTAGCTTCTTTTCAAGAACCATAGGCTTACAGAACTCTCTTCCTGCTGACTGTTTTCCTCCTACCTATAATCTTGGTCTTTTCATGACTAAGATTTTGTTAGCTCCTTACATCAAGTGACTTCATGCCTTGTCTGGAGCGATGTCCATATATATATATATATATATATATATATATATATATATATATATGAATAACAGTTACTTTTTAAGGGATACCTGTGTTTGCATAGACAAATACTGTATAAAATGACCAAATTGTCTGAAGGCAACCATAAGTCGCAAGTTGAGATTCATGGTTGCCTTCAGACAATGTTTGAGGCAACCATTTTCCACTTTGTCGAAGACTATGATAAACAATTATACGTTTTGAAGAAAGTTTCTTCGCCAATTCTTCAACCAATACTGCAGAGATATCTTTAAGTGATGCCACAAGGAGATCTTCATCAATTTTTCTTTTTTCTTAAAATAATATTTTTTTCTGTTGACGTTCATAAGAGGAAGATGTCAATAATAAATTAAACCAACAAATAAAAAGTGTCAAGTCAGAATTTGGAATATCAAATACTTTATTATGTTTTCATGATAAAAAGATTATACATATATTATATATATATATATATATATATATATATATATATATATATATGATGTAAGTTAAATGATTTATTACCATCATTTGTTTATTGAATATATATATATATATATATATATATATATATATATATATATATATATATATATATATATATATATCTTTGCTTATATATATTTCATTGTATGACTCAAATTATTTATGAGCTTGCGAAATATTTTCTCACCTAGGACCTTGATGTAAATTTGTTTTACTCCTGAATAATTAATTAAAAACACACACATCATATATATATATATATATATATATATATATATATATATATATATATATATATATATATATAATTTTGTAAGTTTAAAAGCCAGAAAAAACGCAGAAATACTCTAATATTTTTTTTTTAAATAAACATTCATTTATTTAAATGAATTTATTAAAATATTTGAATAAATGAATAATTTTTTTTTAAATTTATAATATTATTACTGCGTTGTTTCAGGCTTTTAAACTTACACATTTATATTCAATTTAACACGCTTTCAAAGAGGAAACAATCTTGCTCTCTTTATATATATAAATATATATATATATATATATATATATATATATATATATATATATATATGTATATATATATTATTTTATGATATTTAAAAAAATATTTTTATAGATATATTTTTAAGGATATCTTATAGGATGGTATCCAGGGGTATCGTGAAAATCTCTTATACGATAATAGGTGCTCAATAGTGGAAATAGAGTATTAATAAGAGTGAGAAAAATAGATATTAACAAACATTTGGAAATCTGTGGCATTTGGGACGGTGCACATATAAACTACTTTTAATTCTATCTATTTTTTATCAACATGTAAAGCGAAATTTACTGTTTTGGATTTTTACTTACTTAGTTTTGGAATATATATATATATATATATATATATATATATATATATATATCAAGGGAGGCACGAGAGCGCTCTATCCCTTAATAGACTTCAAGAATGGCCTATGCTGGAAATCTCATTTCTTTCATCAATCATAACTCAAAAACCAATAAACCAAATTAGTTAAAACTTTGCACAACATTTTTATTTGATAGGTTCTATAAGTGTGTAGAATTTCAGCACCATTAGTCAAGGCAACCCAGAGATCCAGAAAGTTCAATCATGAAATCATGTTATCCATGTGTACGTACGTACGTACGTATGTGCCACCCTGTATCTCATCAACTATTTGATGGATTCAGCTGATTTTTGGCAGAGATAGAGGTTCTAGGGTCTTTTTGATGACATTTTAATTTCAGTTTACCATATACCTTAGTTTCCAAGAAAATTCTAAAAAACCTTAAAAATGACCATTGTATTGAGGCATAGCCTTTACAAAAATAGTGACATTCCATGATAAATGCCAGTATACTGAAATCATATACCCTTAATAGGGTTAAGATGAACATTCATATACACTAAATGTACAAAAGAAAGGAAATTCCCAAATTTTGACACTTTTATTGTTATTAAGGGTATGCGAGCACAACAGGGCTATGTATTTTACTAGTAGGAATTTTTCTTCAGAGCACCTCACACACTTGATCCACTCATGCATAGAGATTTATACTGTAGTGATGTGATAATGAAATGGTTTGGTTGATATGTAGTCATACCCTTAATTAATGATAATAAAACTGTAAACATTTGGGAATTTCCTTGCTTTTGTACATTTAGTGTATATATATATATATATATATATATATATATATATATATATATATATATATATATATATATGTTTGACCTCTGTTATTCCTTTTCACGAATAAATACCTGGATATCTGTCTCTGCTTAACATTTGTTTACCTTCTGGGATATCGCTTAATAGTTGATCTTCGAACGTTGAACTAAAAAAATACCAATTTTAAAAATATGGAAAAATAAATTTTATAGAATCCTTCCAGAAGCATTTTTCATTTGTCTTCAACTTTTCTTAAAACTTTTTTAATTTTCAAAAAATATTTTAAGCTATCCTTTATTAGTTCAAAGGTTGACTTACCCCTCTGATGAGAAACGAATCTATTTTCGAAAGTTTCAACTTAAGAGACTTAAAGTGCTTAGTTGAACATATTAAGAAAATATGCAAATAAATATGTTCTGTCTTGAATAATATGTTTGCTTTTTTGTTTTCCTCACTCATATATATATATATATATATATATATATATAAGATATATGTATATATAATAAAGGAATAGAGTCCGAGTTTTTTTTTAAACATTTAGGGAGTTCATATATATATATAAAGTTAGGCATATAAACATATACACATGCCTAACTTTATATATATTCTTTCTTTAGGGGGTATGGTTCGGTTTCAATGGCACGCCTCTAAATGGTATATTTAAAAAATATATATTATAATTCTTATACTTGAAAATGTCTAAAAGTTTAGGCTTAAACTTAAGGGGTCTTAAAACAGTAAAATTCAGGGAATCATGGATCAAATTTAATGCAAATCTGAAATATTAAAATTTTCAAATGGGAGGTTGGCCCACATTATGCCCCCTAAAACCCTTTTAAAATATTCCAAAGAAATTGCCATTTGGAGAATAGTTATTAATTAATGTCTCAGGCCTATTGTGTAAATTTCAAAACAATCAGAGACATTTGAATTTTCACAAGGCATCCTTTGCATAAAACTTAATTTAACTAAATATATCCCATATTACCCACCTTTACGGTTAGCAGCTGTGTACCAAATTCATACTGATCAGTTAATTCGTTTTAATGAATCCTATACATACAAATATATAAACATATATACATACTTAACTTTATATATATCACTAGTAGAATACTCGTCACAGGACGGATATAAGTAATAAATATAGCATTAGTTTGAAATTTTAATGTTTTTCTTTCTTCAGGTGTATGGTACGGTTTCGGTGACATCTCTCCTAAATAGTAAAGTTTACAAAAGAAAATATTGTACCCAACTTTACTCACCGTGTTGCCGAGAATACATATTCCATAATTCATAATAAGTTCAATAGTTTAGGATTTTACTAAGCACATGCGTATTATTGACGCTCACGTGTGCATCAGTCGTTTTAAAAATGTAAAAATTTACTAAAAAAAAGTAATATACCCATGTTATTCACTTGATTGCCGAGAATATATATTCCAAAATTAAAAACAATCGGTTTAAGGGGGAAAAATATTTAATCAAAACAACTTTATATACTTGCACCCATTTAACATTTATAAAAAAAACAAAACACTTTGCTCATGTTACTCACCATATTACCTAGAATACATATTCCAAAATTCAAATTGACCTGTTTAGGAGATTACCCTATATATATATATATATATATATATATATATATATATATATATATATATATATATATATATATAAGTCAGGTTCATATTATATTCCAATAACCATGTTTTTATTTTAGTATTTGTATTTTTTCACATTTCCAAAAAACATAACATTTCTGTGAGATATATTTTTTACGGTCCGTTTCATTTGTCTTGTGCCAAACAACATTTTTATGTCAAAATAAAAATAAAAATAATAAAATAAAAACATGGTTATTGGAATATAATATGAACCTGACTTATATTTGCTCTATTGTCACTAATTAACAATCATCGAGCTGAACCTTTTAAGGAGACTGCAAAGTAAAAGAGCACTGATAGTATATGCTAATACATATATTGTCATTAATAATTATATATATATATATATATATATATATATATATATATATATATATATATAAATAAATATATATATATGAAGAGTTCAAATGCAAAACGCAATAAATCCAATTTGTTTAAATAAAAAGATGAATATATTAAATCATGACTTCGGCTACAAGCTTATTTTAATTGAAAGTAAAACGAAATTATGCCGGTAAAACATGATTTTGGGGTGTGGTCGAATTTTTAAATGAAATACTGTTTATAGTGATAGCTTCGTAATTTTGGAAATGAAGTTTGTCACGTTTTGCATTCTAACTCTTCATATATATATATATATATATATATATATATATATATATATATATATATATATATATATATATGTGTGTGTGTGTGTGTGTTTGTATTACAGGAGATCAGAACAACATCGGTACGAGAGGAGGCTGACATAAGCAGAGGCTGAAGAGTGTCTGGTAAAGTGATCAATTATAGGTGTCCTTTGTTTGGATTTGAAACCGACGGTACCAATGTTGTTCTGATCTTCTGTAATACATATATAAATAAATATTACGCTCTTATTTATGATTTCCCTTAATAATTGAGCACTCTGCTCGGTTTCTCTCCCACTACCCTGATACATATATATATATATATATATATATATATATATATATATATATATATATATATATACCTAACTTTCTATATATAGATATATGATGACTGAAAACTTGTATTCAAGCATTGCCATTGCTTGACTATACATCATTGCCAGCAACAGTCGGCAACAGTGTTATATCAGTTTTCCTTCTGGATGCTTGCTCTTTCACTGGTTTTACTCTCAGACACCAACCTGAGCATTTCTCTATCCTTGCACACGTGTGTATACACACATAAAGTTCTTTGTAAATAAACAAATAAAGCACTGTAGTAGTTGACAATGTTTTTATAAAAAGCATTGAGATATTACTTGCCAACAGCGCCCGCCTTGTGGTCAAGTGGTTAGAATCGCTGACTATCAACTAGTTAGTTGTAGGTTCGATCCCGGATCAGGGTAGGTGCGAGCAGTGTTTCGTCCTCTGAAGACTCATCAGTGTGGCTAGACGCATCAAGCTCGATGTTCAAAGCCTGTACCCTGGTCACCACCGACTATGAAAGTCAACCTGCCTGCTGCTCGAATGCAGGGGATTATATACCGTATTTAAAAAAAATTATATTCATTTTTTATTTTCTTTCTTAGGATATCGGTAACCTTAGAGGATTCAATTCTTTTTAGAGAAGAATCTTGCTTAGTAGCTTAAGTGGAAACCGTCATTTCCGGCAACAGAGTGTTTCACACATAAGAGAGCGCATATATATATATATATATATATATATATATATATATATATATATATATATATATATATATATATATAGGATAGAACAGGATAATTTTAGAAAACCATGTTCATTTGTCTTCCTAGCTTTTTACTGCAACTAGACAATGTGCCAAAATATCAACATGAGCAGTGATATAAACACTAACAACCCCCTAAAGTCCAACCCTTCCTCACCGTGGTAGGGGCGGTGGCAGCATGGTAGTGCCAGAGCTACCAGGCTAACAGGGCTCTGGTGAAAATCCAGGAAAAACCAGCATCAGGATCCGTCATCATCTGGTCGTCTCTGCAGAAAAAAACAACTATGATTCCAGAAAGAACCTCATTCTACAACGTTGCACCTGGAATGAACATATTCAATGTTACATGTTCTGCCCAAAATGCAATGACAATGGACACGTGAAGGGGGCAGGATGGGAGTTCCATCTACTGGTTAATAGTCGCATGAAAGTAATCAGGGACAATTTCCTGTACTCCACATTAGCGCAGCACTTCAATCTATGCCATAAATGACATTAGCTGCCTTATTATTAGAATCTGACTTCAACTCTAAGAGAAAGCATAGAAAACAGGAAATTAAATGGGTCTCCAACTACGCGCATACAAAATTGGTTTAAATCTATATATCAGTTTTCTTTGAAATAGTATCCGTATAACCATAGCAACGTAGGTTAGAAACAAAAAAGCACCGCCAGACGACATGTCGGTGGAGCTTGACGCAACCGATAACTTGAAGACAATCGAAAAATGTTAATTGAAAAGTTTCTGAACGCAAAACG
>OY744525.1:60109327-60159327 GCA_963556195.1 Sepiola atlantica
GGTAACATCACTAGGAGAAGGTGCACCATTCCTCGTATGAGCCACTGTATAACCATTCCGAGGGGATCTTATTTGGGCCTCGAATACTATGTTATTTTGGATATTTGGTCAGAGATTACTTGTCGGGTCAAAGTATCCTAATGTCAGGTTATTCTGACAAACCCTTGTACAGAGAGACCGAAGACACTCGAGGATGGTCTTTAGTCGACATTCAAACTCTCTCCAGAATGATGTCAATCCTTCGTTTGATTCCAATTTCTCCTAGTCTTTGTTTCTAGGTTTTTCTGAACTGTTCCTAGTGCTCCTACTATTATTGGCATTACAGTGATTTTCTTCATGTTTCATATCCCCTTCAGCTCTTTGTAAAATTCCATGTATTTGTTTAGTTTTTCTGTCTCCTTGGTCTTCACACTGTGATATGCTAGGATGACGAAATCTACGATTTGATGGGTTTGTTTTCCTTCTTGTTTATTATAACATCCGGTCTCCTTGCTTGGATGAGCTTGTCCGTTTATACTTCCATGTCCCAGAGGATTTTATGATTTTCATTTCCCAAAACTGTCTCTGGTTTGTGTCTGTACTATTTGTCTACATGTTCAAAGTGCAGACGTTTGCATAGTTCCCAGTAGACTACCTTCCCCATGCATTCGTGTCTGTTTTTTGTATTCCTTTTAGGCTAGTTTGCTGCATTCTCCTATTATGTGATTTACCGTTATTATTACTCACTAGTCATTATCAGTGAGTGCTCACTGACAATAACCAGCGGTGTTCCCCTGGAGTCCGGATGACAAGTCTCCTCAGATTTCAAGCATTCTACACCTCTTTCGGTAACCATTGCAAATCACTTTGCATTATCGGCACAGCCATTTACCATTGATTTCTTGCTAGCAACGACCGTTGGTCTTTTCTAGAATTTTAAGTGACAACAAGCCTCCCCAATATTCCAGTACTCTCACGACCTTCCACTGGTTGTTGTTGTTATTATTATTATCATTATTATTATTATGATGATGATGATGATTATTATGATGATGATGATTATTATTATTATTATTATGATGATGATAATGTTGTTGTTGTTATTATTATCATTATTATTATTATTAGAAAATATATGCGCCCTACGTACTCAAATATTATGAGTGAATATATAAAAAGATTACATGACATTCTTTACGTTAATCTCTTCCTCATAATAACAGTTGTTGCTTTATATATATATATATATATATATATATATATATATATATATATAGAGAGAGAGAGAGAGAGAGACAGAGAGGGTGGCCCAAAAGTAGGTTTACAGTTATCATTTAATATTTGAAGTTTTTTAACTAGGTTATTCGAAAAACTTTAAATAGGTTAAATATTTAGACGGCTAGACCAGTTAGTGCCTCAAGCCGGGATTGAAACTCAACCGTCGCCGGGCCAGTCGGCGCCTCTACCCCTGCGCTATCATACGACACTGACTGAATGTAAGTGATATCTCAATGTAAACATTGTCAAGTTAATGGCAGTTGGCGATACCTATATATTAACATCTTCGTAATTTTGATGCAAATTTATTTAGCATTTAAATGTGACCGTAAGGAAAGTAAAAAAGAAAATAAATTAATTTACCTTTCTTCACTTGCAATGTAGAAATAGATCGCAGCCAACTTTCGCATTTATTCGAAAGTTGGGACTATTTCTCGCACTAACGGTAAAGTCGAAATGCCCTATTTCAAGTTATTTCAACTTTACACAATAGACGCACCATATTTTTTTTGTATACTGCTTATGTATATGGGATATTAGTCGCAAAGATATTTGCAAATGTGTTTTGAAAAAAGACATATTATTCCTTAACTATTATTTGTTATTGTTTTTTTAATTCGATGACTGTTTAGATTTTAATTTAAAAAAATAGTTCTATTTCCTGGACAAATATTAAGCATTTGTGCTCAAATGTTCCCTTTTTTTAGAAGAACCCGGACCGACTTGATTTTCAACAAGTTGCGATCTATTTCTAAATTGCAAGTAAAAAAAAAGGTAAATTGATTTCTTCGTTCTTTTCTTTTCTTTACATCACATTTAAAAGATAAATTTGTATAAAAATCACCAAAATTTGAGTGTTTATCTATAGGAATAAATAAGAAAGATTCTGTTTTCAGTTGACAAAGATATGAATTAATTAATGTTTCAAGTAGCGAACTTTGCGAAGCGATAGCGGACCGGCAAAGCAAGCTAGTCTCTCTCTCTCTCATATATATATATATATATATATATATATATATATATATATATATATATATATATAGGTAGGTAGAACGATAAAAAAAAGAATTAGAAAAGCGACAAAGGCAAATCTATTATTCAATTCAGTTGCTCAATGCAAGGTATATTCCGCAAAAAAGCAATTTATTCAATTAATTTTTTCCTTAACCCAGACTTTTCAAAGATCAAAATCTTATCATCAGAGGAAATTGCTGGGATAGATAAGTTGGCAAAGGCCAAGATTTCAAATTTGAAAAAGTAAAATAAAGATTGTGGGGAAAAAAACAAGGCAAAATAAGATTTTGATCTTTGAAAAGCCTAGCTTAAGGAAAAAATTAATTGAATAAATTGCTTTTTTGCGGAATATACCTTGCATTGAGCAACTGAATTGAAAAAAGATCCGCCTCCGTCGCTTTTCTAATTCCTTTGCAGCCTTCTACCTATCTATTTGCTCTATCCGGTATATTGAGTTGTATACTTTACACAATAAGTTTTACCTTTCCTAAAAGTTCGCTTTTAGTTCTGCACTTTATATATATATATATATATATATAGATATATATATATATATATATATATATATATATATATATATATATATATATATATATATATATTTCTAGAGATGAAAGATGAGAATAAAAAGCTGTTTTTATTTTTGACGTGTTTTGGGCAGCGTCCACATTGACTCTACGCTCTCATCTCAACATAAGACTCTTTACCTTTTGGTCTTTATTTTGTTTTATTTTATGTAAAATTTTCAAAGTTAAATGTTACCGATAATATTTACAATTACATTATCGGTTTTTCCCTATCCTCTGATGAAAAGAGTTTATCTTTGAAAATCCATGGATTAAGGATATGGAGCTCCTTGCTCTGAACTTTTGATATTCTAATAAATATTGTATCTTTACAATTTTTTATTCTTATCTTTCATCTCTAGAATTGATTGCTCTATTGAATATATTGAGCTTTATATTATCACGATAGGTTATTATTAAACGATAATTCAATTATCTTTAATTTAAGTCAACATTTAAATATTATATATATATATATATATATATATATATATATATATATATATATATATATATATATATATATATATATATATATGCATTTGAAGATGAGATGAATTAGATGCACATTTCGGTTGTGTACATAATAGTCTATTTCGATCTTATTTTGGTCTCCTCAGATGTACCTTCAACCACGATTCAGACACCATGGTTGAAGGTACATCTGAGGAGACCAAAATAAGGTCGAAATAGACTATGATGTACACAACCAAAATGTGCATCTAATTCATCTCATCTTCAAATTTATACTTGCTCTGCTTAATTGGACATCGAGCTCTCTTATTCGGATTCCTACCGAAACCATTCGAACCAGTACACTATATATATATATATATATATATATATATATATATATATATATATATATATATAAAGAGAGAGAGAGAGAGAGAGAGAGAGAGTATTGATTTACTCCTCTCCAGGAGTTAGGCACAAAGCCAGTTTTTATCTTACTCCCACAAGTAAGATGTGACCCAAGGTCGGGTCGGGAAAGTGGGGTTTAAAAATTGCCTGGGCAGCCCCGTCGGCATTCCCCGGTAGGGGCGCCTCAGGCAGTAAGCAATAAACTTACTCCTCCCCAAAGAGAGGAAGCAAAGCCTGGGAGGGTGGACCTCCTAGAACTGCACAGGACAGACCCATAGACTGGCGTAAATCAAGCCCCGAAGGCCAAGACTATACCAGTCTATGGGGTGCAGTATCCATCGGAACAGATACTACACTTTGATCTTAGCCGAAAGGCCAAAGAGAGATATTTATTTACTCCTCCCGGAGTTAGGCACAAGACCAGTTTTATCTTACTCCCACAAGTAAGATGTGACCACAGCTTGGGTCGAGAAAGTGGGGTTAAAAGCCAGCGCTCGAGAGGTGAGCACTCTGGCCATTTAAAAATTGCCTGGGCAGCCCCGTCGGCATTCCCCGGTAGGGGCGCCTCAGACAGTAAGCAATAAACTTACTCCTCCCCAAAGAGGGGAGGCGAAGCCTGGGAGGGTGGACCTCCTAGAACTGCACAGGACAGGCGTGCAGTATCCATCGGAACAGATACTACACTTTGATCTTAGCCAAAAGGCCGAGACCAGAAAACACAGAATTAATACCGGTCAAGTATTTAAAATCTGTTTTCTAAAATCATTATGTGAAATAGATACTACCATTTACTCTGGTAAATATAATAAACATGACATGTTAATAGGAAAATTCTCTTTTTTAATTTAATCTATATCAGTGTTACGTAGATAGTGACAGAGGTATTAGTATGAGAATAAAACAATAATTTCAAATTTCCAATCTTTTAATGTGTAAACATTAAAAGATAAATAAACTGACGACTCAACGTAATAACATCTTTGAGAAATGTACCGTAGTTTCGGTTACAGGTAAACACCAAATCTCTGTTGTAAGAATGTAAATATTATTTGACCCTTCATATAGATAACTTTTTTGGCTTATCATTTTTTTTTTTTTAATTTTTACATTTTTTTTTTAAATCGAGCCTGTAGATAAAACATTTAGCAAATCACTATAACAGTAAATATTATATATAATACTTATATATAAATCTTTATTGTGCGTAAAAATAAAGTGTATTAGGCCTAGGCCCAGGAATCTGCTCCCCAAGGCAACAATTTTCCCGATTGCACCCCCACACACACTCACACCAAGACTAAGGTTTATAGAGAACTGACGGTACTGCTGTAGAAAAAAAAACACTCAGCTACCCCCCCCCCAAAAAAAAAATGAGATTCTACATTTTTAGGCGATTACGTGTGAACACCATAAAACTTCTGAGAAAAAAATATATTTTAGAATTTAGGGTGGGGGATCAGTTTCGCATATAAATTCAACATAAAATTCTTTTTATATGCCCCTTTGCCATAAAACGCTATCCGGTTAGGCATTGGACCGAAAAGCATGATCGTTTTACGATTTTACGTTAAATCTATATGCAAAACTGATCCCCCACTCTAAATTCTAAAATAATTCTTTATAAATGTTATTTTTCCTTAAATCTTTCAGGATGTTCACATGTAATCGCCTAAAAAAGTGTGATCTTATTATTATTTTTTTGAGGAGGGAGGGGAGTAGTTGAGGGTTCTCATCTATAAATTTACCGAATCAACCTCTGCCGGTTTTTCTGACTCCTTTAAAATTTGAGGGCCGCCAAGAGAACTGAGGTGGCATTTACTTGCTTCCCACTGCAACGAGATGTGGCACAAGGCCGGAAGTCCGTCCACCCCACCCACCCACCGAAGGGGAACTAAGTTCAGGTACACAACTAGCAGAGAACCGACCTGTCTTTATTCCGCGGTGGGGGCGCCTCAAGCAACGGACAATAAATTAAAACCACTCCCAAAGGAGATAATGCTTGGGAAGGTGCATCTTCTAGAACCGAGCCAGGCTATACCTCATCCCGACGAAAAAGTGTCTGATGGTTCAGAACAGCCTCTAGGTTGCCAGAATGATGTGAAAATAAACCTCGGCTTCTATGAAGAATCTGTCCGAAGCGGAGAAATAACAATTTGTCGTGTGCCTGCCCTAGTCATTTAAAAAAGAACCTCGTTACGAACGGACCTTTGACAAACACGAGATATACTCTCTCGTCGAGTGGGGAGAGCAAATAACTGTACACAAAGTGAAGAAACTTTCAGACGTTTAAAAACCAGACGAAGAAGAAGAAGAAGAAAAAAACTGATGAAAAGAATAAAAAAATGAATGACTGAAAAAAGATTTGTTGAATAAGATAGTAAGTGAAAGCGACACTTGCTATCGGTGTCTATTCATTGATCATCGTTCGTTGTAAATATTAAAACGCGAAAACAATGTTTCTAATTGACAAACATAAATACAGAAGCAAAATGTAAAAAAAATAAAAAATGAATGAATGAAATAGTAAGTAAACAGTTGTTGTTATTGGCCTCGCTTTCATACGGTCATGTATTCATTCATTCATTTATGAACATGAATTTTAAAGAGTGAAAACAAAGTGAATTGACAATAACAGGAAAATGTAAAACAGTTGCAAAGTGTAGTATCTGTTCTGATACCACACTTCATCTTTTCTGTCTTCGGTCTGTGAAGAGGAACTCCTTCTAGACTGAGGCAATTTAAATTTTTGTTCCAACCCAGAGTTCCCTCTTTGGGGGAGCTGGATTTCACCCAGATTAAACACCGACATTGTGTCTAACTCTGCCCTCGTGGGGAGGCAAGGAAATGGGAACATTTTAAACGGGTAAAGAACGAGAAATAATGAATAATACAAAATAATTGTTTGAAAAAAAATTAAAAAATAGGTGACAAAAAAAGTAAAGAAAGAAAAAACATTTTAAAAGGTGGATTTTTTAAAGAAATATAATTAAATTTAATTTCAAATAAAAGTGTTCGGCGCTTGTGCAGTTTAACATCCCCCGGTAAATGAACTGTTTTCATTTTAGGAGAGTTCCGTCCGCGGCAAGAGAAGAATTAACAAAGCCCCCACCCTCCCCCATGTTAAGAATGGCTTTCTAAACTTGCCGGGGAATGGTAAACTGTACAAGTGCCAAGTGTTCAAATTTGATTTTAAATATCTATATTAATAAAATTGTGCAACAACTTCCCGCGTGTCTGTGTGTATGCTTATAATTACACATTAAATTATTGTTATTTATTACTAATCAAATATTTATGGAAATAAAAAGAAAAGGCGATTGCGTAAAATGAAGCCGAAATGTAAAAAATCCTATTAAAAAACATAATTTAATTATGAAATTAGATCCACCAGAATGCATTTCTGTTTATTCGTAAACAAGTCAGTCATTTTTAATATTTTGCTAATGATGAATAATTCGTGGCCCTTCGAAATTTGACAGAAATTTGGAAGCCTTCAAACTGTCGAATAGAAAGTCCTTTAATATGGCCTTAAAATCCTTAGCAAATCTTCATTTATTACATAAATGAGTGAAAGTTTTCGGAGACATCGACATCTAATAATTTTATAAATAGATTAAAACAACATTATCTTAATGACAAAATTAGCTAAAGATTTATAACAAGTTCGTTTAATTTACAATTTAATGACTAAACGATTCCGAAATGATAAAATTTAATTTTTAAATCCTATTCAAATAATAATAATAATTTGCTAAAAAAAAAAATGACAAAAGCGAAAAAAAATAAATAAAAGTGAAAAGACTCCCTGACAACGCCGGGTTGGTACAGTTTTTGTTGTTTTTTTTGTTGTTTTTTTCGAATAAATGGAAGAAAGGGGATACGGAGAGAAAAGTTTATTTATTAAAATTGAAATATATATATATATATATATATATATATATATATATATATATATATATATATATATATATATATCAGTAAAATAACAAATTAAAAAGAGAAAACAACAACTAAAATATATGAAAAACAAAAAGGACAATAATTTCACTTACCCACAAAAACCTAATTAGTTTTGTTTCTTTCTTCTTTTCTTTTTTGTGTATTTTGTTTGTTTAAATCCGCAAGAAGATTCCGTATCGTGAGGAAACGCGCGACCCGGCGTGTGGTTCTGTCGTCTCTGACGGTTTTTATGTAACAAGAACGTTTGGCGAAAGCAAAACACGGAGAAGCAAAATAGATGTGAGAGAGCAAGAGAGAGAGAGAGAGAGCGAGAGAGAGAGAGAGAGAGAGAGAGAGAGAGAGAGAGACGGGAGGGCGAGAGAGATAGAGAGAGAGATTCTTATATGGAAGCCTATAGTCGCGTCGTACAAGCCAGTGTGTATGTGTGTGTGCCAGGGAGTCGAGAAATGAGGTTGGGGCGGTGTGTATCTGTGGCAATAAATGGTTCGTGTGCCTCACACGGAACCGAACGACATGTAGCATGTCTCCGAACATTATCGCAAACTTATTTATTTCCTCTTTTCCTCGTTATCACGGACTGAGCTCGCATACACGCGCATATGTAATATATATATATATATATATATATATATATATATATATATATAGTGCAGACATTCACGCACATGTGTAGGGTCATAAAATTGTGTGAAACCATACACGCTAAACGGTTTTACGCACTTTGTTTTTATCACGCAGATTAAAGTCGGTCTGTTTTACACGGTATTTTTATAACTGTGCGCACATTACATGTCCAATCTCTTTCATATCACAGACTGACGCACGTTGAATAATGTGTTTTACACACACACACACACACACACACACACACACACCATAGTATTTATTTACTCCTCTCCGGGAGTTAGGCACAAGGCCAGTTTTATCTTACTCCCACAAGTAAGATGTGACCCAAGGTCAGGTCGGGTCGGGAAAGTGGGGTTTGAAAAGCCAGCGCCCGAGAGGTGAGCATTCTGGCCATTAAAAATTGCCTGGGTAGCCTCGTCGGCATTCCCCGATAGAGGCGCCTCAAGCAGTAAGCAATAAACTTACTCCTCTCCAAAGAGGGGAGGCGAAGCCTGGGAGGGTGGACCTCCTAGAACTGCACAGGACAGACCCATAGACCGGCGTAAATCAAGCCCCGAAGGCCAAGACATACCAGTCTATGGGGTGAAGTATCCATCGGAACAGATACTACACTTTGATCTTAGCCAAAGGTTTTATTTACTCCTCTCCAGGAGTTAGGCACAAGGCCAGTTTTATCTTACTCCCACATGTAAGATGTGACCCAAGATCGGGTCAGGAAAGTGGGGTTTGAAAAGCCAGTGCTCGAGAGGTGAGCACTCTGGCCATTTAAAAATTGCCTGGGCAGCCCCGTCGGCATTCCCCTGTAGGGGCGCCTCAGACAGTAAGCAATAAACTTACTCCTCCCCAAAGAGGGGAGGCAAAGCCTGGGAGGGTGGACCTCCTAGAACTGCACAGGACAGGCGTGCCGTATCCATCGGAACAGATACTACACTTTGATCTTAGCCAAAAGGCCAAGAAAGGTTTTATTTACTCCTCTCCAGGAGTTAGGCACAAGGCCAGTTTTATCTTACTCCCACAAGTAAGATGTGACCCAAGATCGGGTCGAGAAAGTGGGGTTTGAAAAGCCAGTGCTCGAGAGGTGAGCATTCTGGCCATTAAAAATTGCCTGGGTAGCCCCGTCAGCATTCCCCGATAGGGGCGCCTCCGACAGTAAGCAATAAACTTACTCCTCCCCAAAGAGGGGAGGCAAAGCCTGGGAGGGTGGACCTCCTAGAACTGCACAGGAAACTTTGATCTTAGCCAAAAGGCCAAGAAGCCAAAATTATTTAGGCACTGGTCAATTGGAGAGAGGAAAATAAATGTTCTTAACTTCTGTACTGGCACGGCGTTTGACAGGTAAAGGAGAACTTTAATCGAATATTCGAATATCTATGTATCTTATATAGAGATCAAGTGTTAGCCCCAGGAAGGGGCCCCTTGATTTCTGAGAACTTCGACTGAAGTAATATTAAACAATATATATATATATATATATATATATATATATATATATATATATATATATATATATATAGAGAGAGAGAGAGAGAGAGAGAGAGATAGATAGATAGATAGATAGATAGATAGATAGATAGATAGATAACCCAGTGTGTGATGTTTGTGTGTTTCCCATAGAAAGAAAGGTTAAATAATGAATCTATATAAAATCTAAAAGTGTATCCTTATGTAAAATTTACCGGGGAAGACAATGAAAGTGTTCCCGAATCTCTAAGTGCACCCCTAAGTGGGCTATGAGGGCATAACCTCCTCATAGCTGCAAATATATATTATCTTTATGACTTTTAAATCGTATGTATAACATTTTTTGGGGACGACAATGGAAGTGGTCCCGAATCATTAAGTGCCCTCCTAATCGAAGTGAACTACAGGGACCGAACCTTCTTTTAAAACTTCAAATATAAGATATTTTGAAGAAATCTATATCACATGTATGAAATTCTCCGGGGAAGACAATGGAAGTGGTCCCGAAACTCTACGTTACCCTCTATGTGCCCCTCACCACTGAGTGATTCATGTGGACAGAACTTCCTTAAAACTTCAAATACGTAAACCCAAAGAAACTAATATCCTGTTATGAGCATAGTGAAAAAGTACATAATTGTGATCCTAATTATATCCCGAGCAACATCAGGTCTTCCTCAGGACCGGCGGGACAGTTATAAAAGTGTGTGTGTGTGTGGGGGGGGTCTCCTAAAAAGTAGGGGGGGGGCGGTTAAACACATGCATATATAACTTCATTATTGATGACCGTAAAGGGGGGGGGGGTAGTATCTTTATAAAGTTATGCATGCTTATATGTTATATATTTGTACATGATTCACTCCTAAACAAATTAACCGAGCATTATGAATTTTAAAAAGAGTTTAGGGCTTAGGAGTCCATCCTGACGTTTGAGATTGAAAAAAGACTCGACCGATTTGGGTAAGGCGTATATAACCTTAGAACGAATGGGCTCATATTTAAATGGCCTTGTGTCACAATCCGTGACTATATGTACGCGTGACAGAGAGAACGTTGCGTGGATAAATACGGACACTAACTTGTCACTATTGCGTGTGACTGCGCAATGATAAGGTGTTTTATTGGCGAGGTTAAGGGTTTGCTATACGGGGAGAGGGGGCGTAAGTTCTGACCGCGGTAGGTTTTATGGCCTGCAATAAAATAATAAAAAAAAACAAAAAAAAGGATACCGATACGTCTGTGTTAATGCTGCGAAGAAAATTTTATGCGAGTCTCTCTCTCTCGTGCGTGACGGTAGTTAGTAAAGATTTTTGTGTTGTTTTATTATTATATTGGTTTTGGGGTGGTTTGTTTTTTGGGGTTTTTTTTGGTGCGGATAGTATCGTTTGAGCGTGTATGTCCCCCCCCCCCTATGAAAAACTGACTTCTTTTTTTTTTCTTCTTCTTCTTCATGACGGGATGCGGGGAGTGGGGATCGGCGTTTCGAGACGGGTTGGAGGTGTACAGGTGAAAGGTTGTTGAGAAATGATCAGGAAGAGATAGGGCGCTCCGGTAGGGGAGATTATGGGGGGCGGGGGGGGGGGGCTAAGAAAGGAGTCGTTTGTTGTTGTCAAAACCAATGTGGCCTGGCATGCGCGCGTTTCCGACAAATAATCTCCGCCAAAACGAAATCAAGTTCCTTTCGGTTGTTCTTCGCCCCCCCTCCCCCCTCACACACACACACACAGTCGATGCGTTGTTTTAATTTCTTTCTGTTTTTACTGAGTCATCACGTATCAAGGCCAAAAGCCACTAGAAGATAAGGATTAATAAGATGGATGGCTCGTTAGTTGAAGGATGAAGAATATTATGAGAGGATTGGCACTGATGAGAGAAATGGACAACATTTGATTACTCACAAGGACGGTTTATGGCAATCTTCTTTTTTCTTCTCTTTTTTTGGGGCCTCGTTTTTTTTAATTCTTTTTCTACTTTAGTTTCTCCATCGTCTTTTAGTCGACAATGCTGTAGTCTGCAGGAAAAGGATCCCCGTAATCATATGTCCCACAGATAAGAATTTCTTGGAAAAAAACACTGTTCATGGAAATTTCGTTTGATGTTAGGCACACGGGGTAAGGAAGGGGGAAAGTAAGGGGGGAAGTTTTTCTTTTATTGTTGTGGTAAAAAGACGAGTTCTTGCTGTTAATGTCTAATATTATTCATTGCCATTTTTCCTTTCCTTTCTTCCTCTTCCATTTTCTGTTCTTCTTGTGTTCCGGTTTAAACATTTTTCTTCTTTTTGTTTTTTTCTTTCTTCTTTTCATTTGTTCTTTCATTCTTTCGCTTTCTTTTCAATCTCATCTTCTTCCGCATCCTTTCTCTTCTTCTCTCTTCCCATTTTCCTCTCACTTCTTCTTTTTCTTTTTCTACTTTAGTCTCTTCATCGACTTTTAGTCGATTCCGTTCCATTTAAACACGTAAGTTCCCATAAAAGTCTAAACTTATTAAATGGTCATGTCGCAGACTTGACTGATCCGAATGATCAATGCTTCAGAGTTAAGTGCGTTGACTAACAAACAGCTGAATTTAAATATGAGTAATATGTAAGGAGACATAGTAGAAATTTGGGTGCCTCTGTATTACAGGTCCGAAAAATAATTTCTATCCTTAATTTTGAAGAGTCAAATGACAGGGGGAGATAATTCAAAGTGTTCTCCCAGGATTTAATTAAAAATGAATGTTAACGCCCTGAACTTACAAGATATTTTATATTTAACCAGAGATAATGACAAAATAATAGACAGATTAATTTCAGGTACGGAATTTATTTCAAAAAAACTTTTTAATTTTTATTGGTGGCAAATATCATAAAGCGTTGTGATTGTTTTATTCCTAAATAATCCCTTTTACGTATATATATTTTTTTACTTTACTATCAGTTAATTAAAATTCATAACAGTAAAATCTCTTTGAAGATAAATCCTGCAAGAACACTTTGAATTATCTCTTCAAAATTAACGATACATTTTTTTTCGACCCTGTAATACAGAAGCACCGACATTTGTTATTATCCAGCCTTTGGGCTAAGATCGAAGTTTAGTATATATATATATATATATATATATATATATATATATATATATATATATATATATATATCGTACATGTATTGTATTAGTTTCTGTAAATGTAAATCCGTAGAAACTCAAGTGTTTATAAAAAGTGCTCAATACCAAGTAGAGCTGTTTATAAGTATAACTTTTTATTTATACAAACATTATTGGTTACATATGTGCATACATGTTTCGGTTGCACTTTTCCAAGAAAGTCAACCTCATCAGATCAAGAATCTTTCAGGAATGGATGGATTTGAAGAATTTTCTATCCTAAATAACTCTTTTTTGGGATCTAGCATCTTCTATTTCTTATGAATTAGTATCGGATTACCTATTTCACTAGTTGACCTTTTTTGCCAGTGGTTGTCCCCTCCCTTTTTTTTATTACTCTTTATGGCGTCTCCATTGCCTTTTCTCGTCCTCATTTTATTGCTCTCGCTTGCCAGCTTAACAGACTCACTCAAGTAGAAGAATTTTCTTTGAAACCCCATGGGTTAAGGACTTTCAATTACTTTGCTTGAACTTTGAATTGTAATAAAATTTGATTCGCACCTTATTTTATTCTTTCATTTTATCTAATGCTATATATATATATATATATATATATATATATATATATATATATACATACATATATATATATATATATATATATATATATATATATATATATATATATATATATATATATATATATACATATATATATATATATGTATATATATATATATTCATTTAAAAAAAATCTTTTTGGTTTTGCTGTGGATGGGGACCCCTACCAGACATCCACCCGCTATTTCAGAGACTCCAACTGAGAGATCTTTTTTAGGATTCTAACCGTCTCTTTAAGCGCAATTGTTTATATCTCTCTGGCACTTGGTTCAACAGGTAGTTTTTAAAATTATTTTTCATGAGCCCGGTAGCTTCTATGATTACTGGAATGATGGAGATCTTCCTAAGGTTCTAGTTTCTTTTCATGCCGTTATCTTCTCCCTCTCAGCTCTGTTTAAGCCAGCATCATTAGGGACATTGACTTCAACTAGAGTTGCTACTTTCTCCCTCTTCCCATATCACTATCTCAGATTTAACAGGTATGTAGCTGGAGGGATTGCATAGTGATAGGGGATAGTGTATGTTATTACCAATAATTCTTTTTCATATATGTCCCCAGGACTTTTTGTATGTGTGTGTGCATGCGCGTGCGCATACACGTGTTTGATCTTTTCCCTATGAAATTGTAAATATTCACATACACATGTGCTTAATCCATTTCCGGGAAGCGTCAGTGTGGAAGATGATTGTTCTGCTTGTCACACGATTCGATACCCTCAGACACAAGTCAACATTGTTACCTTTGTTTGAACGCCTAGGACCATGCGACCAACACAAAAAACAGTGAAAGGAAGAGAATTAAGGTCTATTTATATCTATGAAAACGGACATCTCTAGAAGGCTGTTATAAACAGTGTTCAACGACCTGATACGGTGGAACTTAGCATTACGCATTAAATTTGATAGTATAATTATAATTCCCTTAAAGGGCCCGTCCTAGCATTAAAGGGGCTATAAACAATACTGCATGTTTAGTGGGTTGCATGTTTGCAATGCATGCGAATAACAGGTTTGCTGCGAGTACCTCCATTTAAGCTGGGAGTAGGTTGTAGTATCTGTTCTGATGCTGCACTTAATCTTGTCTGTCCTCGGTTAGTAAAGGAGAAATCTCTTTAGATTGAACCAATCTTTTCCCTAGAGTTCTCCTTTGGGGGGGGGGGGAGAGCTGGATTTTCTCCCACATTAAAACCCGACCGTGTATCTAACTCTGCCTCTATGGGAAAGCACGTAAATACGGACAGACTTGCTCCGAGTGAGAAATATTTAAGTAAGAAAAGGGGAATCATTTAAGATATGGGAAATGTATCTGATTTGGGGTTGACAACCCAGAATTCGATTTGTCCACTTAAAAAAAATTAATGGTTCTACAGATACGATGTTCCCTGCTGTTGTAATGATCCACTCGAGGTTTGCCAAAAATAATGGGTGTCAACATACGTGACTCCCTGTCAGTCATGTTTTTATGTCCATAGATTGGCAGCTGATTATCTAAAGTAGTCTCTCTCTCTCTCTCTCTATATATATATATATATATATATATCTATATATATATATATATATATATATATATATATATATATATATATATACATATATATATATATATTCCAGCAGACGGGCAGTTTGTTGATTTTATTGGGAATCTCACGGCCCATTGAGGTTTGGTTTGTTTTACGGCATATCAACCGTCTGTGGGGTATTTAATGCCGAATAAAGTTGTCAAATATAATTATATAGGTAGGATACTTATTTATATTCCTAGAATACATTGCTGCTAGAAAATATTACTCCTTGAAAATATTACTCTTTGAGAAAACCCACACCCAAGCTGAGAAAAGACTCCGACAAACCCCCAAACCATAAACCTACAGCATTAGTTTTGTGTTGTTTGGATTAAAGTTGTCAAATAGAATTCCATAGGTAGAGTAATTATTTATATTCTTAGAATACATTGCTCTTAGATAACCAGAATACATTGCTCTTAGATAACCAGAATACATTGGCTCTTAGATAACCAGAATACATTATTCTTAGAATATACTGTCTTAGAATACATTGCTCATAGAAGGAAATTTCACAGTGAAAGTGGAAACATTAGTCCTAGAAGGAAATTCAACTAGGAGGAGGTAGCATTATTCTAAAAAAAATAAATAATAAACACCACACTCAGAAAAACATTACTTCTTTGAAAACATTTGGCATTGGTAATCTTTTTTGTTCTTGACGTGATTGACTCTCAGCCACCATCTTCTAGTATCTATTTGGGGAGAAAAATAAAAAGAAAAAGAAGAAATAAGGTTTTTATCTTTTAAAGAATCAGATCGAATAATACGGTTGGGGACGAATTCATAGATACTTAGGCATGACGTGACTAGCTGATTGATCGGATTGGACCTTTCTGACTCCCTGTCTAGCCAAAGTAGGGGCCGAAGTGGACGAATGCCTAGCCACAAGGATCCCGTCTTACGGTATCACGGGTCGCCACACACGGCCAACAGATGGCCCCGTTTTCGGGGGGGGGGGGAGTACCCTCTGCATGGGGTTGCAGTCAGCGAATTTGTGGCTCCACCGACAGGGCAAAGTTGAGGTTTGTGTTCCTCTCTGAGAGAGATGGGCCCTTTGCCTCTTAGCTAATGGACTGTGTTGGTTGGACTTGCGTTTTGATTTGGTCGGGCTAAGAATTCTCATTTGCAAGTCTGTTGTTCAGTAGAAGAAAACGAGTATCATTGTAACTTCACAAAAAATAAACCCTTACTACTTGTTTTAAACCGAAGTTGTAATTTGTTTTGAGGGAGAATTCGTCTGTTTCGGCACTGACCGAGACCACACATTTGACACTTTGAGCCAGCACAACGAGCGGACGATCACAGCCTGTGCAGTGAACGCATACAGACACACGTCCGTAACTACGTAATTGTCCCAACACAATCGATACAGAACATATATTATCAGGGTAAACAAATAGGGAGAGAGAGAGAAATGCAGGAATAACGTACAACATTGCTTTAATCTCTGTAAGACATCTATAGCAAGAACTTGTTTTCCTACCACAACTGCAAATAACCTTTCTTTCTTCTTCTGTTTGCCTGAAATCAAACGGAATTACTATAGACGGAATTTCTTTTCACGTTATCAAAAGATCGCTCATCAGCAGGCTGCAACAGGGTCGTCTTCAAATCCAGTGTCAACAAATACTTGCCATATACCGTCCTCGTAAGTAATAAAATTGTGGTCATTCCATTCATCATTTTCAATCCTCTCATAATATTCTTCATCATCTAACTGACAATCTATCTATCTCATTAACCCTTATCCTCGAGTAACTTTTAGCCTTGAGAGGTAGAGATTCATTGGCAAATAAAAATTCTTTAAAAATTAGCGCTGAAGAGAATACATAACAAGCGTGCGTGAAAATCACAGACATAGATACAAAATGAAAGACTACATTAATTATCTCAACACAATCGAAAATAACACGTATTGCCAGGGTAAACAAATAGAGAGCGAGAGAGAGAGAGAGAAAGAAAGAGAGAGAGAGAAATGCATGACCGACGTACAAGTAAATACGATTTACGTTGTTGATGATATCTGGGAACGTTTAACTGTGACCAATAAACTAGGGGTCAGGCAAAGATGGCGAGTTGTCTGAGAATCTGAGAAACGACTACGACCATGTAAGCTGTCTGAGGGAAACTGCATCAGAGTAGTGAAAACCATGCTAAGATGAAGAACCAGGAACCAGTCGAACAACATCCGATTGGCTGTGAAGCTAACCAGGAAAGCGACTGAATCCAGTTTCTAACCTCCCTCCATATGTGGTTGAATCATATTTTTGGTTTCCGAAAGTAGAGATTGCATTAATGAATGGCATTGTCTTCGTCATCATCATCGTCTAGTAACAAAATAATGAAATTTCATCATCATTTCCATCCACTCAGATATCATATGAGTGCATTCATTGGTGCTTATACAGAATAGACATCCAAAGGATTTCAGTTCCCGAGTTTTGACTACGTAGCTACCCAAACGCTCGGCGAACAGAACAAACTTTTTTTTTGCAAACAATTTATTGGGTATTATTTTGGATTGCCAAGAAGAGGGCAATGTCTTTAACTGTCTTTTGTTATCGTTTTATTTTTCCAGGTTTTTGTGTAGGGGTTGGAGGAAAATGAATATGCAGGACGAGGGCCGATGTATCGTTTTTTAATTTTTATTTATTATTCTTTTGGACTTTTTTTTTGCAACTGAACTTAGGGTTAGCTTGGAGTTATGGATAGAGTTAGTGGTAAGGTTCCAATGATTTTTTGGTGGGGGAAGTAAGACTGGAAATAGCGGGCAGGGGCCAATAAATTGGAATTCGGCATATTTACGAAATATTAGAAGAAGAAGAAGAAGAAGAAGAAGAAGAAGAAGAAGAAGAAGAAGAAGAAGAAGAAGAAGAAGGAAGTGAGGTTGCCGAAATACAAGAAAGGGAGGATGAGGAGGTGGTGGGTGATATTACAGGTACAAATTGGAAATATGTGAAAGTAAACTTGCAAAAGGGTGGGGGTTTCCAAATATTTATCTCCACAATCTACCGTGTGCATATATCGACTAATTTCGGAATTTTGTCGTCAAAACTCGGGAATCTCCATTTAACTTTTGGAGGTCTTTACTGCACAAGCCCCTTTAATTTTGCATGTTGTTGAAACTGTTGTTTTTTTTAAAAATCCTAACCTATGTTTTAGGTTTAGTTCGGCACAAGTCGATTTGGTTCGGTTCAAATTCTGTAGAAGCACTCATATTCTTTTAATGGCTTAGTATATAAGAGTTTCTGATTACTTCCCCCTCTCCCAATCACATACATATTGTCCATCTCTCCAACGCTTACTGGTCAGGAAATGGGTGATCACTCTACCAAATTTAAATAGGAAACAACCCCCTTCTAAAAACTAAAATTATATATTTTTTGTTTGCTTTTTTTTTCTTAATAATTTTTTTTCTCCTTATTTTGCAGGTGTGTTCATCTTTTTTTATTGTGGGAGTATTTTCGGTCGAACGAGTTAAATTCAAAACAAAACGTAGAATTTCATTTTTTCCCCTCAAGTAAGCTCAACTATAAATTCACCTAAGTTTCTTTTATTGGATTTTAATGACTAATAAAAACTCTTCAAATAAAAATGACTAAATTTTGTGAACTATTTTGCTAAATTAAAGTTTCTGTAAAAAAGAAAAATATGTTGGTTAAAGTATTTGGTATTTCTACAGAATACGAACTAAACAAAACCGACTCCTACCGAAGCAGATTTTCGGAAGCAGCCGGAAACAAAGTACTTTACGAATCGAAAGCCGTGTAATAAATTTCTAGCAGACGACAATTAAAGACGTCAACCCTAAAATGAATTTAACCGCGTTGACGCAGTCTATTCAGTCCCCCCGAAGGAGTAATTGCATTCTGCCAATCAAAAAACCTAAAAAAGAGAAAAAATGCAAGAAATACAAATGTAAAATAATTATGCAGACATGTTGAGTAATAACGCATAAGACGTCACGGGGAGGCTAAGGGCATGATCCGGCAATAATGAAGAAAAGCCGAAGACTAGATAGATTGTCAATTAGGCTAAAAGAACAACAGAAATGAATCAGTGACCTTTGAACGAGCTCAGGTGTTTGAGATCGGCGAGTTTATTTCGGAGTATGATGTCGTAAAAAAACGACTCGGTAACCTTTAAAAGAGTTATGTGCACGAGGCCAGAAGAAGAAGGCACCCGAAGTTCAAAGTCAGAAATTAAAACGGTGGTTTTAAACGAAGGAAGAAGGAGTGCTTACGTAGCAGAGATCGAGTTGGGAGGATATAGAGAAAAACGTTTCGTGGGTCAGCCCCGAAGAGAGGTACCCCCATCACGGTCGAACTGCCGTAAACAACTGGCGTGAGGACCACAAGCCTTCCCTAGATTCCGAGAGCAGACTGCTACAGAACACATTGTCGTGTTTCCCTCTAGGTTGGAAGGTAAATCACTCTGCCTGGTTTTCGTGAAAATAACCTACGTTTGATAGAGTCGAAAATCAACCGCCGTCAAGGTATAGAAAGAGGTTTCTTCATAAGACAAGGGGAAGAACAATAAGGCCAAAGGACTTTTGCTAACTGTAATAAAAACTGGACGCCGAATATAACTTAAGGATAAGCTTTATTTAACCATTTGTTGCTTAGCTAGACAAATAGTGTTTTAACATTCACTCTTAATATACACGAATGTAGAACATTCCATTATTACTCCAAGGGGGAGACAGGCATCAATTATCTTTGTTGCTACATTCTCCCCCATCTATCTTCTTATTCGTAGGGAACAAAATCATCCCATCGACCTGGCCTCCTGCGGGTTCTTTGAGGGCGTCTTGGTTGTTCGTGCCCGACATCCATTTCTAATCTAGGCTCCTCGGGACCTGACGACGTTTCGGGACTGTCTTGTGTGGCTGGTTTAGGGCTAAAATATCTTGCTCCAAATCGCTCTCGTTTTCTACGGCGCTTCGGTCGCTTGGTGTCTGAAGATTGAGTATCTGTCTCAGATATTGGGTGAAACCGCTTTCGTGGTACCCATCTGTCGTCCGAACTAGAGTCAGAGACGACTCTGTTAGTATATTCAGATTCGTTTTGTTGGGACTCTGAACTTGACGTATCTGGCACACGATCACCTAAGAGGGTCGGACTTGTTCCACGAACCGGAGCTCTATATCCATCTGAAGCAGTTCTACGTTCATATACATTTCCTGCTGGGGCTAGATCCCTTAAGGAGACAGTAGATTGCCTTCCTTCTGAATTTCTGACCAGTGCATACTGAGGGTTCGCTTCGATTAATTGTACCTCGCTTACCAATGGGTCATGTTTACTATGACGAACATGACGTTTTAATAAAACTGTGCCAGGTTGTGCAAGCCACGAGGGAAGTGATGTGCCTGCTGAGCTTCGTCGTGGGAACGAGAAGAATCTCTCATGTGGGGTAGCGTTTGTCGCTGTACATAATAGAGTCCTAATAGCGTATAAGGCCATGGGGATGAGACTTTCCCAATCGGAGATCGGACTATTGCGATTTGCTGCCGCCAACTGTACTGTCTTCCATATTATACCATTGTATCTTTCGCACTGTCCGTTTCCTTGAGGATTGTGAGGAGTTGTTCTACTTACAGCTACTCTTCGTTCATGCAGAAACTGCTTGAGTTCGTCCGACATAAAAGCAGACCCACGATCTGAATGTATATATGCAGGCACTCCAAAAACGGCAAAAATGGAGCAGAGGCCTTGAATTACTGTTGCAGCCGTTACGTCTGGGCAGGGGATGACGAACGGAAATCTTGAGTACTCGTCTATTATTGTGAGCATGTATTTATTTTTAGTTTTAGAGGGTAAAGGGCCCTTAAAATCCAGGTTAAGTCTTTCAAAAGGCTGTGTGGCCTTAATGAGTGTTGCTGGAGGAGGTTTGTAGAACCTGGGCTTATTTTCTGCGCATATCCGACAAGAGTTCGTAATTCTTTTTACGTCTTCAACAGAATATGGCAAGTTTCTGCTCCTGACTACGTGAATCATTCTTGTGATACCTGGGTGACACAATTCCCTGTGTATATACTGAAGATCATCTGAGCCAGTTACCAGGCCACACACCCTTGAAAGCGCGTCGACCGCGGCATTCTCCTTACCAGGGCGGTAAGTGACGTCAAAGGAGTAGCAAGAAAGCTCCATTCTCCATCTCGCTATTTTCTCGTTTTTTATTTTACTCGTTGTTTTTGGGTTAAACATAAACGAGACCGACTTTTGGTCAGTGATTAATTCAAAATGTCGGCCGATTAAGTAATGCCTCCATTTTCGTAATGCCTCAACTATGGCGTACGCTTCTTTTTCTATTGCAGAGTGTCGTCGCTCGGATTTCGAAAGTGTTCTTGAAAAAAAAGCTACAGGACGACCGGATTGTCTCAGTGAGGCAGCTATCGCACAGTCGGAGGCATCCGTCTCAACTAATAGAGGGATAAAAGGATCCACAGCAGAAATGGCAGACTGAGCAATGTTCCTTTTCATGTTTTGAAATGCTCTGATGGCGGAACAGGACAACGGAAAAGTAGATACTTGTGTCAATGGGTGTATTTTTTCTGAAAAAGACGCAACCCATTGGGAGTAGTGAGCAAACATACCGAGGGCTCGTCGTAAAGAGGGCATGTTTCCAGGGATTGGTAATTCCATTAGCGGTTTCAGTCGCTCGGGATCCGGCGTCATGGTGCCATTTTTGACAATGTATCCCAATAATTTGATGCTTTTCAAGTTGTAGGAACATTTTTCACTGTTCAAAGTCAGATTATATTTCTTGACGGCAGCCATGAATCGTTTAAGGTTGTGGTCATGTTCAGCTTGGTTATGTCCGCATACTGTGACATTGTCTATATATGCAACAGTACCCTTCAATTTTTCATTGGAGATTATTTCATCTATTACCCTCTGGAAGCTAGCCACACCATTTGTTATCCCAAAAGGAATTCGGCAGAACTGATATAGGCGACCGCAGGCCTCGAATGCCGTGTAGGGCTTATCCTCTGGCTTGATAGGTACCTGATGGTAGGCACTTCTGAGATCTAAAGTACTGAAAGTGTGATATTTTGCAATATTAGAAATCATTTCGTCAATACGAGGCAGTGGATAGGCATCGAGTAATGTGTATCTGTTGATGGTCTGGGAATAGTCAATGACCATCCTTTTCTTGTGATTTTCAGTGGCTGTTACGAGGACCTGTGCTCGCCATGGAGATTCACTTGGCTCTATAATTCCTTCCTTAAGTAGTTTTGTTACTTCTGCTGCTATGAACTGTTTGTCCGTTTCTGAATAGCGTCTTGATTTTATTGCTATTGGTTTGCAGTCAGGAGTTAAGTTTGTAAAAAGTGACGGGTGCCGCACTTTGACAGCTGCTAGTCCACATACGCTTAGGACTGGCTTGGGGCCACCAAAAGGAATTTCAACGCATGAATGTTGTTTTAGAAAATTGTGACCCAAAATCACTTCGCAGCAGAGGTTTTTCATTACTGATAATTTAATCCCTTGATAGGAGTTTCCTTTTAGTTTCAGGTTAACCATGCAATATCCAATTACATGGGACGATAAAGATGAATTTGCCATTGATATTTGGTTGGAACAAGGAAATATTTCCCATTTATTTGCTTTTACAATACTGGCATTAATAAAACTTTCGGAACTGCCTGTATCAATAAGCGCATGAATAGTCAATCCATTGATTTTTACCCTCACGATTGTTTTTGAGAGGCAGCTGGGGAATGCAGCTGATATTGTAATTGGTGCTACAGTAGCAAGAGTAGCCGAACGTTTTTTTTGAGAAGCTGACCGGCAAACTTTCGAAAAATGTCCCTGCTTATCACACTTGTGGCATCTAACATCTCGAGCCGGGCAGGACGAACGAGCATGTATACGAAGGCCACAAAAGTAGCATGTGGATCCAGCTGAGGCGGCAGTGATAAGTTGTTCGTGATCGTTAGAAAGGGGGGTGGCAGCATCTTGGACAATGGAAGAATTTTGAACATGCAGAGGAGGGGCTACGATAGCAGCTCCCAAAATATCGGGTTGTAAATAGAAGACAGACTGCTTCTGTGCCATGTCCAACGTTAGAGCTTGTTCATAAGCTGTTGGTAAGTCTAGGTTTTTATTCTCTAGTAGTCTTTGTCTTATTTGGTTGGACTGTATTCCATTAATAAATGCGTCCCTGATAAAAACATCTCTCGCTTGGTTCGCAGTTAAGGCTGTAAATTCACACTCGCGACTTAACGTCTTTAGAATCTGAAGGTATTGTTCAAGGCTTTCTTCTGGTTGTTGACGCCGGGTAGCAAGTAAATGTCTAGCAAAAATAGTATTTTTTTTCTTGACAAACATGGCTTCTAAAATGTCCACCGCAGTTTCATAATTTTCACATTCAGATAAATTTCTATAAATAGCAGTAGAGACATGATGTAAAAGAAGGGTATATTTCTCAGTACCTGTTAAAGCCGCGTTTGAAGATAACTGTAGAGCTGTAAGGAATCCTTCGAACATTTTTCTCCAATGCCGCCATTTGTCAGTAGATTCCGAGTCGGCCGTATCAAGGTCTAGACGATCGGGTTTCAAGTAACGTTCCATAACGAATGGTTAAATAAATTGTAATAAAAACTGGACGCCGAATATAACTTAAGGATAAGCTTTATTTAACCATTTGTTGCTTAGCTAGACTATATTTATTTGTAAAGAATACAAAATTTGGCACAAGGCCTACAAGGGGGTGGGGAAAATGTTGACCTAACTGACATTCTTAACTTAACTAGTCACAATCACCAAAACAAATTTACTCCATGATATACCTACTTAAAACCCAAAAATGACAATATATACATGGAATTGGGAGTGGGGGAACAAGAATGATATATATATATACAATGAAAAAATAAATAAAATTAAGTGTTAGTATAAGAACCTCCCACTAAAGAAATGTGGCCGATAAGTAGTTTTGCCAGTCGAAAAAAGGCGATGCAGGTCACGAAAGTTTTATTCTCACACCTCCTTCGAAAATTACGAAAGGAGACCTGCATCTCTGACAAAACAACAGATCAGTCACCTAATAGGGGTCGGGAATGGGAATTAGAAAATAAAAGTCGGGGTAAAAAAAAAAAAAAAAAAAAAAAAAGGGGGGGGGGAGAGGACGAAAAAAAGGGGGGCCTATGACAACTTACATACCGCTAGCTAAGCTAAAAAAGGGGAAGAAAAACAAAACATAACCTAATCTTGCCTAACCGGGTCAAATAAAAGGGTCAGTGTTCGGTTCGGCCACCCAATATTCTGTCTAAGGCACGTCCAAGTACCACTCAAAATTAGCTCCATTCAAACGACACAAACGCGCAACTTTCACCCACCTTTTGTTGAAATCTGCCGAAGGGAGTTTCACCTTCTCCAGCCTGACACGCATTTTCAAGCGAGACTGGAAAATGAGGACAAGCTGGGGAGCAGTGAAGGTCTCTTCCCCGTAGACTTCCTTCTGTCGTGTCGACCAAATCACTCCTCTCATGACTGCTAGTAAGCAAAGAAACACATAATGCTCCTCCCACTTCATGATTGGTGCCCAATTGCAGCATGTCGAAAAAGACTCCAAAACGAAGAACTGTCCGTTCAACATGCGAACCGTGTAGCCTTCAACTAACTCACACAGCGGGCGAACGATGGGGCAATGAAAGAAAACATGACTGGTCGTTTCCTCCCAGTCGCCGCATCGAACACAACTTGGTGTCTCTACTAATCCCGCTGCGTAAAGCTTTTTGCCGACCCAGAGTGCATTTCGTATTATCAGCCAGGTGAGTGATGCCTCGTAATTATCGAAGCATTTCAACCCAGGCGCCCAAGGCCAGATCAAGCGAAGTTCTCCCTTCGTAAGACCGAGCTCCTCAGTAATATCGTAACGAACAGATCCCCTCACCATAACCCGATATAGTGCTTTACGAGACAACACTCGGGTGTCAGAGAGGCTTTCTGACACCCTTAGAAGGTACTTCAAGGACTGTCGACACTCGCGATAAAAGGAGCACTCGCGTCGAGGTAAACGAAAAGCCTCACCCCCATGCAAGTGCACACTTTTCAAAGCCGGAAAGGCTTTCTTGGTGTCTTCCTTCCAGAATTCACCGTTTCCCTCACAAGGTGTACACATTCGGTCTAGGTAGTGTAAGCGAAGCGTATATTGACGAATCTCAACGCTTGGCATACCTAGACCGCCTTCAGACGGATGCAAGTAGCAGATCTCCCGGCGAACCATGGGCTGCTTTCCGCGCCACAAAAACGCGAAAAGAGCCTTCACTAGTTCAACTAGTGTGATCGCCGGCAGAGGGAGCACAGAAAGACGGTAGAGGATGAGAGGATAAATGTGAGAATTACACACCTCCGCTCTTCCTTTTAAAGTAAGATTTCTCAAAGACCACAGACGGGCTGCAGCCTTAACCGCTTTCAACACTTCCGACCAATTTTTCTCCAACTGGAGATCAGGACCAAACCAGACGCCGAGTATCTTGCAAGGCCCATCCGTCCAGCCAAAGGGCCCCTGAAGGGGAACACCCCTCCAGGCACCAATGCGTAAGCCAACAGACTTATCGCAGTTGATTTTGGCCCCTGTCACTTGTTCATACCGTCTTATTTCTATGTCGACGACCCTAATCTCAGCACTGCTCGTTACAAGCACAGTGACGTCGTCGGCATAGGCGGAGTACTTAATCATGGGGCAAGCACCAGACAAAGTAATCCCACGAAGGACCGGATTCACCCTAAGCCTGCGAAGGAAAGGCTCCAACGCAAGCACATAAAGCATCGGTGAAAGCGGACATCCCTGACGAATAGATCTGGACAAATCGAAAGGCTTTGACCTTATTCCATTCACTTCAACCAACGCACCGGGGTTAGCATAAAAGAGGCGAATCCAGGAGCGGAAATGGGGACCAAATCCAACCGAAGACAAGACAGCCTCCAAGTAACGATGATCGACCCTATCGAATGCTTTGGACTGATCTAAATTGATCAGCGCGGCCTCAGTGTCGACTTTCTCTATGATCAAGCGTATCATGTGCAAATTATCTTGAATAGTCCGGCCCTTAACAGAACAAGTCTGTTCGGGACTTATTAGACGAAACAAGACAACCTGCAGACGATTAGCCAAGATCTTGGCCAAAATCTTTAACTCTGTATTTAACATTGTTAAGGGCCGGAAATTACCTATACCATCCCCACCACTCTTGTCCTTGCGGAGCAATTTGATGATACCCCTGGTAAAGTACTGGGGGATATACCCGTTCCTAAACCAGGAGTTAAACAACACAGCCAGCAGGGGGACAAAAATGGGCGACAACCTCAAATACAGTTCGTAAGGCAGTCCATCGATACCCGGAGACTTATCAAGGCCAACCTGCCTTAGGGCCTCCAGGACTTCATCCTCATTTATACACCCTTCGCACCTAGCTGCTTCGGTCGCCTCGAGACGAGAAAAGTCAGCTAAATAGGCGTCGAACTGAGCCATTGTCAGACCGGGCTCCTTGGTAAAAAGATCCTGAAAATAAGAGCGAAAACCCTCCAAAATCCCGTCGTTTGTAGTCACGAGACGCCCATCCGATAATGTGACACTGGCGATGTGTCGATCAGTAGACCGTCGACGTTCCTCCGCACGCAGTGACGCGGCCATGTTTGTCGCCTCGTGCAGCACTCTTTTTAACCTAGACCTAACTATCAATCCCTGATCTGCCTTGTTATCCAAGGAGTTCAGTTCCGTTTTAGCTACAGTAAAGGTAACGCTATCCCCCGCCTCCGCCGCCCGACTTAAACTAGTTTCTAGTGCCACTTTCGTTGCCCTAGATCTAAGGTTGAGTCGACGACTATAATCGGCAACGAAGGACCTAATAACGTTCTTAAGGTGGCCCCACCACTTATTCCCAATGATAGCACCCGTCAATTCCCTCTGTAATGTTAGTAAAAGTTGTTCCCGGAAGTCCTTCAAATCGAACAACGATGTGTTGAACTTCCAGTAACCAGCCAATCTAGGCTTAGGACTATCTAAGTTTACCCGCACCCGGACAAGCCTATGATCCGAGTAAACTATATTATGAAAACTTGGACAATCTAAAAGCCCTAAATCGACTCTCCTAATTAAGAACCGATCAAGGTAACTCGAAAGTTGCCCTAAATCGGAGCCGCGACTAGCAGTCCAAGTCCATACTACTTCACGGGGTTTCTCATTTCGGAATTTATCGACAAGATCGAACTTATCGATAAAGTCCCGAAATGCCTTAGCATCCCCGTTGCTGTTAGTTCCCCTACGTTTTCCCAAGCGATCTAAATCGGGATCCAAGACCGCGTTCCAGTCTCCCGCTAGAATTATCCGACGCGACGTATCCATAAAGGGCTCGATCCGCCGAAAAAAAGGAACCCGCTCAGAACTGGCGTTGGGCGCATAAACCCCAATAAGCCGAAAAGCCACATCCTTTACGGTAACATCAAGAACGCACAGCCTTCCCTCAGGATCTGCATAGATTGGGTCACACGTCGCATTCAGTGTGCGCTTAACTAGCCAGGAAACCCCTCTTGAGTGAGTATCAAAGTACGCTGAATAGAGCTGAAAGTCTCTAGTCAGCGCACCCTGATAATCACTGGGAATAAAGTGGGTCTCCTGCAAACAACATACATCCACGCCGAGTCGCTGAAGGTCACGTACTACTCGAAGTTTACGAGCGGTGTCCCTCAACCCTCGGCCATTTAGGCTTGCTAATCTGAGTGCCATTCTAGTGCTCTTAGAGTTGGGAACCCGAAACGAACATTGATGCATTTAAGACACCGACAGATGAACCCAGAGAACCTTGTCCCAATTCATTTGAGACGAGACCGTCCGGGGCCACACCGCCAATGTCTAAGGGGAAAGTTAGTTTTAATGCCCTGTAGAGTGTAGGATGGATACGAATAGGGACCCTCCCAACACAAGATTTTTGCAGTAATACTACTTCTTCATCGTTAAAGAAAGCGAGAGGAGGCGATATATTAAAGGCGTTATTCGCTTCCTCCATCATATTCCAAACCCCTTTAGCTTTGTCTCTTGATCTAACCACAGATAAAAGTCTTTGTGCATCCAAGAAATTTTCCGGGTTAATAATGTCTTTTTTGTGTACCATCTTTAGTGTAGCTAGGTTTCGGTAGTTCTTCTTATGATGGTTTATCATAAGATTTTCAGTTTCGGGAGTAATTTTACAGACATCCTTGCCTGTGTAGAAAGGGGTCTTCTTTTTCCGAGCCTCTAGCGAGGGACTTCGATGGCGTTTCTGGGATGTGGAGGGGGCGGTGGGTGAGGCAGGAGGCGGCATATCGGTCTTCATTGGAGAGGGGGGCGGTGTACTTTTAGGAGTGTTGCACGGGGAACAGAAAGGAGATGGAATTGGGGTAACGGTCTTATCTTTTGATAAGGGGGTCAAATTAGATTCCCTTACTGGTGGGGATGACTTTAATGGTGGGGGTGCACCTTTGGCTGGAGAGCGACGTTCTTTGGCCGGGGGAGTTTTTTTTTTTTCCGCATTACTTGTGGTTTCGGAAACCATTTTTTTTCCTTCGTTTTTTTTTTCCTTTTTTTCTTCAGATTTGCGCTCCTCGTCGAGAGACTTTTTAAGATTTAATAATTCTTTGTACTTTTCTCCACCTGGATCGTTACTGGTTTCTATCTCTAGTTGTTCCTCTTCGGTCATCACTTGAGCGTATGACTTCGGTGATTTCTTTCCAGTCACAATGTTCCATACGACTTTTTTTTTGGGAGATTCATTTTCTGTGTTGCATAAGTCCTCGAATTCCTCCGGGGTTACAGTTTCAGCTGTTGGTTTTGAGGAGGGAGTCTTTTTATCTGCTGCAACTTTCGGGGTCAAGTGTTCTAGCACTCTATTCTTGGGGTTAGGCTGGGCCGGTTTGATCCTTGTTGGGCAAGTGAAAGTTAAATGCCCAACCTCATTGCATATCCAACAAGCTGGACGTCTTCCAGCCACCACCACAGGTAATTTTTCTCCATTTGCTTCTATGTAGTACGGAACTTTTTTAAAAGCCGACTCGTTAAGCCACACGTCAAAAGACCATGTTCCGTTGAACTTGTCGACCGTAATAGCCGTTATTTCTCCGAACTTAAGTAAAAAGGCGCCTAAGTATTCCCCAGGAACCACAGCCGGAACTTCAAAAACTGAGATGGTCGTTCTCCTTCGACCCATGTATTCCATTCGCAGAATGTAGTCTTTCGTTATTATTTCTTTCTTCGAGAGTTCGATGCAGACTTCCTCTGTCTTAAAGAGACTATTCCAGGTGTTATAGCCTTTACATTTCACGATACGTTCAGCACGTACTCCGGTCGTTGCAATTAATTTTGCGACAGTTTCTTTCGAGGACCTAATCAGTTTTTTGGACTTTCTGTCTACTACGAACATTAATATTGTTTTTTTCTGGAATTCCTCCAACCTTGGTAACTGTATGATTACTCCAGTTTCAGTCACGAAATCCGTGCAGTCTTTTGCTTTGGCGATAAAATCGTCAACGTCAATTTTAAGGGCGGGTGCCTTAATCCAATCCGTTTTATCCGTAGGCTGAGATGGCTTCTCAACCACTTCAGAGGTCTCCGAAGGCGCACAGCTGGCAGTAGCCATGGCCGGAGAACGGTAGAAAAAAAATTAACAAACTCCAAATAAATAAAAATATAAGGAGTAACAAAAAGCAAGCAACAAATTTAACAAATAACGGTAGTAACAATAAATAACAATAATAACAATAATCACGGACTTACTGGCAGAGAAAAAATCACAAACATATCTGTACCCTTGCAATAAGGAATAGTTTAAAAGATAAGTATTTGTTGCGACTTTTGGTTTCCGCAAAAACGGGAACATTTTTCAAGGTGACTGTTTTTTTACCCTAACCTTAAACTATGTACTAACTGACCCATTTCAAATAACAACAATAAAAAGGACGAGTGTTTTTTTAAGATTAAAAAGATTTTTCTTTTTAGATTTAAAAGTTGTTTCATTGTCCGAAATAAATCTTTCTTCGTGAAGAAAAACACAATCAGATGAGTGCTTGTTTTCTAAATGATAAAAAAGATGTTCTGTAAGGAAAAATTATTTCTTTCGGTACTAATTGACTGTTTGACGTCGGCCCGGTATGACTCAGCTTTTTTCAGCCGTTTACGTAAATCTCATTCGGCAAAAGTCGGTTTAGTTTAGTTCGTATTCTGTAGAAGCGCAAATTATTTACCTAACATCTCTGTACTTCGTAGAGCTCTCAAACAGAAATATTAGTCGTGCTAAGATAGGAAAATAAATAGCAAGTACAATTTACGCATTTATTACAGTTGACAAATACAAAACCGTAAACACAACAGTATACATAACATATGTAAAACACATTTCGTACTCACAAAGAGTGTGGTTGTTCTCTACCTTGGATTAGGATGTTTGTATCTGGATAATACCGATATTCTTCATTTTGATGGACGTTCGGTGCTACTGACTAACCTCCTGATTCTCTCCAACCCTTTTGGGGTCAACAACAGAGCCATAACTTACTCGTGCTGTGTGACCGGTGTAATCGAGGATTCGTTTCATCCTTACAAAGATTCTTGTTCGACAACATTTTGGAGAGCAAGTAAATTAAAATGAAATGACGAACACAACTTCTTTAAATGAAAACTGAACTTCCACTAGAATGATCAATCCTTCACTTTATAGTAAAGAACAATGTGTATTTATTTGCGTGTATTTAAAGTGTGTTTATACCTACAGACGACGTCGTTTCGGATTTTCTAACCTCATCAGTGCTGGAGTGGCGGTTGCAAGTGGTCTCATGAGCTCGAACGCAGTTCGTAGATTCAGTCTAGAATCACGAGACAAACGCTCAGGACCCCACGGCCGCGAGAAATCGACACAGACAGTAATTGAAATTAACGTACATTTACCCGAGAGGCGGAGCAAGCGTCTTGTTGTTTATAGTGTTCGACGCTCGAGCGGAACCTTTCATGATCGTTAAGCTGACAACAATCTTGTAATTTCAAACAGGGCTCTACTATTAAGACTATTAAATCTTAAAAGGGCATTTACTATAAATATTGTTAAAATATTAAAATGTTTTTATACTTATACACGACCTCGTTTCGGGGTTTTTACTCTCATCAGTGTAGGCAGTTGCAGACGGTCGCATGGGCTTGAACGCAGTTCGTAGATTCAGCCTAGAATCCCGAGCCGAACGCCTATGACCATATGGCCGCAAGAAATCGCCACAGACAGTAATTGAAATTAACGTACATTTACCCGAGAGGCGGGGGGAAGCGTCTTGTTGTCGATAGTGTTCGACGCTCGTATATATATATATATATATATATATATATATATATATATATATATATATATATATATATATATATATATAAGTGTCTTCACAGAAAAGTTTCCAAGTAAAAAAAAGACGCCCGACGAATCCATTTCAAGTATTGATGGGAATTGAGAAAGCAAATAGCTAGTCAGACACCCCTACCTTCAATCTGTTTCCACAATAAGACGTTTTTTCTATACCGATTTATACGTTTTTCTTTCCATTTTCTTTCTTTTATTCTTTCCAGTTTCATACGTTTTCTTCCTTTCGTTCTTATTTTGTTTAACTGCGCCGATTTAGACGTTATTTTATATAAATATAAATACTAGTCGAACATTAGCGAAGCATAATTTTTTTCGGTAATTTTTGACGAAGGGTGTACACTCGTGATCTCACTGTCAACCAAGCTCCAGTCCCTGTCCTATCGCCGCAATGTAGCATCCTTGTGCTTGTTTTACAAATACTTCAATTGATTGTGCTTCGATGAATTGGCTGCTCTGGTGCCCCTTCGACGTAAGTACACTAGACCAACTCGACAATCGACTAAATCCCATCCATTCACTGTGGAGGTTCCAAGATGCCGGAGAGCTTTCTACTCAAATAGCTTCTTTCCTCGTGCTGCTGGCCTCTGGAACTCCCTCCCTGCCCCCTGTTTCCCCGACGGTACTGACATGCAGAAATTTAAAACTAATGTGAACAGACATCTCGCTGCGCAGATCCCAATTTAGGTTGACCCCCCAACCTTCTTCCTTTTCTTTCTTCTCATTAGCCCCTTACGTCTACAGTGGCAGCCTGCCTTGTCTGGGGTGAACTATGTTAAAAAAAAAATATTGACAAATAATAGATATTTTGTTTCCATTTCTAAACACAAGATTTTTTATGTCATAACAAAGATTAAAAAAAATATGATTTAATTCAATAAATCCTGGGCCTGGTATATAGATTGTGCTACTACTACTAATAAAAATCATACGGTTTTATGGAGTACTAAAATTCAAATGACACGTGTCAAAATTTAAGCCAGATCGGATATTAGCTTACAAATTACAGTTATTTAAGTGAAGCCACTGTTGCAGATTTTCAAAACATTGAAAGAATCTGAATTCCCTGCGTTGATAAAGCATTGCTTTCTGATGGGGGGAAAATAATGTTTAAGCAAAGCAATGGTTGATAAGTGTTATTCAGACTCTTCCGCGTCGGAACCAACGGTAAAGGTGTGGTATGCTGACTTTCAATGCGGTCGTACAGATATAAATGACGCTTAGGTTGCCCAAACTCGGCAGTTGTCCTGGAAAGCATAAAAAGGTTTACAAAATTAGAGTTGCGTGAAATAGTAGAGGAGTTGAAGATATCAGAAGGCAGTGTATTCACAACTTTACATGAATATTTGTCAATGAGAAAGCTGTGTTCAACGTGGGTGCCGCGTTTTCTCACACTCGATCAAAAACAACAACGCGTGGACGATTCATTGCGTTGTTTGCAACTGTTTCAACGCAAATAAAAGTATTGTTTGCATCAATATGTGACAATAGATACAACATTGACCCAGCACTCTACGTTACAGTCAAATCGACATTCAACTGAGTGGACAACGCGTCCAAAGCGACCAAAAACGCAAGCATCAGCAGGTAAGGTTTTGGCCTCTGTATTTTAGGACTGGCAAGTCAAGTATTTTGTTCATCGATTATCTTAAGAAAAGAAGAACCAACAACAGCGAATATTATATAGCATCATTAATTGTGTTTGAAAGATGAAATCGCTAACAAATCTTCCACAAATGAAGAAAAAAAAGTGTTCTTTCACCAAGACAATGCACCATGTCATGAGTCGATCGCAACGTTGGCAAAACTACATGAATTGTACTTCGAATTGCTTCCGCACCCACCTTATTCTTTAGATTCTGCCCCCAGCGACTACTGGTAGTTTGAAGACCTCAAAAGAATACTCCAAGGAAAGAGATTTGGCTCAAATAAAGATATTATATCGGAAACCTAGGCGTATTTTTTAGGCCAAAAACAAATCGTTGTACAAAAAAGCATCGAATTTTTAGAGAAACGTTGGAATCCGTTTATCACTCTAGAAGGAGACTATGTTGATGAATAGTCGAGTTTTGCCTAAAAGATGTTGTTTTCTTAGTTACTCCCTTGACTTATTGAATGACGTGTTTTTAAATGAAAAGATTGGCCTTAACACCGTGAACGTTATAATAAATCAATATTGAAATATAAGTGCTCAATATTTAATTTATTTAGATTATTTGAATTATTCGGACTAATATTCTTCTCTTTTACGTTGGTATTTTCCCAACGTTTCGGCAGATGTAACCTCCGACCTTTTTTTCAAATGCATCTTTCTGAACTTGGGAACCTATTCGAAATTTTGTTACTCAAACTTTTATTTAATTCACAAGGATAGATTGCTCTCGTTCCGTCAGTCATGACTGGGTAGAAGTTTTAATTTTTATACTATTCTTGTGCAAGACCATGCCGCTCCTCTCGACAATCGCCGCCTACCCCAACATGTGTGCCGTAGTTTTCTATTCGTCTCCCTCGTTTTCCTGTACTCGTCCTGGCCGTGTCGTCGTCGCCCACTGATGATCGCCGAAGGCACAATCATAGGTTTACAAGTATAGAAAATAAAAGCAACAGACTGACAAGAAAGCACACCAACTCCGATCCATTATGCATAAATCAGTCGTGCTCTAAGTGTGTGTGATAGTTGTCTGTTGATAGCTGTCTGTCAAAGTATTATTGCTGTTGCTCGTCAGCTCATCTCGGGTCTGCTCTGATCTGCTCGCTTCCTCTCCGAGTTACAGACTAACGTAAACTCGTCAACTGCTGTAAACTGCCGTAAACTCGTCAACTATCGTAAACAAAAAAAAACTGTCGTAAACCAAAAAGAACTGTCGCAAACAACTCTGACTCCTAAATATATTTAGTCATACCGGAAATCTTATGTTCGGCCTTTTTTCTCCTCGGCCACCCCTACCCATCCTATTTCCAATTGTCTTTGGTGGATCATTTCCCTTTGTTGTCGTTTTACCTATCTTACTTCTAACGGCTCCTTCTTTTTGTGAATCATTTCCTATCATTGTCCGGGGTTACAGGTCTGGGCGGGGAACGTCCATAGTATCACACGTAATTATTATCGCCCCCCGAAGAGTGTCACTGGTTGTTAACCATGACCGTTAATTGTTGCGCCATAGGTTCATGTGAACAATTATAGTATGAATTTGGGGAGTTTAAACTTAATCTTGTCATACTACAATTGTTCACATGACATAACGGTTAAAGACGTTAATCATCACAGTCGACCAGCCCCGAACCGAACCCATTAACTGACGTCCCTTTTCCCCTCTCCGGTCTTTTACGATCAACCTGTTTTTCTTCGAACAAGCCGTGTCCTTTTCAGGACAGGTTTTTTTTTATCAAATCCGTCAAGTTGTTCTTCAACTTTAGTGCGACTTTCGCATTTCGTCCACCATCCGTGGAGCAGCAAATCAACGAGGCACTCAACATCAACGTTCCTGTGACGCCGACGACTGAACCTTTCTCAATTATTTCTCTATCTCTTTTTTTTTTTATCTATTTCTTTCTTTTCTTTCGTTTGTTCTTTCAATTGTTATTAATTTCAGTTTTCCGTTCCTTCTTTGCAGTTTAACTTTTTCTCTGTTATTATTTTTCTTCCTTTCTCAATTTCTTCCTTTCTTTCTTTATTGCTTTTATTTCTCAGCATTTTTCTTTCTTTTCGCCTTTTTTTCTGGTTGTCAGTTTTCACTTTCCTTCGTCGCCCCTTTCTCTCATCTTTTTCTTTTTATTGTCACTTTCTTTCATTGTACTTGTCTTTCCTTCGTCTTCTCTTTCTTTTATCGTCTTTTTCTTTTTTCATCGTGTCTTCGTAAATCCTAAAATCTTTCCTTCATTATTTCTTTCTTTAAACATTTCATTCTTTTTCTTTCTTTCCTTCAATCTTTTAATTCGTTCCTTCGTTGACTTTTTCTTTTGTTCATCGACCCTTTTCATTTATCCTTTATTTATTTCGAAATCTTATTCTTTTTTTCAATCTTCTAATTCATTCAATCATCGTCTCTTTCATTTTTTCATCGTTTCTTTATTTTCTCCATAGTTTATACACATGCCATTATTTTTCAATCTTTTTATTCTTTCATAGTCTTCTTTTTTTTAATCATCTTTTTCTTTCGTCAGTTTTGTTATCGTTTTAATCTTATGTTCATTGCGTTATATTTCTATTCCATCATCGTTTTTTTTTTCGTTCAACATTACATTCTTCTAACTTATTTCTTCATCATTCCTTTCTTTTCTTTCTCGTCTTTCTTTCCGTTTTTCAATCGTCTCTTTCTTCAATTTTCTAAATCGTTTCTTTTTCGGCTACTTTTTTCTTCATCATTTCTTTCTTTACTTTATCTTATATTTTTCACCGTCTTTTTCTTCAACGCTTTCCTTCGTCGTCTTTTTCTTTTTATTGCCTCTTTTCTTCATGGTTTTTGGCCATCTTTCATTCGTCTCTTTCTTTCCTTCATCGTTTTCTTGTTATCTTTTTAAACTTTCATTCGTCTCTTTTATTTCTTCATCGTTTTTGTCATCGTTTTAAACTTTCATTCGTCTCTTTCTTTTCTTCATCGTTTTTGTTATCGTTTTAATCTTTCATTTGTGTCTTTCTTTCCTTCAGCGTCTCTATCTTTCATCAACTCATTATTTTTCATCGTTTCTTTTCTACATAGTTTATCATCTTCTCTTTATTTCTCTTTTTATTTATTTCCCTTTCCCATCGTCTCTTTCTTTCATCCATCGTCTCTACATTTGTATCGTCTCTTTTTTCATCGTCTAAACATTACCTTCAATTTATTTTTTTCGTCATCTCTTTCTTTCTTTCACTGTCTCTTTCGCTATCTACCCTTTCTTTTATGGTCGTTAACTTTCGTTCGTTGATTTTTCATCGTTTCTTTCTTTCATTGTTTCTTTCTTTCTTTCTTTCTTTCAATATCTCACTCTTTTCCAAGGTCTCTTATTCTACTTTTTTCACTGTTAAACCCTTTCTTTCATTGTCTCTTTCTTTTCTACATCGGCTTTATCTTTCCTTTATTTCCCCTTTCTTCCATTGTTTCATTCCTTCATCGATTTTTTTAATTTTCTCTTTCTTTCTTTCGCCGTCTCTTTCTTTCTTCCATCGTTTCTTTCTTTTTTTATTGTAACTTTCTTTCATCATGTAAATCTTTCCTTCAATTTCTTTCTTTTCTTTAATCGTCTCGCCCCTTCGTTATTTAACTCTTTTTATCATCTATAAAATTCTTTCGTCGTATTTTTCTTTTTTTTCCATCGCCTCTTACTTTCATTGTCTTTTCTTTTGTCATCTAACTTTTTCTTCCATCCATTGTTTTTCTAGCGTTTCTGTCTTTCATCTTCTCTTTCAATCTTCCTTTCTTTTTGTTTTTTGGTCCTTTTTTTTTTAGCCATTTCGATCTTCCCTCCCCCCCCCTAGGATCACCTATACTAGACCTCGTAAGGCACAAGGCTAAAAAGGGGTGTAGTTGTAGTAATAACAGGGAGCGTGCATTGCAGGAATCTACGAAAATGGGAAGGGTCTTATATTGGAAGCTATGACTGTTACCAGGATTCAAACAGTGAACATGATTGTACGTCTATGGCGCAAAGTGCACTAGCAACAACATCATCAACAACAACAACATCATCAACAACAACAACAACACCACGTTGAAGTTCAGTAGTGTAATTACGCGGGGTAAATCGGTTGGTTCGCTCCTGGCAGCATATTAGTTTGGTCTCTCAGTTTTATGGCATATCAACCCGGGGGGGGGGGGGGGTTAATTTAATGCCAAAAACACAATAAAAGGTTTGTCTCATCTGTTTTACGGCATGCCAACCATTTTGGAATTATTTAATGCTGAAACCCAATGAAAAGTTCGTCTGGTCTGTTTCGCAGCATGAACATATTAGATTATTTAATGCTGAAAACACAAAATGTTGTCCTCGTCTGTTTTACGGCATATCAACACCTTTGTGTGTTATTTAATGCACCTTTACGATTTTAAAAAATCTTTAAAATCGTTTCCACACGTTAAAACTAGGCGGGTTCTGTAAAGAATTTCATTCTGCTAAATTATGTGCTTTTCTGTTTTCAGTTTTTGGTTTACCAGTTTTCAAGTGTAAATTATTCTATTCTTTTACTGGCTTGTTTCGTCTGTTTATCAACTCGATTAGGATTACATAGCGCCAAAACACAAATAAAAAGTTCGTCTTATCTGTTTTACAGCGTAGCACCCAGTTTTGGGTTATTCAATACTAAAACACAATAAAATGATTATCTCATCTGTTTTACAGAAAATCAACCCTTTTGGGGAGGGGGGTTATTATTTTTTTCATGGAAATCGCTCCAGACAAGACTTTAAGCCACTTGATGTAAGGAGCTAAAAAAAATACTACTTCAAAGTAAAACACTAGCTAATGCTAAGTGTCAGATGGATATATTCCGACTCATAAAACAGCAATTCTCCCCCCTTTGTCAGAAACATCGCTCATGAAATGTAGGAACTAAAGGAAAAAAATAAGTGAAGCGAGCGTTACGAGGCCGCTGAAAGTAGACCCAAGGTCCACTTTCTACTTTCTAAAAAAAAAGTAATGCTGTAATACCATACCTATTGTAAAGAATCCATTGCGTGCGATTTATTGTTTAAAAAATTAAAGTTAAAAAAAGTGTGCATAGCATGTATGGCTAAAATAAAACATTAACTCAACTCCTTTAATAATAAGGACGGGAAGTACTGGCCTACTGAAGTGTAATACAGGGTGTTCCAAAAGTCTTGGGCACATTTCAAGTCCTCATATCTGCTGGACTATGAATGGTAGTAAGATGAAACTGATACCATTTTAAAGCTAAATTCATTAGGTTTTATGTAATGATGATGATTTTGTCCATATCTTTTCAGGCCAGTAATGGCATTCACTCAACCAAAAAAGACATTTTGCGTCCTTGAATTTTCAAACACTGAATCATGGACACGTGTTCAACGTGCATTTCGCACAACATTCCGAAAAAAAGAAAGCTGTCTACAGACCATTCTTCTTTGAAAGAGCAACAAAAGAACGAAAGATGATTAACGCAAAGACAGGAGAGGCACAAAAAGAAATCGCAGAGTGTGAGATCTGGAGACCTGGGAGGCCAGGGCATAAGAACGCGATCATCTCGCCCAGACCGGCCAATCCATCTGTCTGACAGTGTTGTGTTCAGATACTGTATAACCCCGAGGCTCCAGTGCGGTGGCGCCTAATCCTGTTGGAAAATGAAGTCGTCAGACTCTTCCTCACTCAACTTATCTATTATCCAGTTTTCCAGCATGTCGAGGTACGTGTCACCATTGACTGTTGCTCTTTCAAAAAAGAATGGCCCGTAGACAGCTTTCTTGGACATGGCCTCTTTTCGGAATTTTGTGCGAAATGCATGTTGAACAGTGTCCATGATTCACTTTTTGAAAATTCAAGGACGCAAAACGCCTTTACTGGTTGAGTGAACGCAATTACTGACCTGAAAAAAAATATGAACAAATCATTAGCTTTACAAAAAACTTAATGAAGTTAGCTAAAAAAATGGTACCAATTTCATCGTACTACTATTCATAGTCCAACAGATATGAGGACTTGAAATGTGTCCAAGACATTTGGAAAACCCTGTAGTGTTTACTGTCCAATTTATTGTCCTTTGTTACTTTGTGAATATAACTCAAATTTTAATAACACTAAACGTTTAAGTCAATTCCCTTTTGGTATATGCATCCTCAGTCTCGTTACTTTTTGAACGCATCTGGTATTTTGAAAAAAAAGTGAACATTTCATTCATTGCCTTTGTATCCTAAGTCTCGTTACTTTTTAACGCACCTTATATTTTGAAAGAAAATCCCTTTTTGTTAATATATACTTAGTCTAAATACTTCTTTTTAACACACCTAGTATTTTGAAAGAAAATTCATTTTTGTTAATATATACTTAGTCTAAATACTTCTTTTTAACACACCTAGTATTTTGAAAGAAAACTCATTTTTGTTAATATATACTTAGTCTAAATACTTCTTTTTAACACACCTAGTATTTTGAAAGAAAATTCCTTTTTGTTAATATATACTTAGTCTAAATACTTCTTTTTAACGCACCTAGTATTTTGAAAGAAAATTCCTTTTTGTTAATATATACTTAGTCTAAATACTTCTTTTTAACACACCTAGTATTTTGAAAGAAAACTCATTTTTGTTAATATATGCTTAGTGTAAATACTTATTTTTAACACACCTAGTATTTTGAAAGAAAACTCATTTTTGTTAATATATACTTAGTCTAAATACTTCTTTTAACACACCTAGTATTTTGAAAGAAAATTCATTTTTGTTAATATATACTTAGTCTAAATACTTCCTTTTAACACACCTAGTATTTTGAAAGAAAATTCATTTTTGTTAATATATACTTAGTCTAAATACTTCTTTTTAACACACCTAGTATTTTGAAAAAAAACTCATTTTTGTTAATATATACTTAGTCTAAATACTTCTTTTTAACACACCTAGTATTTTGAAAAAAAAGTTACCGTTTCATTCTTTGTCTTTGTTAATATATCCTCAGCCTCGTTACTCTTTGAACAGACCTCGTATTTTGAAAAGAAATGAATTTTTAATTTATTGCCTTGAGTTCTCTCATTCGGAGAGACAGTACCGACTGGACTATACGGGTATTTTTGTTCCAAACTAGGGTGTACCTTTCTTGAAGGCTGGATCACCCTCCCCCACCCCCACAAACATTATGTAAGTAAATAGAGACAATTACTTTCTTATATTCCTTTTGTTTCTCTCTCTCTCTCTCTCTCTCTCTCTATCGCTCTTTATTCATTGTCTTTGGTCAACACATTCCCCGTCTCCTTATTCTGTGAACACACCTCTCTCTCTCATTCATGCGGAAACTTTATCAACATCATAGAAACAGCATTTCTATGAACAGTTTCTTTCTAAGAATGTCCCATCTGCAGGACACATTACCATGGTATTGCTTCTCTGCTGGCTACAACATGGCCATCTTCAAATCCAATGTACATTAGATACTTGCCATAAACCGTTCCCTTAAGTAATCAAATTTGATTAATTTTATTCATCATTTTCAATCCTCTCATAATATTCTCCATCATTCAACTGACCTATATTTAACCCATATTCTCGAATGACTTTTAGCCTTGATAAGTGGTAAGTCATTTGTAAATTTAACAAAAATTAAAGAAAGAAAATCAGCACAGATGGTGATTCTTCGGGTCACGACATGAACTATCAAAGATAATCTGCTAATTTTGACCCATAAAGAGTCGTTATACTGCCTGAAAAGAGTGACGATAATGGACAAGATGCTTATACTCAGAAATCTATAGGGAGAAGTGTTTGAGTCACTCCATTCCACACATCAGGGCATTAATTAAATGCTGCCAATTGTCAAACAAAAACTGTTTTGAGTAGGATTAGATGCGAATATCCGACAGACTAGAGATCAATACGAAACATGCAATCTAATGGCCCTGTCACAGATTAGGAAACCCTTAATCCTATCGTGTAATCGCAAATTCCATTTCCAAAAGACAGTGACTGACTTTCTTTGGTCTGCGTGGGAGGACTACATGATATATACGGGATGAATATAAGTTGCAGTTATATGGTATGAAAAGGCTAAAACAGCAAGCGACATCCTACAGAATTGGTTCTGCGTATATGGTGCCCAAGAAGAAATATCATCCGATTGAGCAACCCCATTCGATTCTATGGAGTATAATGTGTTCTTCGATAGTTTGGGAACAAAAATTGCGCTTATCATCAGCGTACACTCCACAGAGTAATGAACAAGTAGAACTGGCCATCGAAATGGCCAAGTGAATATTGACAGATACGCGCTATAATACTCCTGTTCAAGACCCGGATATGTTTCCAATGATGATGCTATATAGCTGAGCGTTAAAGGAAAATTTCTCAGCTTTCCAGGAGAAATATTGAATTCATGAGATAGGACAAGATATTTGCTGGTATAGGAAGATAGTAATGACCGAAGAAAATATGAGGAATAGAACGCCCTATAATGCATACAGTCTTTATTTACTTGCCGTCAAATGCAGGAAAATGTGGCATTAGGTCGGAAGGTGGGGAAGCAAACTCCTTCAAGGAGGCACTCTGGTTGGTACAAAAATAGCCGTAGGCATTCCCTGTACACAGTCGTCCACTGAAGATTGGAGGATCGATCCAAGTACAGATCAAGTCATCCCATACGCATGTCAAATGCACAACAACTGAGAGAATTGTAGAAACGATTTTATGTTTTAAAATGTGTGTAGGAGGTGATAGTGAGCATACAAATGAAGTGGCAAAGCATTATGTACATGTTATAACAGATTCTTGACTATAGTTACAAATAGAAAGTTTTCTTCGTTTATTCAAAATCTATTTATGTAACATTAAATTTCATCTGTATTGTTATTTTAAATGGTGATGTAAAATCTAGGCATAGTTGTGTTTTATAAGTAATAGGAGCCGATCTAATATATAAACTTAAGTCAGTAGGATTTGGGAAGTAAGCCCTAAATAGCATTTAAGCTGACAAATCAATATTTGATTCTGATAAGCCATTTTTTATTCATAATTGTTGTACCACGTTCTTTGCAAAATAAACGTACTTCGCTTCAATTTCTTCAAAAAAATATTTATTCCAGTTCGAAAGATTCCTAATATAAAGACTTTTCAATGATCACCTAGAAATTAAAATCAGCTTACGTCATTAATCAAAAACAATTTCAACATTGCTAAATCTATTTCAGCTTTCAAATAAACAATTACGTGTTTACATTAAATATGGCAGTTAGAATATTCAAATAAGTTTAAACACAATTGAAATTTTCTTTCAATTCGATGTGTGGTCACGAAGGGCAATTACCGGTTGGGTCTATAAAATAACTGAAATATATATTCGAACTTAAAGAAATGAAATTCATTTTTAGATAGATTTTCTTCGTTTCATAAAACAAAAATTAAATTAAATTAAGGATATCTAAATGAAGAATGTATTTAAAAACATGTAAACATTAAGATAATTATTTTTGTTGGTGTTTTTAAGATTTAAAATAAATAAATAAATAAAAACGAAATTATTCCGTATTCGTTAAATCCATTCGCCATTTTAAAGTTGCAGGATTTTTTTTTTCAGATAAAGACGCTTTACTTTTTAAGTAATACTTAACTCGTGCAGGAATTACTCTTTTCAAAATAAGACTTCGAACACGTTCAATTTTTGTTTTATCTATTTATTTATTCATCTTACTTAATACTTAACTCGCTGATGACAATAATAAATTAACTGTTACTGTTGAACTTACATTCACACAAATATGTCTTTCTTTTTCAAGTAATTATGACAGTAAAATGTCGACTTTTTCCGTTATACTTGCTACTAAGAAATCGACGGTTGTCGTGCTTTATTCTCCATCCCAATCCCGGGCAACGCCAGGCGCCGTGTTAGTATAAAATAAATTTGAGGTCTCGGTGGTTTGTTTAACATCATACATGTTATAGTCTGCTTGAATAAGATATCTTTCTAATTCAGGCTATACATCAATATACCTACCTAATATGAACACATTAAATACTGAATTTTTCTTTTAGAAAATACCTCTCTGTGCAGGCGTTCCGTGCATCTCTTCCGGTCTTCAAATAAATAGTTAGAGAAAATTAGATGAAACAAGTAATGACAGATGTCCTCTCGTGAAAAGGGGGCCAGAATACAAATGCCAAGAGGATTCGATTTTCTCTAATAAATGTTTTAGACCAAATTTAGTTTTCCCCCTAGTCTCGACTAGAAATACAGCCACTGACATCAACGTCGCCGGCAACGCAAGTCAGCCCACCTACATGTCACATTCAACCAACCAGTAACCGACCCCTCCCTAACCTCATCTGACTAGACAAACCATTGTCTCTTCGATCAAAAAGACTCACTCTATCTTATCTCTATTTATATAAAGTTAAATATGTGTATATGTTTATATATTTGTACGTACAAGATTTACAGAATGATACCCCTTTGTCAGTCACAATCCTAATAGAGCTACTCAAATCACCGGGTTCAAATATTTCGTATGATACATAATTTTGGTTTCACCGCTTCTGCGCATTTTCCGAGCCTGTTATAAATACATTCTATTATTTAAAATTTGAAAACTTAAACTTTTATAACGCACAAATACTTATTTAGACTTATTGCAATATTAGATAAGTACATATTCTACGAATTAAAATTATCTATTCTTATCGCTCTGTCACAGAAAAAAACACATGTAAAATCTACGAATTTAACTTTTTTTCAATTCTTTTCGCTTCACCGCTTGTAAACTCTACGAATGCTGAAATATGTAATAATCATTCACATTTTCTTACATCAAGGCTTATTATTTGACTTTAAGGAAATGCCTAGAATTTATTACTCGTTATTTATTGATTTATTAAATTAATAAATACGAAATTTATACATCAAATGCACGCTAAATAACATATATTCATAACACAATAAGTGCTTTCTTTCGCTTACGGGCCCCCGTAAATTTCATTGTGCTTTCAAGTATTGAAACAGTTGACATTTACGAGTCCTGCACATCAAATACAGACTGCAAATCGTCGCTTGAAATTTTATATAACTACACCAATACATAAGGTTTCGATTACTTTCCAGAATGAGTTTTTTCTTCCTTACTTTCGGCGTCCTTTTATGGAAAAAAGTTTTGGTAAGGCAGTTATTAGTTAACAGAAATTTTTCTTTATTGTTTTCACTATTATTTTAAAACTAAGGCGAGTGTTATGTTAACATTCACTATATATCCATCAGAAGCATAACGTTAAAATTGGCGTCTACGTGATCATTAAAAAAATGTAGCATATGGGGTTCAGTGGTGAGAGCAGGAGTTACTTGGGTACCTCAATTTTCCAGGGAAACGTCGGGACACGAGTCCCGCTAGTTTCTCTCTCTATATATATTATTTAGCTTATCCAAATACATCTATTTCGCCGTATCATGGCTCTTTGGTGTGGCTAGAAATGGACAGGTGCTCCCAACTGTGATTCAAATACAGTATTGCACATGTTTAATTCTCGCATCCAATATTCGTTTTTTTTACCCCGCCTAATAAACCGGTATCGTCCGAGCCTTCGGGTCTGGATTTACGCCGGTCTATTGGTTGTCGGTCCTGTGCAGTTCTAGGAGGTGCATCCTCCCAGGCTTTGTCTCCCCTCTTTGGGGAGGAGTAAGTTTATTGCTTACTGCCTGAAGCGCCCCTACTGGGGAATGCCGACGGGGCTACACAGGCAATTTTTAAACAGCCAGAATGGTCAAATTTTCGAGCGCTGGTTCTTTCCCGACCTTGTGTCACATCTTACCTTGTGGGAGGAAGATAAATAGAACCTGCAAGAAATTACTTTGATTGAAGTTTCTTCTTCTTCTTCTTCTTCTTCTTCTTCTTCTTCTTCTTCTTCTTCTTCTTCTTCTTTCTCTCTCACACCCCTGCAATTTCTCTCTTTCTGTCTTTCTCTCTCTTTCTCAAAAACAGTATTAGTGTTACAATCAATCATTCTCTCTCCCCTCACAAATTTTCCTCCTCACTACTCTACCCCTCCTCTCTCTCTCCTGCACAAACACATACATATACGCATACACATACTCTCTCTCTCTCTCAAAAACTTTCTTTCAAACTCTCTCGTTCTCGCACACACAAACGAACCCTATCTATCTATCTATCTATCTATCTATCTATCTATCTCATATATATATATATATATATATATATATATATATATATATATATATATATATATATATATATCAGCATTTTCCAGGGTGGTTAGGACAAAAAGCAAAAGAGCTGACAGTTGTTAGATCTGAGAATACTTTTATTTCAAGGTGTGTGTGTGGGGGGGGGGGGTTGCAACGAGGGGGGCAAACGAAGACTTGAGTAAAGCGATCCGAACATTATTATTGCAATGACTTGAGAGATGATGGCATTGTACTGAATGGCGTGCGTGCGCTGCGCGTATGGGCTTTCCGAGTTGGAGTCGATGGTAGGAGAGGAGAATATTTCGTGGCGTGGCGATACGCATTATTTTCGGAAAAGAGTGACTTCTGTGTCAAACCAACCCCAGACCCCCAGCGCCTCCTCCCCTGTCGTTCAGATGCCAGCCCCCTTCCCCATTTCCATTTACAGCTGAATATTTTTACTCTTGAGCGGACAATTTTTGGCGGGGGAGAAAAACAACTTCTTCTTCGTCTTCATCTTGGAGAAATACGACAGAAAATATAGGTTAATGGCTCGATTCTTACAGGAATCGATACCTTGTAAAGGAAATATATGATTTCCACTTTTCGCACGACCCCCAACACCCTCTCCTAACCAACTCCCCCCCCCCCGTCACCACTAAGTCATTTTCTTTCCACATTTGCCCAATACTTCCTCTCTCTCTCTCTCTCTCTCTCTCTCTCTCTCTCTCTCTCTCTCTTTACCTCTTTAGCCAAATGGGAAGAGATTTATTTTCCTGTTTAGCCGAATATCTATATTGCACGCGCACACCCTATATATATATATATATATATATATATATATATATATATATATATATCTATATATATAGGGTGCGCGCGTGCAATATATATATATATATATATATGTTTATAATATATATATATATATATATATATATATATATATATATATTTATTATATGCTGATGACGGCTGTGAGTCAGAAACACGTGTCCATGGATTACTTTTATGTACGTATAAAATTTATATATATATATATATATATATATATATATATATATATATATATATATATATAGAGAGAGAGAGAGAGAGAGAGAGAGAGTGAAGGTGAGAAAGAGATATTCATGCAAACATTATTAAAAATAACAGAGCTCATCTGTTAAGTTATACCTTTTAAAATCTTTTCAATCTTTCTTATGATGTTCTTTGTGTTAAAATAAAAAAGAATTTGTAAAAGTTCCGTATGTGTCACTAACGTTTTCGATTCCTCTTCGAATCATCTTCAGGTGTTAATGGCAAAATGGACTAAAAAGCTGGCGAAAGGAGAGAATTTTTAAAATACATCGGAGAAACGCGCACATGAAAGAACGCCTACATCGTTTCCAAGAAAGACGTTGACGAATTAAATCTTTAAAAAAAATGTATTTATTTATGTATTTATCCGATAATAGTGCTATAGCCAGACACGTCATTAACGAACATTCCTGTCCCCGCTCGCAAATCCGAAAACTTCTCGTAGACAATACTAAAATCCTAGAACACAATACTAATACACAAAAACTCCACATACTAGAAGCTTTACACATAAAAACAAACAAAAAAAAACGGTTATTAACATGATTAATTTTAACACTAGTACTAATACACTTAAATGCTTATAATACCTAATAAATATAGTTTCATATTTAAATTTTCCCGCCATAATTAATTATAAATCTCACTCCAGGTCTTTACCTGATTGACATAATTCCACTGAAGATGGACCCAGACGAGTCAGAAAGTACTCTGGACCAAAATGTAAATTACGGCAGTTTCATCAGCCAATTCTCATCCGAAATTAAGACTTTAATCCGGAAAATTGAAGGGATCAATACAAAAATATCCAGACAAGAGTTGTCGGTTATTTTTAATAATACATGTCTTAAAGAAAAAATGCTGCCTCGATATACATATTTTAAACTACATTATCCTGCAGCTCACCAAGAGACCACCACTTGGCAATACAGATGCGGTCTCATGAAGAGACAGATTACAATCAGTAAAGATCATCTCAACTATCTCCATTCTGAAGCGCAAAAGACGCTTACAAAACTTAAAAACTTCCTTACTCCAGAAAAACTACAAGAAGTCGAACTCCGTCTCTCAACAATCAACACTAAAAAAGAAGCACAGCACAAACTTAAACTCCAAAGAAAACTAAACAACATTTACAAAGGTTCCCTACAACTGCCAAATCAGGAAGACAAATTCATTAACCTGTCTGATTTTGAAATAACTCAACCACAAAAAGATTATTTAAACCTAGGCCCTAATTGCCATTTATTCCCAAGATATCAAAATCTACACACAAAAAAAAACAGAAATTGAACTATTATATCAAAATATACTAAAACTTGAAGACAATGAACTTAATATAAAACCTAAAGCTACTAAAAATAGATTTAGCATAAAAAGTAATACATCTTTATTAACAAATAAATTAAAACTAGCCTCTCACCAACTTAGAAATCATCCCGACATCATTATAAAAAAAACAGATAAATGTAACATGTATGTCGTACTAACAAATCTGATTATTACTCCAAACTAGAAACCATCCTCGAAGATAGCAACAAATTTAAAAAAATAAACAATAATCCGACCCCCCTCCTTAAAACTAAAATTAACAAATTAATCACTGCCAATAACGCCGCCATTAACAACGAAAATCTTCCCAAAATTATAGGCGATTTCAAACACGGCTATATTTACGGAACAATCAAAACACATAAATTGAACTATTCCCTTCGCCCAATTATTTTCCAAATACCTACACCCATTTATAAATTATCTAAAACTATAAATGAATTAATATCCCCCTATATCCCTACCCAATATAGCATTAAATCTACACACCAACTTATACAAACTCTAAGAAGAAAAAACACGAACAAGGTGTGATTGCCTCCCTAGATGTGACTAATCTTTTTACCAATGTTCCAGCCGAACAAACTATTAATATAATAATTAATAATATTTATAATAATCCTAATAACCGCCCACTTAAAATTAATCCCAACACTTTACGAAAAATCTTATTGGCTTGTACGACTGAAGTCCCTTTCTACGATCATCGCAGCCATATATACATACAAAAAGATGGTGTCGCTATGGGGTCTGCGCTAGGTCCAACATTCGCAAACTTTTACATGTCCAACTTGGAAACTAAAGTGTTTAACATCATTAATAAACCACCAATATATTTAAGATAGTAGATGACATTCTAATACTAACAAATAATATAAACGAGATTAATACATTACAAGACACTTTCAAAAATAATTCCGTTTTGGATTTCACTTATGAACTAAACAGCGATAAAAAAAAACTCCCTTTCTTAGACGTCTTAATAGACACTAATCATAACGATTTTGTAACATCTACATATAAAAAACCTACTAACAAAAACCCCTGTACTCTTAACTTCGTTAGTGAATGCCCCTTTAAATATAAAATAGCCATTATTAAAAACCTACTAACGCGAGCTAAATTAATCTCCTCCTCCCTTACTCTCTTTCAAAATGAACTTAAAAATATAAAACAAACCCTTGTAAATAATGGTTTCCCCAATTATATTATAGACCAACAAATTCAACTATTTAAAAATAATGCTAGTAATAATAATAATAATAATAATAATAATAATAATAATAATAACAACAATGAATCCATTTCTCCACTCAACAAGATTATCAAACTATTTTACCGTAACCAATTTCATCATAACTATAAAACAGATAAACAGGTTTTAAAAAATATTATTAATAAAAACGTATTCCCACCGACCCAAATAAAACTGTTAAACTAATAATTTACTACAATATAACTAAAACCACTAACCTTATTATTACAAATAATTATTCATCCTCGAGTAGAGTCTTGGATAGTAGGGGCCTAGTATACGAGTTTAAATATCCATTGGGAGATTGTGTCTCCGCCAACTAAGAAAAAACGTATATATTGGCTCGACCACCACGTCTTTGTCCAGGCGGTTGACCATGCATCTATTCGATAATAGTGCTATAGCCAGACACCTCATTAACGAACATTCCTGTCCCCGCTCGCAAATCCGAAAACTTCTCGTAGACAATACTAAAATCCTAGAACACAATACTAATACACAAAAACTCCACATACTAGAAGCTTTAGACATTAAAACAAAAAAAAACTGCTATTAACAAGATTAATTTTAACACTAGTACTAATATACTTAAATGCTTATAATACCTAATAAATATAGTTTCATATTTAAATTTTCCCGCCATAATTAATTATAAATCTCAATCCAGGTCTCTACCCAGACGGGTCAGAAAGTACTCTGGACCAAAATGTAAATTACGGCAGTTTCATCAGCCAATTCTCATCCGAGATTAAGACTTTAATCCGGAAAATTGAAGGGATCAATACAAAACTATCCAGACAATGGTTGTCGGTTATTTTTAATAATACGTGTCTTAAAGAAAAAATGCTGCCTCGATACACACACACACACACACACACACACACACACACACACACACACACACACACACACACACACACGCACACACGCACGCGGGGCAAGGTCTTTTCGACACTCTTGCTTGACCGACCCGGTTATTTTGGAATGCCAGAGTAGTTTTAGATCCATCCGTGACACAATAGATATGATCCTTTCTGCATGACATCTTCAGCAAAAATGCATCCAACAATGGGTAGCAATCTACCAGACTTTTGCTGATACGACAAAAGCTTTTTACACTGAATTGATCTA
>OY744525.1:60164327-60204327 GCA_963556195.1 Sepiola atlantica
ATACTAGTTAAAATTAAGAACAACCATATTATCACAGACATCTACCACAAACCCACGGACACCCAACAGTACCTCCACTTTAAAAGCCATCACCCAAAAAGCTGCCTAAAATCTATACCCTATTCTCTAGCACGCAGAATATGCACTATAGTCAGTGACAAAGACCTCCGGATTGTCCGACTGGAGGAACTACGTAAGACATTAGCAAAAAGAGGATACCCCGCACAAATAATACACAAAGGTATAGAATTAGCAGAACAAATACCATTAGAACAATTACGAATTCCCCAAAAACGGAACAAAGAACACATATTAGCATACGTATCTACACATAACAAAAACAACCCAGAATTATTCACAGAGATAACAAAAAACCTAACCTTACTCAATCAAAATAGCAAACTAAGCAACATACTTAAAACAATGAAGATAATCAAAAGCAAACGCCAACCGAAAAACCTCAAACAAATTCTAACCTCATCTAAATTCAATCAACATGCATCACAAGGGGTCACAAAATGCAACAAAGAAAGATGTGGAGTTTGCGACATAATAATAGAGGGTAACACATACACATTCAAAAATCCAACACAAACCTTCAAAATAAAGAAGGATCTAAACTGCACCTCTAAAAATGTAATATATGTACTTGAATGCATAACATGTAAAAAATACTACATAGGTGCCACAAAAACATTCAATAATAGAGTGGCCCTCCATAAGAGCAACATTAAAATTCAAGAAAATAGAAAATTGCCTGTCTCCAAACATGTACACTCATGCAGCAGTGGAAAATTCCAGATAATGCCCATTTTCAAAACTCAGGACTACTCATACCTCCTAACACAAGAAAAAATCTTCATATACAAATTTAACCCACCATTAAATAAATCATAAGACAAATCACACCACAGACATATAAAAACAAGTACGAACACATGTATAAACGGGAACCCATCTGCACTCGGACACGTGTGCATTTGCACACCCTAACACATGGAACAAATACATACCCCATGTGAGTGTATTCATACACACATACAGAAAATAATATGAATGTGTGTATCTATCTATCTATCTATCTATCTATCTATCTATCTATCTATCTATCTATCTATGTATATATATATATAAATATATATATATACCTTCCTATAATTCTATTTATATTTCTATCTACCCTCAATCTTCCTTCCCCCTCTCTTACTTTTTCTCCCCCCCCTACTTATGTATCTACTCACCCATCCTCTTTTATACTAATCTCTCTCTCCAAACCCAAGCAAACATCCTCACCCCCAACCACCCACACATCCACATTCATGTGTGAACCCAGCAGGGACACCGTCATGAATGACCGGGAATGACCACACCCACACATACCATACAGATTTGACCGACAGTAATTAAAGCAATAAAACCTAATACACAAATGAACTTAAATGACCAAACACTGGCCAAACTAAATATATTTTTATCTCAACAAGATAGAATTTTTTTCTGTCAAACAGAACAAACATTTTCTCCTGTCAAATGGAACAGACACTTTCAAATGAAAGAAAAATGAAACGTTTTCTCAAATGAAACACTTTTATCAAATGGAATTTACATCTGAAGAGAGCATAATGGATAAACGATAAATGCTCGAAACGCGTTATGTAATTATATTTAAAAAACTTAAAATGTTAAAATGATAAGATAATAAATAATTATTGAAAAAGTTTTTTTACTAGCATTGGTAACCACAATTCTTTAAATATACTTTTTTCTCTCGTTGGAACTGCACTGATGCTACACAACCCTCTTCTCTATATATATATGAAATATATAGATACATATATCTATATATATATAGATATATCTATATATATATATATCTATAGATATATATATAGATAGATATAGATATATAGATATATAGATATATAGATATCTATAGATATATATATATATAGATATCTATAGATATATATATATAGATATCTATAGATATAGATATATATAGATATCTATATATATATATAGATATATATATAGATATCTATATATATATAGACATATATATATAGATATATAGATATATATATATATAGATATCTCTCTCTATATATATCTATATATATATATATATATATATAGAGAGAGAGAGAGAGAGATCTATATATATCTATATATATAGAGATATCTATATATATATAGATATCTATATATATATATATATATAGATATATATATATAGATATCTATATATATATATAGATATCTATATATATATATAGACATCTATATATAGAGAGAGAGATATCTATATATATATATATATATATAGATATCTATATAGATATATCTATAGATATCTATATATATATATATATATATATATCTATATCTATATATATATAGAGAGAGAGATATCTATATATATATAGATATCTATATATATATAGATAGATATCTATATATAGATATCTATATATATATAGATATCTATATATATATAGATATCTCTCTCTATATATATATAGATATCATTATTATCATGGAAGGTGCTCGACTGATCTTCAATCACTGGTTTCCCCTTGTAAGACATTGACATTTCCTATTTCTTTCTACAGCAGAATTTTCATGGACAGGGCTGCTTTGCAAGGGCTTAAAATCTGTGGAATACATTACAGTGGGACTGCTTCCTTACTGTATACAACTTTGTCGTCTTCAAATCCGTCAACAAATTCTTGTCACGGGCCACCCTATAAGCAATCAAACTCAGTGCATACCATTGTTTGAAAAGTTTGGTCATGATTAAAATTTTTACAGTATTTCAGCTTCCGATTTTTCCAAATTTGATGCATGGATCTGATGCTCTTGGATTAACAGTGACCATCATGCAAAATTTCAGCCTGATCAGATAAATAGTTTTTGAGTCATCAACGTTTCCATGGCATAATTTCAGAAATACTTCATACAATATGGAGAAGTAAGGCTCAGATAATACTTTGGCCCATCCTTATGTTGTCAGGCGGATGTATGCAGTCTCACTACTGACTTATGTTGTTGTTTAACATGTATTTTGTGTGATTAAAACATATATGAAAAAAAAAGCCTCAGGGAAACAAACGTCGATTAACTCAGCTCCAGTATGATAATAGATGCCTTAAAATGTCCACTATACAACCATGCCAAGGTCCATGAAACCCTAAGTGTTTGCCTGTATTTATTTTGTCCCCAAAAGAACCGATTCAGATCACGTGATTGCTGAAAAAAGAAAGTCTCTCAAATAAGTTTTTTCGGACAGATGCTTTTTTCACAAATTATATATTTTTATATAAAAGATTATGACATGCTGAATCTATTGGAGTTAAATCCATTTAGTATTACGTATTAATAGGAAGAAGAAAACACTTTAAACACTTTTTAAAGGAGTACATCGGCTTATTTGCAATATAGCAGAATGATCGATAAAAAAGGGGGAATGGAAACTAGGTGCCACGAAAAAAAAAACAACGAAAAGAAGTAAAGTCTTTTAGTGAGTTATAAAGAATAATTTATTTTTAAAATTCAAATATTTATAAAGAATATTTGTTTCACAACATAATTCTTGTGTTTTTTCAATATATCAAAATTAAAATATTGATAAAAATATTTGTTTAAAAGACGAACCTTTCGTTGGACCTAGTTTCGATTCACGTTTTTAGCTACTACCTACCGTTTATTACATGAAACATGTCACCATTTTGGAAATAAGCTGATAATACTAACATATTTACTAATTTTTAAAAAGTGTTGTTTTTTTCTCCTACGTCATACGTAATACTAAATTGATTTTAACTCCATTACATTCAGAATGTCATAATCTTTTTTAAAAATATCCAATTTTTGAGTTACTGTACATCGCCTTTCCGAAAAAAATAATCTGGCATCTAAACTTCACGTTTATCTTATAACGACATGTGCTGATATGGAAGACAAGTCGTTCATGAAAATGTTGTTACTTTTTGTTTAGAGCAAAGTAAACGTATTATTTTTTTTATGTGCTTCTAGATTCTGTTTATAGCATCCAAGATGAAAACAGTTGTTCGAATAATCTAAAGGATATGAATCAGCAATCAGCATCTAAAAAATTCCGAAACCTAATTGCATGCTTTTGTTTTAATCTGATTTTACTCGTCATAACAATGTGTAACGAGATCGTAGCTCAAGGTGACCGGGGATAGAACTGATAGATGGTAACGTGGTGTCAGTTTTGGAATGCGACTACAAATGTTTTGCTAATTCGAGATGAGAAATAACTGCAAACATTTGTTTTGTTTTCAGTGTGTAGTATGCTACTGATTCAGTTATGTATAAAAAAAACGGTTGCAGAAAAAAAAACCAAAAGAACAGACTTAACGATCGAAGAGAGTGAACCACGTGCCTTTTACTCCCCCAGCTTTAGATTTCGGAAGTTAATTGTAACCATAAGCGGAGTGTGCTAAAACGAATGTACAACATTCTAAAAACAATAAATGTAAGCTATATAAAAAAATCATTACTCGTTTTCGATTTCTTCAAATCTGTTGCAACACGCTTCGATTTAGGGATCAAGCAAAAGACAGGGGACTATTGTTAAATATTGTGCGAGTATATTTGTTGTTAGTTGAGGATAACAGGAAATAGGGGTCAGTCGGGGTCAGCTAGTGTACTCGGATGTAAACTCGACCTCCTGTGTACCAGAAGCGGTCGTGAAGTCACATGATTAAAAGAGAGAGACATGGGCAGTCGGTTGGAAGTCTCGAAGAAAACCGAATGGGTAGAGATGACTTAAGATCGACGACAAACAAAGGGGCTAAATATCTATCGCTCGGGATGCTCCCCTTCACTTCTGGCCTAGGGAAGTCAATGCCAACATCTCAATAAAAGGTCCTTTTTTCAAATTGATGATTTATTCTTTTCTTTGTGCTGTTGTGAAACATTGATCGCAGGTGTAGCCGACATGAGGCGAGATCGGACTGTGCGGTTATGATTGTGATCCTCATTCGATAACAAGGTATGTTTATGAACCCGTGTATTTTAATTGATTGTGAGACATTTAGATCTCTCCTCAGGGGGGAGGTAATGTAACACTATGTTGTAAATGTCCCCCTCAACAAGATGTCCACATAAAACACGGGGTCGATGTTACACCAGACCATAACTCTTGGTTTCCTGTAAAAAAACTGAAACTGAGGAAGAAATGCAACATCAGAGGCACAAGCCCAATCAGAAGGGCATATAAGTACATGCAACGACATTTTAAAGACCTTGAAAGAACCTCTGGGTGAGGAGACCATCGATGAGAAGCGACACAAATTAAAGAAGGCGGTAATGATAACATTTCAGGAAGTGCTAGATGTTAAGTTGTATTATTAGAATAAAAAAGTTCTGTTTCTTTGTGATAAGTTCTTACAGTGATCTCCCTTGTTTGTTGTTGTTGGTTATTGACTGGGAAAGCAAAGATGGCGCTTTGGACAAAAACTAACACTAGTGACCAGGACACATGGACAGAATGAATGGATCTTAACCCTTTCATGCATACTGTTGTTCCACAACAACAAATATAAATGCTGTCATAAATGTTCATAAATTTTGATTTGGTCAATCATATTTGTTTTTGTGAGACTCAGGGGCATTTGGAAGTTAGCTCAACTTGAAGGTTCAAGAAAAAGTTAGATCAGGTACGTAGAACTTCTGTAAAAAAATCATGCACGAAAGAGTTAAATGGGAACTTGGAATACGATGGAAGAGCATAAGAGGAAGAATGTGATAGTAAATAGCCGTCACACAAAAGCCAGGAAATCTCAAGCAGCAAAAGAGTGCTCAGGAGTAAGCAGAGCTGCAAAGCAAAATATGACGGCAGATAAGAACAAATACATGGACTCACTAGCAACGGCAGTAATGGAGGCAGAAGAGGCAACCCACCACGCTAGCATCTGTGAGTTCTATGACATCACGAGAAAGGCCTCAGGGAAGCAAAGCCCACCAGAGAGGCTCGTGAGATAAAAGTAAGGTAAGAAAATCTCAGATGCGGGAGGCCGAACACTTTGGGGAGCTTCTGAATAGACCAACCCCCACAGAACACAGTGAACATTCAGCCAAGTTAACAGTGAACTGTCTATTGACTGTGGTGCACTAATTAAAGATGAAATCCGCAGAGGTGTTAAACAACAGAGGAAGTCGGCAAGTGCAAGACCAGATGTTCTGCCAGAAGCACTGAAAGCTGGTGTACTGACAAATAGGAGGAGGAAGAGGGGGAGGAGGAGGAGGAGGAGGAGGATGGGGGAAGGAGGAGGAGGAAGTATTATTATAAAAGAAGGAGGGTTATCTAATTGGTGTACTGACAAATATGGAAACGTCCCATTTTTTATTCCATAACATCTAGGAGGGGGAGGAAGGGAAGGATGAGGAGGAGGAGGAGGAGGAGGAGGAGGAAGTAATATTATAAAAGAAGGAGGGTTATTTAATTGGTGTACTGACAAATATGGAAACGTCCCATTTTTTATTCCATAACATCTAGGAGGGGGGAAGGAAGGGAAGGAGGGGAAGGAGGAGGAGGAGGAGGAGGAGGAGTAAGTATTATTATAAAAAGAAAGAGGGTTATCTAATTGAGATATAAAAAAAGGGTGACCTCAGTTCCGGTTCAAACAACAACAGGAATAATATTGCTTTCAATCGAAATACAACAGAGCCCTCAACATCCCAACAGAATGGGGGATGCTGATAATCTAATGCTTGAAGATACACCAGCAAACATTCATCATGCATTGAACAACTCATAATGCCGCGAGTCTCTATTCACTTGCCTCCCCACGAGGGCCGAGTTAGACACAAGGTCGGTTTGTTACTGTGAGGAAAATCCAACTTCACAAAAAGGGGCACTTTGTATTAAGAAAAAATTTTAAAAATCCTCAGTCGAGAAGGATTTCTCTATTACAGACAGAGCACATAACAGATATTACACTTTGCTCTTAAGCAAAAGCCTAAATCGTTCTATTCTAAATCATCTCTCAATATCAATTTTATTTATTATGTTCTATCCCTAAAATAATTCTACAAAGGAGTACGAATTTGTGAATTACTTACTCATTTTTGTGCTTTCAAGCGATTGTACTTAAAAATTGTTCTTTTCATGCACCTATTCACACCGTATGTGTGCTGTTATATTCTAACATATCTGCAGTGTTGCATAGGTTTGGTAGACAGGGAACAGATAAGGACATGCTCCCTGATTCGAACAGCATGTGTTTGAACAACTGCTGGCAATTTCTCGGCTTGGAGGTACAGTTTGTTTATGCCAGAAGGTCTTAAGCATCCAATGACTGTGATAATAAAACAAGGTTTCAAAATAGTGAGCCAATTGATGAGACACAAAGCTATCATACAGGTGGCCTTGCGGGATGCTACATCTCATGGTCAACCTGGATAAGGAAATGATTATAAAAAAAACTCTTAGGAACGGAAATTTTTCATATTTTAAATATTATATGTCGTTCCTAGTCATCAGTTTACCCTGATACAGATTCCAGCTATACAGAAGATGGTATAAATATGACGATGACAATATTTACATGAAAATAATTCAAATAAGGAATATTCAAACTTTTTATATTTTCTTATTTGATGTGCAGGCTTCTTTCTTGTAGGACGAGATCGACCTTCAAGAGAGGCAGACGAATACATTCGTGGCATTGTTGGTTAGAGCTCAGGTGTAAAGAAGACGAGCAACACATGGGAACAGTTGAAGAAGCTTGCCAAGGACCAGGATGCTTTGAGAACCTGGGTCCATCATCTATATTCAAAGTTGTGTGACTCGGATGTATGATGGTATCAATGGCGGGAATAAAAAAAATGTTCTTCCGATCCGCTTCAAATTTACCACATGCCCCTCCCCACACACACACCTTCTACCTTCTTCGCCTTCTACTCACTTTCTAAGAGCTAAAATTGCAATTGTTTTATACGTGCTTACCAATTCCAATCAAATAATCTGTACATACACACATACCTATTAGTGTTGGGACGATTAATCGAAATCCCGAATCGGAAAAATAGAAACTTTTTTACGGTATCAGAATCAGTCCCGGAAAAAATTGATCCTAATTTCCGATTCCAAAAACTATTCTTTTAAATTTTTTTTGTTTCAAACTTAATTTTCCATTGCTGGTACTAATAATAAAATGATAAATATTTAAATTTTAAAGCTACCAGTAAAACTACAATCCATAGATCATAATAACGAATTTAGATTTTTTTTTAAATGACACCAGTAAAAATGGCACGAATGGATAAATAAGAAAAAATGGAATAAGTGAAAATTTAAAATAAACATGTAATTCAAAAATTTCTCGCAAACACATGACTAAAACTTTCACATTTATTCGTATGAATAGATAAGCATGAACATCTTGGTTCTGTTGATTAAAATTCATTTACCTTTTAAATAAGACCCTATGAAATCAAAAGAAAGAAAAAATTATTCGCTTGAGAAAAATACGGTGTCGTGTCGTTAACGGGAGAGAAGAATGAAAGAGAGAGAAAAGGCGAGCAAGACATCTAGCAAGAGTGACTACACTTTGATCTTAGCCAAAAGGATACTGCACCCCATAGACTGGTATTGTCTTGGCCTTCGGGGCTTGATTTACGCCGGTCTATGGGATTGTCCTGTGCAGTTCTAGGAGGTCCACCCTCCCAGGCTTTGCCTCCCCTCTTTGGGGAGGAGTAAGTTAATTGCTTACTGCTTGAGGCGCCCCTACCGGGGAATGCCGACGGGGCTGCCCAGGCAATTTTTGATGGTCAGAGTGCTCACCTCTCGAGCGCTGGCTTTTCACCCCCCACTTTCCGACCCGACCTTGGGTCACATCTTACTTGTGGGAGTAGGATAAAACTGGCCTTGTGCCTAACTCCTGGAGAGGAGTAAATAATACATCTAGCAAGAGTGTTCTCGGCCTTTTGGCTAAGATCAAAGTGTAGTATCTGTTCCGATGGATACTGCACGCCTGTCCTGTGCAGTTCTAGGAGGTCCACCCTCCCAGGCTTCGCCTCCCCTCTTTGGGGAGGAGTAAGTTTATTGCTTACTGTCTGAGGCGCCCCTACCGGGGAATGCCGACGGGGCTGCCCAGGCAATTTTTAAATGGCCAGAGTGCTCACCTCTCGAGCGCTGGCTTTTAACCCCACTTGCTCGACCCGATCTTGGGTCACATCTTACTTGTGGGAGTAAGATAAAACTGGCCTTGTGCCTAACTCCGCGAGGAGTAAATAAACATCTAGCTAGCCAGAGAGTTAGCCAGCCACCCGCTCCCTCCTTTTTCTCTTCTCGCTTTTGCCTGTCGGTAAGAATTCTAGGGAGCGATATTAGAAGACAGTTTTTAGTTATCCATAGTTTTTATTAAAGTATTTTAATTAATTACTGTTAATATCGACGAAATTATTGCATAGATATAGACAAAGTGGCACAATAAAATTACAAATTCATAACAGCAACATTCATTTATTATGATCCGTTTGAAAAATAACGATGTTAATTCATTGTCTTTGGATCGTTCGTAGGTACTATATATAGGGTATTTCAACGCATTATGTTGTATTATTGATTTAAATAACAGTAACCCGTTTTGATGGTAATATAAGAATGATAAATAAAAAAGGTTTTGCATTTATCTATTTAGATGATATACATATAATATATTACATATATATATATTTTCAGTATTTACTTCAACAGTGAGTAGAACTAAGTAGTAACATGAACATATATTCATGGCAAGTAATCGGTCATGTTTCATTTCCGAGGAAATCATCAGGCTAATTGCAATTAACCTGATGATTTCCCCCGGGAATTAAACATGAACATTTCTGTCTGTCTCTCTTAAGAGAGAGGCAGAGCGAGAGAGGGGTGAAAGTATTAAAATATATTTATAGCAAGTAAGCTAGACAGAAACGTTCATTTTGTTGTTTTTTTGACGTGGTTGCTTATACGTCGGAGGAGACCTAATTAAAGGGTCGAAATAATTTATAATGTATACAACCTTAATGTGTGTATAGTTTTTTTCTTTTTAATAATTATATATATATATATATATATATATATATATATATATATATATATATATATATATATATATATATATATATATATATATATATATGGGAAATGAAAAAGGAAAAACAAAAAAGATGTTATTTTATGTATTCATCAACGTTTCGTCATTATTTGTAAGACTTCCTCAAGATGATAATTTTAAGAAAAATGTCATGCAAGTACATGAAGATATTGGGTAGAGATGATGGGTTAATGAGAAGAAGTAGTAGCCACTACTAGGAGCACAGGACCGAGGTTCGGGTTGAAGGAAGTCGGTAGCATGGAATGAAAATAATGTGGATGGCTGTGAGTGAAAAAGTGGAGGGGTGGGTGTGAATTAAATTAATGTGGATGGCTGTGAGTGAAAAAGTGGAGGGGTGGGGGTGAATTAAATTAATGTGGATGGCTGTGAGTGAAAAAGTGGAGGGGTGGGGGTGAATTAAATTAATGTGGATGGCTGTGAGTGAAAAAGTGGAGGGGTGGGGGTGAATTAAATTAATGTGGATGGCTGTGAGTGAAAAAGTGGAGGGGTGGGGGTGAATTAAATTAATGTGGATGGCTGTGAGTGAAAAAGTGGAGGGGTGGGGGTGAATTAAATTAATGTGGATGGCTGTGAGTGAAAAAGTGGAGGGGTGGGGGTGAATTAAATTAATGTGGATGGCTGTGAGTGAAAAAGTGGAGGAAGTCTTACAAATAAAGATGAAACGTTGATGAATACATAAAAAAAACATCTTTTTGGTTTTTCCTTTTTCATTTCCCATTACGTCGGATTACCCTCATCCTTCCTTTCTCATATATATATATATATATATATATATATATATATATATATATATATATATATATATATATATATATATATATGTGTGTGTGTGTGTGTGTGTGTAATTACTGTGTGAGTTACTTTCGTGCATCATACCGGAAAGTGAGGGGGGGGAGTGCTTTCTTTTTTCATATATATAAAAATGGTTCTTCCGTGTTTAGTTTAGATTGGCATGTTTAGTTGTAATATCTCGTTTCTTTGTTTGCTTGCTTTCCCCGTCTCTGTGAAATATTCAAAATTGTTTCCAAACGTTGAAAATTATGTGACAGTCTGAAGCGCTTTTATGTTGCTTTTGTTTTTCTCTCTTTTATTATTTTTTTTTTTATATTATATATACAAGACCAAATTATTTGGCACGTAGAACGACGATCAAGGGACAAAAAAAACTTCTACAAAAATCAATGGCGAAAATTAAGAGAGAAAGAGAGAGAGAGAGAGAGAGAGAGAGAGAGAGAGAGAGAGATAGAGAGCTAGAGAGTGAAAAAGAGAGAGAAGGAGAAAGAGTATAAATAACTGTTAAAAAAAATAGGCAAAAACAAACAACTGACAAATTTCCCATTTGTTTCTACGTTATATTTTATTTTATACTAGCAGGAACACCTGGCGTTGCTCAGGATCGCATGAGGATCACTACTATGTACTTTTTTACTATGCTCATAACACCATATCACTTTCTTTGGTTTAACTGCCCCTCCTCCCCTCCTCCCGCTTCGACCCCTAATAAGAAGACAACACGTAACAGTAATTAATTTCCTCTCCACTTCTCTCTCATCGTTGTAGACGTCTTCTTCTTCGTTTCAATAAGAACAGTCGTAAACGTTATTTATAAAGAACAGCTAAACTTAACTCGGGTTTTAACAATCTGTTTGGGGTTCTATGATTTATTTACAATATACATGTATATGCACATAATAACCCCAACCCATCCCCATCGGGGAAGGGAGCAGCTATCCACCTCCACTCCCTCTCTCTTTCTCTCTCTCTTTCTCTCTCTGCTTATACGGTGAAAAGAGAAAGTTCTGATTTGTTCATTCGCCACATCACACTTGAAACTTCCTGTACGGGACACGTAACTCTCACTCGATTTCTGTTTTGTTTCTTGTTGAATTTTTTTTTAGTCAGTTTTTTTTTAATCGCTCCAGATAAGGCATGAACTCACTGTCACTTTGTTCGTTTACACCGTACTTGCTGGTGGTAGCCTTCTTTTATTTTTAGATTAGATCGTATTTAGGTTAAATTCAATTTTAGCTATGACTTCACAGGACAAACTCAAGTGGCAGCTGTGATGTTAAATATATACATTCATATATTAATTTTATTTCATTTATTCAGTTAGATTCAATGTTCGTTTTAGTTTCTTGCAATCCTTGATAAATTTGAGACATGGTAGGTGTATAAGTGGGTTGGGGAATATTGATAAATTATTGTTACGGTGAAATCGCTTGATCTGGACAAAACGGTTAATCCTGCAAGGTTCTGGAACCAACAATGCTAGAAAATCGGCAATGCACGTTGCCCGCCTGCTTGGCATGAATAGGATTTATTTCTCATTACGCTGTGTAATGGTTCGAATTAGCCTTATTGGTTAGAGCGTTCGGAATTGGAGTTAAAGGTGACTATCTTGTTCCGGGGTTCGAATCGTGCAACTGGTTTGTACAGCTATCTGTACACTGATGATTCCGCAAGGATGAAACATATACGTATGTAGATAATAATTAATTATATATATATATATATATATATATATATATATATATATATATATATATAGTACATGTATTGTATTAGTTTCTGTAGATGTAAATCCGTTGAAACTCAAGTCTTTATAAAAAGTGCTCAATAACAAGTAGAGCTGTTCATAAGTATAAATTTTTATTCATACAAACATTATTGGTTACATATGTGCATACATGCTTCGGTTGTACTCTTCGCAGAGAGTGAACCTCTTCAGACCAAAGACTCCAGAGAAGTGGCCCACTCAATAATGTTTGTATAAATAAAAATTTAAACTATATATATAATATTTAGAATTCTTATCCACATACACATGTTCTGCCGGTTGTACGATTCGAACTCCAGACCCAAGTCAGCTTTTAACTTTCAAGTCTTAACATCTCTATCGATGAGGCCGACCCAACAGCCATGGTGAAAGAAGAGAATTAAAGTATATATATGTCAAGTATTAAAAATTGAAAAGAAAACAAATGTGTAAACAAAATGTATTTAACGTTTCACTTTTATTTAAGCAAAGGCATAATCAGGAGCTCATTTTGAACTTTTTTCTATCCTCTTTTCCTATGTATTTGAATTGGAAGGTTTCGTATTGCGACTAAATATAACTTTTTTCCCTGATGAGCTGCATAGCTGAGATGAAGGACTGTGTATTTTCTCTCAACTCTGCTGCAAAACGCGCGTAGAATTTATAGAAAGCATTAATTTTTGAAAAAATAAAAATAAGAGAATTTTTTGATCCTGTAAGTAAAAAAACGAAAGTCGGCAAAGTTTCCTACCATGTAAGATAATATATAAATCTTTTGAAACATCTTTCTGCCGAGGAAGCCAGGTTTTTGAAGGCAGATATGAACTTTTTCACATAGCGCCTTTCAACAGACAATCTTCACCTCGGATTTGCCGAATCGGATATTTAAAATACCAATACAGGATTTTTACTTGTAACTCTACGGAACTATACACACAACGAAGTACGAATCCATACGGACCAAGTGAGATATTTTTGAACCCTCTACCTCTTACTTGAAACCCTGTAAAAATTGTTAAAAACTTTCTCCAATTCTACAAACTTTTGCTATTCTGCTATCTGCACCATAGCGCCCCCTTTTTATCTTCGAAAATGGCTACTCAATACTGCTAATTTTTCATTCCCGGTCATTTATTGCTTTATCCCCAACCTTTCTAGTTTTATTCTTCAATTTTTCAAAGTAAAATGGAACTACGTAATATTTATTTATTATAAATACCACATTACCAAATGTTATCCTCTGACGAGAAGAGTTTATCTTTGAAAAACCATGGTTTAAGGATTAATGTAACTCCTTGCATCTGAACTTTCGATGTAATAAAATGTGTATTAATTTTATGTAACTTTATGTAATTTTATGCAATTTTTTTATCTTCATCTTTCTTTTTTTAATATATATATATATATATATATATATATATATATATAGAGAGAGAGAGAGATAGATAGATAGATAGAGAGAGAGACTTCCACAGACAGACTGTTTCACTATATCACAGCTCTTCAGTGCAACTAGACTAGAATCTGTCCCTATGCAGCACTCGTAAATTATATATACAATGTGTATTTATATAAACACCAACCGCCGCTTCCACCGCGCTCAATTTATTTATTTACAAAGAGCTTTGCATTACGCTAAGAAGCAAAAGGAAACATCGCCCAACGACAGTGTTCGGAAGAAGGGGCTTATATAATCATCCACAGACATAATGTTTCGCTGTATCACAGCTCTTCAGTGCGGCTAGACTAGCACCATTCCCAAGCCAGGGATCGAACCTTCAACAATCTAGTTGACAGTCGGCTACTAGACTACGGGAGAAGCGCTCGTAAATATATCTACAATGTCTATTTATATAAACCTTGACCGCCGCTTTACTGTGCTTAAGTTGTTTATGGGTGAAATAGTAGAGTAACCTTGGGAACCATAGGAAAAATCATGTCCATATCATGCCTACTTTTCCTGGTTTTAAACATGTTTAGACATTCCATGACGATTCCTGCTCCGATTCTTAGAAACTTGAAGGTTGGACAATAATGTCTATCTTCATTTCTCTCTCGCACTCGTATGAATTATTCCGTTTTGTAAGATTTCCGTTTCGCTTTCTCCATTCCGCATTTTTTAATTAAATATTCCAACATCGCTGACGATTACATCAAACTGAAAAGAATGTTGTATCTGCCACATGGGAAATCTAGATGACAGAGAAATGTATATATTAAATACGGCGTAGATACACGAATAGAAAGAACACACACACACACACACACATATATATATATATATATATATTTATATACATATCTTCTACATATGTATAATACAATGTGTTTGCGTTATAGAAATCAATATGTTAACAGTTAGAGCATTTAAATAAGTTTCAATAAGAGTTCAATTTTTCACAGAATCTAAATCCATCATTGAAATTTTCCTTCCTTTTCATCTGGGGCCAATAGGGGCAATTATCGGTTAGGTGGCGATTCGTGAGATTTATACGTTCTTCCATCTTCTTTATTACGAAATAAAAGTAATGCATTCGATGTCTTATTTGTGAAATAATATGACGTTGGACAAGTCTGAAATTGGTATAATTTATGGAGGAAGTATTTTTTATCATTTCTGGTCATCCGTATATGACATGAGGCGTCATTTGCTGCAGAGTAAAACCAGAAGCTGGAAAAACGTATAAATCTCACGAATCGTCGGTTAACTGAAATATATTAGAACAGAAATAAACGAAATTCATTTTTTTAAATAGATTTTTATTCATTTCATAAAACAAAAAATAAATTTAAACAAAGAATATCACAATGAAGAATTTAAAAATAATGTAAACATTTAAATAATTATTATCTTGATATTTTTAAGATTTAAAATAGCCGAATTCGTTTCAATTAATTAAGGCCTTTACCTTTTTACAGATATCCGTAAGAACAAGTGTGTTTTTTTAAGTAAACACCACCGCGCTAACACTTTTTTATCAGTTGCCCTCATATTGTAAATCTTATTTTTAACTTTTCTATCAAGGCAAAAATTGTAAACATGACTATATTTGAAATTATTTATGACCAGCAATTTATCTCCACGCGGGCAATACATATTAATATCCATAGACATATATATGTTTAATTTCACTCAAAGTGTTCAACTTAACAGAGCTTAATAATTATCTTTTCATGAATAAATAAGTATTAATAGCCATAGACATATATATGGTTCGTGTTACCTTACACGTGTCAGTATGGGTAACGTAACCGTACCGCCGGTAAGACGATTCTAATACTAGATCCAAGTATTATGAACCCGGGCTTCTCACTGTTAAGCCGTCGTGACGATCACGCTTTCAAATGCGAGAGAAATACGTCTTGTATTTATTTGTAACATTTTGGAATGTTGCTGTTTACGCGTCTGATGAGGCCAATCTAGGTCGAAATAATTTATAATGCGAACAGCCCTAATGTGTGTTTAGTTTATTTACTTTAAATTTATTCCTGCTCTGTTAATTAAAGTACATTAAGCTCTCTTACTTGGATTCTCATCGAAACCATTCAACTCTACACATACTATATATATATATATATATATATATATATATATATATATATATATAGAGAGAGAGAGAGAGAGAGAGAGAGAATATTCATGGCTACTGAGATGTCTTGAGCTGTATAAAATAAACCCAATAATAAGACAAACAATTGCTTCCCATATCCAAATATGGCAAACCACTATCTCCCTAAGCCACACTAAAGGGAACATTTCAATTCCTGACGTCCATATAAGAAGGGGAATCTTTCAAGGAGACAGCTTATCCCCACTTCTATTCTGCATGGTGATAGACACGCTCAGTAAGTTGTTAAAAAAAGCCGAGGTGCTTACAACCTTAGTCAGGGCCGTCAGAAAGATAAATCCAAGAGAATCAACCATCTACTCTTTATGGATGATGTAAAACTCTATGCGAGCTCAGACAATGAGTTAAATGAGCTACTGAAGGTTGCACACATTTTCTCCAGGATGAAATTTGGCATAGACAAATGTGTCAAGTGCACACTCAAGGCTGGGAAGAAGATCCATGCAGAAAACCTCCGATTAGACATAGAAAATACCATCAGAAATCTGGAGGCACACGAGACATACAAGTACCTCGGCATTGACGAAAATGATAATATCTTACATGCAAAGATGAGGGAAAAAATAGGCAAAGAATACATATGACGCGTGAATAACATTTGTAAAACGCAGCTCATAAATAAAAATAAGATTACTGCGATAAACCAGTTTGCCATACCAGTAATCACATACAGTTTTTGCATCATAGATTGGCCCCAACAAGCCATCAACAGGCTGGATGTAAAAACAAGAAGAAAATTAACACTCCACCGAGTCATATACAGGAACCAATGTTTGCCAAGACTGTACTTACCTAGAGGAGAGGGAGGACTGGGTCTTTCAAAGATCAACCACCAACATAGAGCCACTATTGTCAGTATTGGACAATATCTGAGAAGCTTCATAAACCTGAACCTCACAATGGTACAGAAACATCAATAAAAAAGAGCTAGCCAAACAGCTTCCATAACATATCTAGCCAAGCATTTCGGACAAGGCTGTTTATAAGGTGAGGTTGAAACACCAACAAAACCCGCAACAGAGATAGCCCCAAAACGTCGTAAAAAATACACTGAAACATTCAAACATAGAAGCTTTAAAGAGTGGTCAGAACAAAAACGATATCTAATGAGATATCTAAAGAGTATATCGACAAAGAAGGTTCTTTGGACTGGCTTATAATGGCGGCCCAAAACCAAGGCCTTATGACTAATGCATTTAAAAAGATGGCAGGACTTAGTAATGATAGCAAGTGCAGATTTTGCCACACAGAAGTGGAGAGTGTGAATCATTTGATATCAAGCTGAAAAATTATGTTAGCAGATGGCAGCTACACAACGCGCCATGATGGTGTGTGCAAATGCATACACTGGAACATCTGTAAAAATCTAAACATCCAATGTAGCACTAAGTCCTGGGAACATCTACCGGAGAGGACTGTGGGAAACGATAAGTATACTATACATTATGATTATGTGGTTCCTACACCTACCTGGAAAATGCAGCAGTCAAACCGGACATAGTCATATTAAATAAGGCAGAAAGAGAGGCAACACTGATTGAGGTGAGTGTTCCAAATGACAGTGGCTTAAGCAGAGCAGAGAGGGAGAAGGTGACAAAATACCAAGGCCTAATGTATGATATGAAGAGAAACTGGAACCTACAAAACATCAACATTATCCCAGTTATAATAGGAGCTAAAGGCCTCATGAAGAAACATTTCAAAAAGTATCTGGAAAGTATTCCCGGAAAACCAAGTGCAAAAGAAATCTAAATAATTACACTTAAGGGAACGTCCAAAATCTTTAAAAGAGCACTCGGCTGGAGCCTCTAAATAGCAGGTGATAGTCTGGCATTTGGAAGAATGCCCCGTCCCTATGCTAACGAAAACATAAATAAGAAAATTTAAAAAAAACAGAGAAGCTAACATGCAGAAGGAAATGTTTTTGTCACATATGTGAACGTCCACGTAAGACTGAAGCTGGGTCAAAGAGACACCTACGTGAGCACAGACGCACATCAACTAATTGAAGTGATGGCAAAGTTCTGTCAAGAAGAAATAATCATCATAGGTTTTACAGGTTTCACGAACGTTTTTGATTCTTCGTCGAATCATCTTCAGGTGTCAAAAGCAAATGAACAAAAAAAGCTGGAGAAAGAAGAAAATTTTAAAAAGACTGTTGAGAAACGTGCAGAGAACTTTTTTCGCATTGTTTCAGGAAGTCGTTGACGATTTAAATTCAGCATAATTAAACAAAATCGCATTACGTTAAGCATTTTAAAATGTTACCACTGTTTTCATATGTGATGTTTATTTTAGATGGTTGTTTTTTTATGTAGATAGCTTCCAGTATTTTTAATTTTTTATAATTGGTTTTAGAATGTATTATTTTAGTGTTATTATCTAGAATTTGTCTTAAATCAGAGGGAGGGCAGTTAAGTCAGTTCATATTATATTCCAATAACCATGGTTTTATTTTATTATTTTTATTTTTTCACATTTCCCAAAAACACAATATTTCTGTGAGATATATTTTTTACGGTCCGTTTCATTTGTCTTGTGCCAAACAACATTTTTATGTCAATATCGTCTCTGCAACACTACAAAATCATCAGAAAAAATTCACAAAGAGTAAAAAGTTCTTGGATTAAAGTGTCTTGAAAAAAACCTACACTATACAGTAGTTCATTTTTGGGTGAAAACAAACAAAAAACAAATAAAAAGAGAGCAAAACTCACACGTGGGGGAACCCACTAATACGCCATTTTGAATTTTTCGTTCAAAGCTAGTGCATCCTAAAAATTGTGCGAACAATTATAAATTTTATTTATTAATAAATATTATATATCTTCCACAAAAACACCGAAGTATAACAATTTTAATAGTTGCTTAAATGGACGGCTGACATTATAAAACTAGCTCTAAACTATTCAACTTAAATAAGTTTTGTATCCAAATGACCTAAATAGACATTGATGTAAGTTTAGTAGGAAAAAAATTATCCTCAAGTGAATTACAATTTTTATAAATAAATTATAGAATTTATTAACTATTTTAAGAAATATTACTGAATTAAAATTTATAATTTTTCGCACAATTTTTAGGATATACTAGCTTTGAACAAAAAATTCAAAATGGCGTATTAGTGGGTTCCCGCACGTGTGAGTTTTGCTCTCTTTGTATTTGTTTTTTGTTTGTTTTCACCCAAAAATGAACTACTGTATAGTGTAGGTTTTTTCAAGACACTTTAATCCAAGAACTTTTTACTCTTTGTGAATTTTTCTGATGATTTTGTAGTGTTGCAGAGACCATATTAGCATAAAAAATGTTGTTTGGCACAAGACAAATAAAACGGACTGTAAAAATATATCTCACAGAAATATTGTGTTTTTTGGAAATGTGAAAAAATAAAAAATAATAAAATAAAACCATGGTTCTTGGAATATAATATGCACTGACTTACATTTGCTCTGTTATCAATAATTTACAATCATTGAGCTGAATCTTTTAAGGAGACTACAAAGTAAAAGGAACTGATAGTATATGCTAATACATATATTGTCATTAATAATTATATATATATATATATATATATATATATATATATATATATATATATATATATATATATATATATAAATATATATATATATTACACGCGTTGTTGAAGACCACAGAGTTTTCTTTCTTCGCTATCTTTCTTCGCTATCTTTCTTCGCTGTCTTTCTTGTTAATTGGTGGAGTGGTACCAGAAAACCGACGAATCATTCACCGCGTCAAGAAATTAACAAAAAAGATAGCAAAGAAAGAAAACTCTGTGGTCTTCAACGACGCGTGTATAATAAATGACTTGCTGCCGAAATATATATATATATATATATATATATATATATATATATATATATACAGGGTGGGCCAAAATAAGGGTCCTATCTTTAAATTTGAATAACTTGAATTTGAATAACTTCCACAAAATAAAAGTTAAACTCACCAAACTTTATGTGTGTGTAGACTGACCCTTCCGAGATTTTTTGAAATAAACAAAACAAATTTTAGCCGAAAAACACTTCTTAAAACTTACAAAAACTAAAGTATTGTTTTTTACACTGTTTTGAGTTTTTTAAGCAAAAATAATGTTTTCTAAATGAAGGTACGTTCCTTAGGGCTAATACGGCTCATGCTTGCTTCGGAAGGGGTCCTTTACTTATTCTAAAAAAAAAAATTTAAAAAAATCAATAAATAAAAAAGTTATGAATTTTTAAAAATAGGACCCTTATTTTTGCCCACCCTGTATATATATATATATATATATATATATATATATATATATATATATATATATATATATATATATATATATATATATATATATATATATATATATATATATATATATATATATATATATATATACAGGGTTTGGGCAAAATAATTAGAACACTTTTCAAATTTTAAGAAAGTTCATGGTGAACAGTTTGAGTGAAAAATACACTATTCAACTCAGCAGTTAGAGTAGTCTGGTGATTTCTTCCCATAATGTCGTTTAATATCTATTGGTCATGTCGATGAGTTTAGAAGTTTAGAATAGTTTTAGTTACTGGAGGTTTCTCCTTGCTTCAGTAATTCTTACATGGTCATAAATATGGTAGCCCTCGAAAAAAAAAATATTTTAACTGCCATACGACCTTCAACAATGTGCCCCTTTTTAAACTCAGTTCAGTCACGCATTGACATCCTAATCTTGCCAAAATCTGAAGAAGAAAAGCCCTTACAAACGCCATTGAAATAGTGCAGTAAAATGTGTACTTTTAACAGCTATAAAATCCAACAAAATAAATAAAAAGAAAATCGAAACTTTTTACACGAGTTGTAAGATTTTATTTTACGTTGATGTCGACGTCTCGCTCATTGTAAGCAGCCACAGAATGAAATATTCAAGTATATTGGCTCCTGATAATTGCAGGTGGACATGAAAATTCAAACAATAACACTTACGTTCAAGAGCCACACAGACGGTTAATATCGAGCGTGATTGACATTGGACATATTTTCCAAAGCCAATATTAATTACACATGTGGGAACCATAAAGTCTCTCTGTGTCTCTTCAAAGCGGATATTATTATCATTTTTTTTAATTTACGTGTTTGTCTCCAATTATCAGCAGTCAATATATTTCTACATTTTGGCCTGATGTAAATGAGACTCAGAGGAAAACTGACCCTGACAATATATATATATATATATATATATATATATATGAGAAATGAAGGATGAGAGTGATCCGACGCGATGGGAAATGAAAAAGGAAAAACCAAGATATATTTTTTATGTATTCATCAACGTTTCGTCTTTATTGTAAGACTTCCTCAGGATGATAATTTTAAGAAAAATGTCATGCAAGTACATCGAAATATTGGGTTGACATGATGGGTTGATAAGGAAAAGTAGTAGCCGTGGCTACTAAGAGCGCTGGACGAGGGTCCAGGTTGCGAGAAGTCAGTAGTGGCGAAGAGTGCAATGAATATGGAAATCTTTGAGTGGGTACCATTAAGGCAGCAGTGAAAAAGGGGAGGGTGAGGGTATTAGTGAATTTACCTTAGGGTGGGAGAGAGGAAAGGGGGGTCTGAGGTTTTTGTCGTGGTGAGGTGTGGCATGGATTTTGAGGGGCTGTGAAAAGAGGAGGAAAGGGGGAAACTCTGTTTGTTTGGTATGTAGGTGGTATTATATATATATATATATATATATATATATATATATATATATATATATATATATATATATTACATAAATTTATTTTAGTTAACACAAAGGTTCATGTTATAGCTCACTAGTGTATGACTAGATCTCTTAATTTAACATCATGTAAACCTTAGTTATTCAGAGAGCAACGTCCTATATTTCTTTCAAGAACACGTTTATGGTATAGACGGACTGCTAAGTAGCGAAATTTCGGTGCCTTTACACATAAAAAAAATAAAGAAAAGAGTAAAAATGAAGAAAAAAGAAGGAAATGAGGAAATGGTTTTAAATTCAAATGATTGCGTTGGTGGAAAACATTTATTATTTATATGTTAACTTCGAAGTATGAGAAAGGAAGAATGAAAGTAATTCGACGTAATGGGAAATGAAAAAGGAAAAAACAAGAGATAGTTTTTATATATTCATCAACGTTTCGTTTTAATTGTAATACTTCCTCAGGATGATAATTTGAAGAAAAATGTCATGCAAGTACATCGAAGTTTTGAGGTTTACATGGTGGAGAGATGAGGGAATGTAGTAGCCGTGGCTACTATGAGCGCCGGAAGAGAGTCCAGGCTGCAGAAGTCAATGGTTGCTAAAGAATGAAATGAATATGGAAAGCTTTGAGTAGATACGATTGAGGCAGCTATGAAATGGGGAGGGGTGAGAATATAATTGAAATTGCCTTAGGGTGAGAGAGGTAAAAGGGGGCTTTTTGTCATGGTAAGGTGTGGCATGGATTTTAAGAGGCTGGGGAAAGAGGAGGGAGGGGGAACCACTGTGTGTTTAGCATGTAGGTGGTATCATAGTGGTAGAAAAAGGTTTGAAGAAATGAAGACAACGTTTAAAATAGTGGGGGTGGTATGAATATGATTGAAATGGTCAAAAGGGTGGGAAAGGTGAAAGGAGTGAGGTGGGATTTTTATTGTGGTGAAGTGTGAGATTTTTTAAGGCCAGAGGGAAGGAGGGGTACTGACCAGGTGGCTATGTCAGGAATGTGTGAGCATATGTGTGTTTGAAAGAATGTGTAGAAGTGTGCTGGAGACGAGAGGGGTGGGGTGGGCATGAGAGGAAAGAAAATGATTTTTATTTTAGGGGAGTGATAAGTAAAATGTGGTTTCGTTATTGAAAGAAAAATTGGTTTGAATATCTAAATATTTGTAAGGATGTGTAAATTGTGTTTATTTGTTAAGCTGTTATTTGCAGTATATTCGTAGTAGGTGATTCATGAGTACGTGAATGAATAAATATGTGAAAAAAGGAGTCAGCACATAAGTGTGTATGTGAGGAGTTGTATATATGTGCAAGTGAGAACGATAAAAGGAAAGGTTAGCCATGATCTAGGTTTAATTTTTGTTCGGCCAGGATAATTTTGCTTATTAGGGGGGATAGATTGTAGAAACCATTTCGTTGTCTGATGGTTTTAAAGTCTGTGATGAGTGCTGTTTCAAGTAGTCTTCGCCGAGCTTTGTTATGAATGTGTTTGATGATTTTGGCCTGTTCGAACTTGAAAGCATGATCGTGTTCTAACACGTGGGAAAAAGTGCACTGAGAGAGTTATTGTATTTTTTTATATCCCTTTTGTGTTCGCTCAGTCTTTTTTTCAATTCACGTTGCGTTTCCCCCACGTAAATGTGATGACAGTGTTTACATGGGACGGTATATATGCCGGCATGGGATGTGAGTCAAATCTTATCATTTTGATGAATATATAAAAACTATCTCTTGGTTTTTCCTTTTTCATTTCCCACTTTGAAGTATGCGTTTATCGATTTTTATCGATTTAACAAAAACACTGTACACAAGAGAGTAAAACAAATACAGTAAACCTATTACAATATGAACTTTTATATGAAAAAATAGGGTTAAATAAGTATTTCCCTTTGATAGATTGTGAGTGAAAAAAAAATATGGATAAGTTAAATAAATGTTGGATACATTTAAATTTTTCCAGTCTGATTGGGTAATTCTTTATACACTGATGAAGCCTCCTCATGAAAATCGGGGATATTTTGTATATCATGAAAATGTATGTTCTTGAGATGGGCAGAAACAATTGTTTGTAGATAAAAGTGTTTTTAGAAGAAATATGAAATATTGCGTTCTAAATTACTATGGTTACATGAATTTATATATATATATATATATATATATATATATATATATATATATATATATATATATATATATATATATGAAGGAATCAAGTGTAACTAAGTTACTGCCATCTCTTGCACTATGCACTATGGATTATCATTTCTGTCACACTTGGGATGACTATTTATGTCCATGAGAGAACAACTTTTTAGAGATGGTTTACAAGATCTTGATGGATTGCATAATATGTGCGAGGCCTGTCTAAAAAGTATTCGACGTTAGGCCAGAAAAAATATTTAACTTACGTGACCGGGTTGGGACACTAATCCCCTTCAAAGTAGGCCCCTTGTGCTTGCACACACTTAACCCACCGATCCATCCACTGCCGGAAACACCTCTGGAAGTCATCTTTTGGAATGGTGTTCATCTCCGCCGTCGCACTAGATTCAGCAGGTGTTTGGAGAAGATGCGATGTGTAACACAAATTAAGAAGTGGTTCAACCGATTCAAAAATGGCCGCACATCAGTGGAGAGTGACCAGCGTTCTGGCAGACGCCAAACTGCTCTGAGTGCATATTCCACCACTTCTGGTCCTATTTGCCCTTCATTACCACCTGTTATCTTATGTTCACTATTGATCGGATGGATGTAAAGATACATAAACACACATCTCGTCAGTATGGTTCTTTATATATCTATGTGTATACATTTTTATTTATTCAAAGTCCAGCTTCCTCAGGTTTGATGAAGTTAGACTTTGAATAAAGTCACAGCTGAAAAATGTATGCACATATGTCGCCAAAAATGTCTGTATAAATAAAACTTTATACTAAAATACAGATCTACTTGTTATTGAACACTATCTTATAAACACTGTAGCTCCATTGGATTAACATCCATGAACCAACAACCATACAAATATATATATATATATATATATATATATATATAATTATTATTATTATTATTATTATTATTATTATTATTATTATTATTATTATTATTATTATTATTATTATTATTATTATTATTAAGGAATATTTTTAGTTAAAATAAAAATAAAAAATTCCCCCCTTCAAAGAAATATTTTTAGTTCAAAAATTATTTATTTTAAAAAATTTTCACCCCCCAATTTTTTTTACCCTCCCCCACCCAAAGAAATATATTTTGTAAAAAAAAACATTCCCCCCTCCAATTTTTTTTTACTCTCCTTTACACAAAGAAATATTTTTAGTTAAAAAAAAAAAAAAAAAAAAAAAAAATCACCACCTTCCCAGCCATCGACACCTCTAAAAAAGGAGGAGGTAATGTCTGGACGGACGGTATCATGACAACAGAGCAGATACTACACTATGCCCCTGAATTGAGCATTTACAGATAGCACATTAGTCTGAAATAATATATACTATACTATTTTATAAGTACAATAGTCTTAAATAGTATAGTCTGGGCTTGAGACAGACAGTTATATAAACTTCATTATCTATATATTAATACGATAGCGTGTGTGTTCGTGTGTCACGCTTACATCAAAAGCTCTGCGGATGCGTGCCGCACCTAGATTTGGGAAAGCATTAAAGTCACCTAATTTTCGTAATATTTTCAAGCATATCCCTTTGGTGCAACAGTTAGCGACGTATGATTTTGACGTCGGTTTTTGACGTCGGCCCGACTAGTTTATAGCTCGATCTCAACCAACCTCTAAGATTTTTTTCTACATCGAAGTGGGGGGAGGGAGGTAGGGAGGGGACGACTGGGAAGACACATATTCACACGATAGCGTGTGTTATTTTGTATGTCACGCTTACATCAAAAGCAACGACCTTCCAAATCTTTGTATGCTACTCATGAATTAGATTGAATAACACATAAAAGGTTCTTGGTCTTTTGGCTAAGATCAAAGTGTAGTATCTGTTCCGATGGATACTGCACCCTATAGACCGGTATTGTCTTGGCCTTCGGGGCTTGATTCCGCCGGTCTATGGGTCTGTCCTGTGCAGTTCTAGGAGGTCCACCCTCCCAGGCTTCGCCTTCCCTCTTTGGGGAGGAGTAAGTGTATTGCTTACTGAGGCGCCCCTACCGGGGAATGCCGACGGGGCTGCTCAGGCAATTTTTAATGGCCAGAGTGCTCACCTTCTCGGGCGCTGGCTTTTCAAACCCCACTTTCCCGACCCGAGCTTGGGTCACATTTTACTTGTGGGAGTAAGATAAAACTGGCCTTGTGCCTAACTCCTGTAGCGGAGTAAATAAAAAAAAAATACTGCACCCCATACTGGTGTTGTCTTGGCCTTCGGGTCTTGATTTATGCCGGTCAATGGGTTTGTCCTGTGCAGTTCTGGGAGGTCCACCTTCCAAGGCTTTGCCTCCCCTCTTTGGGGAGGAGTAAGTTTATTGCTTACTGTCTGAGGCGCCTCTACCGGGGAATGCCGACGGGGCTGCCTAGGCAATTTTTAAACCCCACTTTCCCGACCCGACCTTGGGTAACATCTTACTTGTGGGAGTAAGATAAAAACTGGCCTTGTGCCTAACTCCTGGAGAGGAGAAAATCAATACTCATTAATTAGAGTCAAATTTAATTTAATCTAAAGCATTTACAAAGTAAGGTTTAGTCGTCGAAATATTACCTTCACTAGAAATATTGTATATAAAGAAGTTTTGTAAATTGTTTCATGTATTGTTCATTTTTATAAAATAAATATACAAGTCAAATCTTATCATATTTTATTCAAACATGTATAGGTTAGGAACAAGATAATTAGTATTAAAAACATCATTTCGTGTAATTTACACAGGCCCCGCTAGTTAATAGATTATTATTATTATTATTATTATTATTATTATTATTATTATTATTATTATTATTATTATTTATAAAATAATTATTCATGGAAGTACGTTTTTACGTCTACGACTCTTCAGCGTGGCTGCACTTTTGGTAAAATTCGAAATCGTGATTACAGTTACTGTAAGCCGGCACTCTTACCGATTAGGTTATAGAATCTCACTTGAATTACTGGTCATTTTATCGCTAATAAATGCGTACATATTAATTTTTTTTATTATATAAGGGCAGATTATCAGTGTTTAATAGATTCTCCTTCCTCTACTCTTACTGCACCCCATAGACTGGTATTGTCTTGGCATTCGGGGCTTGATTTACGCCGGTCTATGGGTCTGTCCTGTGCTTCGTTTCCCCTCTTTGGGGAGGAGTAAGTTTATTGCTTACTGTCTGAGGCGCCACTACCGGGGAATGCCGACGGGGCTACCTAGGCAATTTTGAATGGCCAGAGTGCTCACCTCTCGGGCGCTGGCTTTTCAAACCCCACTTTCCCGACCCGACCTTGGGTCACATCTTACTTGTGGGAGTAAGATAAAACTGGCCTTGTGTCTAACTCCTGGAGAGGAGTAAATAAATACTCTTCTCGTCCCACCACTTTTCATTTCATTCTTTGTTACATAATGTACAGTAGTGATTAGACGAACGAATGGAAATATGCATAGATACCACCACTCCCATCCCCACCCACATACAGACACATCTCTATTTATATAAAGTTAGGTTACCCTAAACCACATACAGACACATCTCTATTTATATAAAGTTAGGTTACCCTAAACCACATACAGACACATCTCTATTTATATAAAGTTAGGTTACCCTAAACCACATACAGACACATCTCTATTTATATAAAGTTAGGTTACCCTAAACCACATACAGACACATCTCTATTTATATAAAGTTAGGTTACCCTAAAGCACATACAGACACATCTCTATTTATATAAAGTTAGGTTACCCTAAACCACATACAGACACATCTCTATTTATATAAAGTTAGGTTACCCTAAACCACATACAGACACATCTCTATTTATATAAAGTTAGGTTACCCTAAACCATATACAGACACATCTCTATTTATATAAAGTTAGGTTACCCTAAACCACATACAGACACATCTCTATTTATATAAAGTTAGGTTACCCTAACCCACATACAGACACATCTCTATTTATATAAAGTTAGGTTACCCTAACGCACATACAGACACATCTCTATTTATATAAAGTTAGGTTACCCTAAACCACATACAGACACATCTCTATTTATATAAAGTTAGGTTACCCTAAACCACATACAGACACATCTCTATTTATATAAAGTTAGGTTACCCTAAACCATATACAGACACATCTCTATTTATATAAAGTTAGGTTACCCTAAACCACATACAGACACATCTCTATTTATATAAAGTTAGGTTACCCTAAACCACATACAGACACATCTCTATTTATATAAAGTTAGGTTACCCTAAACCACATACAGACACATCTCTATTTATATAAAGTTAGGTTACCCTAAACCACATACAGACACATCTCTATTTATATAAAGTTAGGTTACCCTAAACCACATACAGACACATCTCTATTTATATAAAGTTAGGTTACCCTAAACCATATACAGACACATCTCTATTTATATAAAGTAAGGTTACCCTAAACCACATACAGACACATCTCTATTTATATAAAGTTAGGTTACCCTAAACCACATACAGACACATCTCTATTTATATAAAGTTAGGTTACCCTAAACCATATACAGACACATCTCTATTTATATAAAGTAAGGTTACCCTAAACCACATACAGACACATCTCTATTTATATAAAGTTAGGTTACCCTAAACCATATACAGACACATGTCTATTTATATAAAGTTAGGTTACCCTAAACCATATACAGACACATCTTTATTTATATAAAGTTAGGTATGTGTAGATGTTTATACATATTTGTCTGTACAGGATTCACTCTTAAATAAATTAACTGATCATCATGAATTTTGGAACAAAGCTGCTAGGCGTAAATGGTCGTAATATAAGCTATATTTAATTTCATTTAATTTTATGCAAAGAAGGTAAAAAAAAGAGGGGAGGGGGGGAGAGCCCTTAGAGAAAATTCAGATATTTCCGATTTTTGTAAAATTTTAACAAATAGGTATTAAACATAAATGAATAAATATTTTCCAAATTTCAATTTCTTTGGAGTATTTTAAAGGGATTTTAAGAGGGCATAATATGGGAACAACTTCTCATTTAAAAATTCAAATATTTCAGATTCGTATTAAATTTTATCCATAATTATTAGACATCAGTTAAACATAATTCCATGAATTTCAATTTTTTCTTAAGACCCCTCTAAATTTTAGACATTTTCTAGATTCAAAATGATGTAATGAATATTGATAAAAAATCGAATAAGGATACTAGACATAAGGTTCAATAGCTTTATATCTTGAATTTAATCTTCGTAAGGAGCATAAAAGTGGTGCAAAACTGTTCTGCTTGAAGAATTAATTCGACCCGTCCCGGAACAGGTATTCTTCTGGAATATATATATATATATATATATATATATATATATATATATATATATATATATATATATATATATATATATTGTGTGTATTTAGGCAGCATATTTTCATTTAGGCAAACATTATTAAATAACACGGAGTGGTTTTGTTTGATGCGACTTTTTTTTATTTTTTAAATTTTCCGAATTGTCCATCTAATGCAAAAAAGAAAAAGGAATGGAACAAGAAACCCATGGATCATATTTACATCAATTTGACCGAAACATTAGATGGACAATTCGGAAAATTGAAAAAAAAAAAAAAAAGTCGCATCAAATAAAACCACTCCGTGTTATTTAATAATGTTTGCCTAAATGAATATATATATATATATATATATATATATATAGTATACACTTTTCTTCATACAAACGTTATTGCTTACATATGTGCATACATGTTTCGGTTGTACTTTTCACAGAGAGTCAACCTCTTCAGACCAAAAAAAACGAGGACGTGAAATGAGATTGGAAAACATTTTTATTAAGTATTTTTTTTGGGGGGGGTGGGGATGGGACATGTTTATAATTTCACCGGTCAAGCTTAGTATCGAATTACATTCTTTACTCGTTAACCCTTTCAATTCGTTTCTATCTTTTTTATTATCTTTATTACTTTTATCATTCATTTTAAAACCCTTGTTCCTTACTTGTTCTTTTTATTACCTACCAATTAAACACACAAAGTCTTAATCTACATAGATACATGTTAACGCATTAATATCTCATCATATATACACACAAATATATACCTAGATAACCATACATACATGTCCATATCAACATACTCTGATCTCTATATAGAAACATAAAAGCACACGTCTGCAGATACACAAGTACACACATACACATACGTATATCAAAATATTAAAAAATACACAAATTTTATGTATGCATATATATATATATATATATATATATATATATGTATATATATGCACACATACAGATTCACATATGCACATCCATTCTCATATATATATATATATATATATATACACATATTGCCCCGGCTACATCCCCTTTTCCACTGATTAGTGCAGCATAACATATTTAATATATATATTCTAACAGTTATTGAATACATTCACTATAAACACAGTTTATACATACATACATACATACATACATACATAATCTACACGTGTGTTAACTTGTAATAATGCATAACTAACGATACGTATATCCATCTATACCTACGTATATATATATATATATATATATATATATATATATATATATATATATATATATGTGTGTGTGTGTGTGTGTAAATACATTTACTACTTATATTTTACTTATACTCTCAAATATTGGCATACCAGATATACACATGCATATATAAACACCTACTCACGTCTATGTACATATGCATATGACACATGCACAACTACACACAATGACATTTAAATACGCCCATTAACCTACGCATACGTACACAGAAAGTAAATATAAAAAATATAAAACTTTACACCCGTATAAACATAACTATACAAATATAAAATTAATCTATATATCCATATACATACGTACGCATACATCTAAACATATGTATACCCTATTTACCTACATATACACGCACACTCATATACACACACACAACATATATATATATATATATATATATATATATATATATATATATATATATATATATATATATAATATTTGTTTTGTTTATTATCTGTGTATTTATACGTTTCGGCCTTTATAATCGGGACTCATCAGCATAGAGATATAACTATTCATTACTGGTCATGCGATTCGAAACCCCGGATTCAGAGTATTTTACAACTCAAATCCCGACATCTAGAACCACTGGGCCACCGCTGAATAGCGAATAAACAGTGATAATTTTAACACTTTATCCGGCGGCTTGACGTCATAAGAGCGTTCAACTTGATACACACATACACATACACACACATACACATGTGTATAAATACATGTGCATGTATGCATACATACACATGCACATACAATACCCATATTTCTATCATTAAAACTTAAGTGTTTATATCATTCAGTATTGCTCCTTTTTAGCTATCTCTGTTCTATTAGCTTACATTTTTATACCTGCTCTAGTATTAAGGCAAGGAACTTACAAGACAAGCACCATGAAGGCAAGCACACCAATTAAGTACAGCGTATGTAATTGTAATAGTTCATTCTATATAAATAAGTGAGAACCATGAGGAAGTACTAACATCAGATCCCTATAGGGTGAGGTGTAGTGATTTTCGATAATATAGATTACTTTAGTACAAAAATATAAAAACACAAAAATTAAAAACACAAAAATAAAAAATAGAAAATTAAAATAGACCATTATTGGTCCCCCAATTTATAAAATCGGGGACCTATGTTTTGAGGCATTTCCGTCCGTCCGTCCGGATTTTTCTCCGCAACCATCCATTGAATTTCTCTGAAATTTTGCATGAAATTGTAACTTTCGTCAGGTTAGAAAGTGATATAAAATGAGCATCCTTGACCTCAGAAAAATTCTGGTTCGCGCCTCCAGGGGGTCAAAGGGGAGTCAAAAATGACCCAAATTGCCCAAATTTATTGCATTTTACACTCGCCACATCGAGTCACATACAGAGGGGGACCACGCACGCGCGGCTTGTATAAACAATGAAGTGAAGGTCAATAAAGTCAAAATAACAATTACATTTCAATGCGACGTAATAGTAATTATTCGACATCAGTATTTGTATTCTAAAGTACTCAACGTCAGACAGTAAACGAGTTTAAACTGCAAACATTTCAAGGAACATACACTAAGCAGGTCAAAGATTGTGTGCTCATATGTATAGGAATGTCATATGTGAACACCCTACAGAGCCCTGACCATGTTTTGCTAGCTCGTGGCCGTCGTTATAGCAGGCCTAACGACTGAGTCGAGATTTTCTAGTGGTGTCATTGGTTGTGGTTCTTAGACCCACGATCAACCAGGACCGGAAGTTAGCCGTGCAGTAATGCGCATGCGTGCGTCTTTAATAAAGATTCATATACAGCATGGATTATTCATTCACTTAGAAATCATATTTAAATTGTTCCTGCTATTGTGACGTTATTCACTACCAAGAACACAGCTACTCTCCTAAAGATTATTCATTCACTTGGAAATCATTGTTACCTTGTTCATTTTTTCAAACGTATTTAATTTTTTTAAGCGAAAGACATTTTTAAAATCCATCATGGCGTTCAAAGATAAGGCATTGCATTATATTACGACAGCCGTGATTAAAGTTGGAATTTCAAGTTTTAAAAAAATAAATTAGAATTGTATTTCGAGATGAAATATACAATTTTAGAATCATTAATACATTTCATTCAAATCCCCCCCAAAACAAAACATGACAAATTTTTACTATATTGTATAAAAACTTCGTTTTGCGAAAAACAAAAAAACACATACATTTTAATTTATTGCAATACATGTTCTATGAATTAGTTGAATTATTGATTATGTGTTGCTTTAATGAATTCGTAATTTTTCATGTTTGATTTATTTTTAAGTTAAAAATAACAAAAAAAACATTTATTATAACATTGTAATAAAATATAGTTTTATTATTATGTTTGTTTTATACCATTTTAAAGTATAAAAAGAATTTCAGAAACTATATTTTATTACAATCTTTTGGCCAAAATGTTACTTTATTGAAAATAAATTTTATTGTTTTTCTTTCAGAAACTATATTTTATTAAATAAATAGATTTATTAAAATGTTTTAATCTATTTGGTCGTTATTAATACGGAATTGAGGGGCTTTTTTTCGTAATATATGAGAACTATATTTTAAAAGATTTTTTTTTATTGTTAACATCTACGATTCTTTATTTTCATAAAAAATACATTTATGCACTTTTTTGTTACTACCCTGTGATATAACTTAAGTAAAAATGTGTTTTTATTGTTACAAAAAAAGAAAGAAACTTCATTTATTCTTTGGAGAAAATCAGAGCAACTCATATTATTCAGCTAAAACTAATTATAATGAAATGTTCATATAAAGAATAAAACTCTCTAAAAAAGGGATTTGTATTCTTGTGTTTATAAACCAAGAGATATTCTCATACTAGTATTTTCATTCGATGTAGACCAGGTTGCCATAACAATCAACTCAAACATAAAAATAATCCGGAAAAAATGAACTTATTTAAAGAATGAATATTAAATCAAACAAATTATTTTTCAAAGAAAAATTGTCATGTTTTAAAAATTAAAAAATTGATGACAACACCATTTTATTATTAAGTATTAATTTAATGTTTGTTGTTTAGCCTACGCAAATTACACAAAATAATGCATTTACACTAAAATTTCTAATGAAGTAATAGATTAATTATATTCAGTGATCATTAGTTAATAAATACTGAAAATCTCATTAAAATTGGTTGATTTCCTGAATTTATATGAATTTTTAAGTAAAGAGAGGAGTCAAAATGGCCATAGGCTAACTATTCAACAGATCTCGTTTGTTACTTTAGAGCATGACGTCATTTTTCAGTGAACAGGCCTGCTATAACGATGGCCACGGTAGAATGGAACTCACTGCCAGTGATCGTTAATTAATAAGCACTGAAAATTTCATTAAAATTGGTTGATTTCCTGAATTTTGGTGAAATTTTAAGTGTAGGGAGGGGTCAAAAATGCCCATAGTCTGACGTCATTTCCCAGTGACCAGGCCTGCTATAACGACGTCCACGCCTAGCTCCCCTTCACCTCCTACAACTCTCCTAACACATAACCAAACAATCTTTGACCTAGACGTTTTGTTTTCTCTTTCAAAGATAAATTAATAAATTGATTCAAATAGTATTTCGTCCTCTTCCCTTAAAAAATTTAATGTTATACCGGTTAAACCATGGCTTGCCGCCTACTTTTTTTCTCTCCAATTTTTACTATATTCATCTCTCCAACTTACTAATAATCCTACACTCTCTGCCACTGCCACCATTTGATTGTTTCTCATATTTTTATTTTCTTGCTAATATCGGCCGCAAGCTCTGAGCCTGCTGGCGAAAAATGTTTTTACGTGTATGATTTTATCTTCAAACAGATCATCCTGAGGAAGTCTGACAATAAAGACGAAACGTTGATGAATACATAAATATGTTTTTGGTTTTCCTGTTTCCTTTTCCATTACGTCGGAACATTTTATTCCTGTCTTTATCATATATATATATATATATATATATATATATATATATATATATATATATATATATATATATATATATATATATATATAATACAATGGATGATGAGTGACTTGAATTTAGTTTTCTTAAAAAGATAAATTAAATTATAAAAATAAAGATCCAAACGATTTATTAAAATCGTTATTTCTTTTATTAATAAAAGTAAAATAATAATTATCGGCTTTGACTCGAGGAAATTCCACAGATGGTTTATCTGTTTATCTTCTTCGTCGTTCAACCACCTTTCACTAACTTCGTCTTCATACCGAGTCCCCTCTTCCCATTACTAACTCCTCAAACCAGAAGTGGGCTCCTCCAACGTCCTCTTCTTTGTAACACATCCTTTAAACTCTCTACTAATAAAACCGTGACACAAAAGGAAGGAAGGAAGAAACGAACGTACTAGCATATAAGTAGACCTAGCTTAGAGAGACGATACAAGCTTTGGAAATGTTAGCTAAGAGAAATGAACTTGTTTTGCTCACCTGTCACTCAACCTCCAAGACAGCACCAAGCGTCATCGGTGAATGTCTGCTGAAAGGTTACTGAGTGCTATCGTTCAAAAAAGTTCAAATACCAATTTAGCGAAATCTAAGTTATCTGTTAAATACACTGAAGTTATTTTACAAAGTACTTTTTTAATTGTTTACTAATGAGTCACCACTTATCAAGGCTAAACACTACTCGAGGATAAAAATAAATACAAGGGAGAGATTGTCAGTTTAAAGAAGAATATTACGAGAGGATTTCCTGAAAACACTACACTTGCCTAGCATTGAGGTTATTCTAAGGATGAATCAATTATGCTGGCATGGTCATGTGGAACGTTCATCCTCCTGGATAAACTGCTACAGAAGCATGAATGTCCTAAATCGCAGGAAGATTGGCCGGCCAAGAAAAACATAGAAGCAAGTGATTGGACAAGACCGCAGAGTGGAATTTGGAGACTGTTGACTCGCTGGACGGTGAGAAATGGAGAGTGAGCTTGCATAATATCAGAAAACGTATGACCCTTGAACAAGGGAAAAGTGAAGTTAAATGAAGAGAAGACGATAGAATTATGAATGGAATGAACTAAACTTGATTACTTTGATTTCCACTAATTGTACTTTCTTTCCCTTTGAACAGCAGCGTCTATCATTACAAAACATTATTTTTCCAAGGGGAATGGAGATCTATAATCCCCTGTTTGTGTTGTATAGAGTTTTCCTGTGTTTTTAGAAATACGGAATACTGGAGAGTTGCTTGTCCTATCCTGCCCCCTGAGACTGAATGATTGTGATATTGGATTTCTATGTCTATGACATTGTAATTGTTGACATTGGACTTGAAAACAACCATGTTGCAACATGCAAGATAGCATCTCCGTGGTAAGGTTTGGTAGTTTGGTAGTTTTGTTTTACGGCATATCAACCCTTTTTGGGTTATTTAATGCCGAATCTGATCTTGTTTTCTTCTCTTTTTTGTTTCTTTCCCCTTTTAATATCTGTTTCTATTTAACCCATAGTTGGGACCCTAACAGGTACTACCACTCCGGGTCAGGGTGGACCTGGGAGCAATGGTAATTAAGAGGAGGCTCCACATTCCCCAAAGTCCGTAAGCCGGATCTCACCATCGGATGTAGTTTAAGGTCATATCCAGGACCGGGAGTAGGGTAGGAAAAATAAAAAAGGGGAGGGAGAAAGGGAGAGGGGCTGTTGTTTTTGTTTTTGGTTTTGTAGAACATAATTAAGTTTTACAAACAAAAAAACAAAAAACGTCAATGTAGGTGAATTTCGTCTCAGGGAGCCACAGGGCAGCCTGATCTGGTATCACCAGTCTCCGTGGTAAGGCATTCCACAGATGAGAAGCTCTTGTAAAGAAAGTGTTCACGATGGCCTATCTATTTGAAAGTTCCATGGTTAGGTCCCGACGGCCTTGACATCATCAAAAGGATTTCTTCTTTTACTGAACATTGTTTTTCTAGCAACCATGCTGAGAGTAGTTTACACGACTCAAACCTTTTTCTCTTCTTTCTGTAAGGATGTTTTGCCAGCCATTCAAAAGAATTCCATTGTTTACAAATGTCTATGTCAGTGTAGAGGTGACTACGTTGGTAAAACATCCCAAAGATTAGAAATGAGAATAGCCCAACACATACCATGTGATATTCGCTTACACAAGGTTTCAAGATCATCCAGAAACTTTCAAGCACATACATCTGCCACCGGTAATCACTTAGTTGGTACAAATACTTGTTCTGACCAGTATTCCAATGAGTGTTTTTTTCTGTTTTACACAGTGCCAGGTCGAACTATCATCTCAATATTATTGAAGCGTTAGTTATTAACAACTTTTCGACCTAGCCTGTGTAGAGAAAAGATTTTGAAACATCAGTTTGAGATCTTCCATGATTCTAACCCCCCATAACGTTGAGAGATACACTTCCCCATTTTTTCTTTCAATTGATTTCTCCAACTGAAACATTTTTTTCTTTTATTTCTCATCTGATGTTCTTACTTTTTAATTTATCATTCTGATGTTTTCTCTTAGAGGGTCAGACGATAAGGCCTTAAGGAAAATTTTAGCAATTTTTCTTATTTCACCTCCCCGCCCCGTTTCATTGATTAAAAATAATGTTTCCTCTGAAATTTATCTTACCATTTTGTTGTACTAGTAATCTACTTATATATATATATATATATATATATATATATATATATATATATATATATATATATATATATACTGATGATTCGATTATGGTGAAATGTATGTATATGTAGATAATAATTAAATGTTTATTATTAAATAATTATTTATAGCCCCCTTTTTGGATTAGCTTTTTAAGAGAAAATAAAATACACTGTCTAATATAAGCTAAAATGCGAAGTTTATATCCACATGATCTGGTAAACACTGTTAAGATGGCTGACTATATTATCCGCTTCATGACATAAATAGGATGTATTCCTCGGCTTGTCGCATAGCTGTTGAATTGCCCATTTGGTTAGAGCACCGGAAACGGAATTAAATGTTCTTTGTGTTAGGTGTTCGAATTGTGCAACAGGCTGCACAGTTATCTTCCGCACTGATTATTTCATTAGAATAAAACGTATACGTATGTGGATAATATATATATATATATATATATATATATATATATATATATATATATATATATGTCTGTGTGTGTATGTTAAGTTATGTAAATATATTTATGCCAATTCCGTAGGGAATCGTCAGGCTATAATGCATAGAATTCATGTTATCAGGTGTTTTTATATATACACGTGTTTTTTTTTATCTAGCTAGCTAACCAATCAGATTCTTTGTTATTCTCTCCCACTGGTCAATGTTTCCATTAGCCAATTTCAGCGCTTCTCACAAACAAAGGTTTGACTGACTTTTACTTCCTATTAGTTTGTTCTATTTTGTATAGGAGTGACTCACTCTGTTTTGTGAATGTGTCGAATTAATAGGTGCCCTTATTTCAACACGTTCGTGGTTTAATTATTTTATTTATTCATTTATTTGTATGTATTATTATCCTAAGGTAAAATTTATTCTATGTAAACAGTTGTTTGCTATTTCACTTTTAGAGTTTAATAGGTTTTGGAGGACTTTAAAGTTTAGAATTTCAAATTTCTCATTCAGACATAATCTACATTGGCCGTCTAAATTACTACGTGTACTGGCCTGTCGTACTAATATATATATATATATATATATATATATATATATATATATATATATACATATATATATATGCGTGTGTGTGTGTGTGTGTGTGTGTGTGTGTGTATGTATTACACCGCTCTCATTTTTACACTCATGTTTGCGTAATTAATACCATTAAATAAACGGTTATTTGAGTACACCGAGCCAGGAAGCGTTTAGTTAATGATATTACCTATGCAAACACGAATTTGAAAAAATAATTAAAAAAAGGGTATTTTATAGAATCACTCCTGCGTTCAAAAGTTTTTTCTATGTATTTTGAGCCGTTGCAAACGAATACGTTATTTAAATCCATGGCAAATTAATAAGTTTAAAAATATTTTCATTTTTAATTATGATCTTTTTCGTGTCTTTTTTCTACCTAATTTCCCTGTTACGGCCATACTTTGTGCACATAATATATATATATATATATATATATATATATATATATATATATATATATATATATATATATATATATATATATATATATATATATGATATACCTGCATCTACTTTCTTTTCCATATATCTTTGTGTAACTGTCGTTGGCTTTCACTAACTGTGACAAAGGTGTGTATCTTTGTTTTCGCACATCGGGTTGACTGTAACTTACAGTGTTTTAAGATATTGTCAAGGACATTCTCCAATGTTGTTTGAGATTTGCTCTATACAGATGATGTGAATCTTATGGCTCTCTCACAGAATGATATGCAGGATATCATGGATCGCTTTGCATGGGCGTGTAGAAGGCTGGGTGTCACAATAAGCCTGGGCAAGACAAAGGCTATGTTTGCCCCAGCCGTTGGTAACTCGTATCAGGAACCGGGTATATTTGTTTAAGGCCACATACTGTCTGTAGTGGATCGTTTTATGTATCTGGGTAGTGTTATTTTGAGGAATGGGTCGTTGGATTCTGAGATAGATGGACGTATTGAACAGGCTGGTGTGTCTTTTGGTCATTTGGAGAAGCAGGTGTGGGCACCACGTGATATCAGGCTGGAAACTAAGATCTCTGTGTATGAGGCCTGTGTGGTATTAACTTTGTTGTATGCTTGTGAGACATGGACCACTTACAAAGCTCATATTCGCCCGCTGGCGCGTTTCCAGCAGAATTGCCTTAGGAACTTGCTTAAAATCCGTTGGGATAGCTTTACCCCTGATACCAAAGTGTTGGAACGAGCTGTTGTTCCAAGCATCGAGTCTCGTCTAAGTAAACGCAGACTTCGTTCGGCTGGTCATCTTATTCGTCTGACTGATGACAGACTGCCCAAACAGGTGAACTATGTGGAACTAACTGTGAATACTTGCCCACAGCATAAACGTTGTAAGCGATTCAAAGATTGCCTCAAAGACGATTTGAAGTGCTTTGGAATTGATGTTGGAGGGTGTGAGGGAGTGGCTGCAGATAAGTCAAGCTGGAAGAAAGCGCTTTTTGAAAAGAATAGGATGAAACACCAGCAGTGGAAGACAGCAGCGAGGAAGAGACGGGACATAACACATCCAGCAACATGGCGCATCTAAGATTCCAAGCGTGCAACTTTGT
>OY744525.1:60209327-60251827 GCA_963556195.1 Sepiola atlantica
GTTCTTTTAAGCCTCACCTTGCATCGATAGAACCAATCAATCAATCGATTGGCCTTGCTATTTATACACAATCGTCTAACTTGATGCAGGAAATGGCTGAAGCAAAGAGGTTTCGTTTTATTTCTCAAATATACAGTGTTTGGGGTAAGGGTGTTACAGGAGGGTTGAATGGGTCAGAAATGGGGGCTCTCTCTAGAAGTCTTCACGGTGGTGGGCCATGGTCCTTTGCGGCAGCTTTCAGACTGCCCCCCGGGGGTCATTGGGAAATGGCAGCAACATCTGATTTGTATAAGCACCTTGAGAGGGTGTTGACTGGGCAGTTCATTGTCTCTTTCACTGGTTTCATTGGGGGGCCCTTTAGCTGGTCTGGTAGGGATGAGTGTGGATTATAATATTGGAAGGAATAGAGGTCTGAAATTAGAAGAAAACAAATATATATAAGCATAATCACACATATAAAGGTTTATTATCATACTAAAGTGGAGTTAATCAACGTTTGTTTCTTTAAGTTTTTTTTTCTATATATTTTAATCACACAAAATACATGGTAAAATATTCTTCAGTCTTGGGATTGAGTTATGTTTGAAAACCTTCCATTTTAATATTTCTAATTAGCCGTAATTTACAAATAACTCATCAAGTGACCCATTTCTTACTAACTTTCGATCTATATCTCGCACCTTCAATCAATGTATGTTGTTTGTACACCCTCGCTTTTTTATACGTTGGCTATTACTCTCGCTTGTATCTCTCTCACCCTAGCTCTCTCTCTCTCTCTCTCTCTCTCCCTTTCTTTGTTTAATCACAGTTGAAAATAATAAAGAAAAGAAAGAATAAAAAGATTGGAATAAACCATTATAAACAAAAGGGAATATCACCACAAGTATTAATATTATTTAACCCATAGTTGGAGAGAGAAAAGAGGGAGAGCGGAAAGAGAGAGAGAGAGCAGAAAGAGACTATTTTAAGATTTGTCATTTTATTTTATAATTTAACTGGCTTTGCAAACTCACGTTTTTTCTTGATTCAAACAGTTTAACTCGAGCTCAATGGGTGAACCAACAGGTCACACTTTTCGTCGAGTATAAAAATAAAATGAAGACTATTATAATGGAGATGTTGTATCTGTAGATTCTCATGGTTTGATCTGGTTTTACCTGTTTAACGACACATTGACCCTTTTTAATTGTGGGTTCATACCTTTCTCAACAGTATCAATACACACTAGACCCAATGGGATTTGAACGCAACATAGCCAATTTCATAGTCCGCATTGGTATATACGTTTGTAACCAAATCTTGGAATATTATTTAAAATAAAAATCGCTGTTAAATAACACCGATCATTGTGCTAGATAGCAAGGGGTACCCGGAGGGTGGACGCCCTAAAAGCGGGGAGGGGAGGGGCTAAAAGCGGAAGTCGAGAAATCACGTAACTTTCGTGTGAGAGCGGTACTGTCTCTTAGCCTGCCGACACCGACCTGAACGGACAGATAAACTATTAGGACACCTAACGAAAACGGAATTACCTCCCTTGAACCATATCGAGAGTTAAGAGTTATCGGCCTTGGTAAAGGGTCGTCTGCCCAGAGAGAAAGAAAACAAAGACCACGGCGTCAGACTGTGAATATATCAATCGCGTCCAGCGGCCAATTAACTCATTAATTCATTCTGTGTTCAGTTTTAATAAATCTGTTAAACTGTTCTCTTGATAGTTAATCCATTTATTTACAGGTTATTATTCATAAGTAACCTAAATTACGAGGTTAAACGCCGCGATCCTGGCCAGCCCGGCAGAAGGGCGGGGACGGTGGGCACAGGTGACTAAAAGTCGGGCTGTCTGTATATGTTGATGGTATCTCCCCCTTCAATTCATTACCCTCTCTCTCTCCCTCTCTCGTACACACGCATTTTATTTCTATCTTTGTGCTGTTTTAAATAACACTTTTTAAAACCAAACCGGCGTCCACGTGGTTTACAATCAACAGTCGACAAACTGGGTTACAAAGAAGATACACCGGTGTAAAATGTTTATGCACCCGCAACGGTAACCAGCATGCTACAATTATATTGAACTACACAAGTGCATATATATAATAACCGGTGTCATTTAGCATCGTGTTCCTTTTAAATAATACTAGAAATAATGTGAACCGTTGGGTCATCCATTGAGCTCGGGTTAGATTGTTTGGATCAGGCAAAACTTAGTTTGCAACGCCAGTCAAATATTTTTTTAAAAGTAAAAATTAAAAATTAGTGTTAGTTTCTGCTCGTTATATCGCCCCGTTTTCTCTCTTTCCCTCTACAGCTATAGGTTAAATAATATTACTACTCGTGGTGATATTGCCTTTTGTTTATAATGGAGTATTCAAATCCGTTTATTCCTTCTTTTCTTTATTGACTTCGACTGGCAATAGACAGAGGGAGACAGAGAGGGTGAGAGAGACGGAAGCTAGAGTAATACATGACGTATAGAATAATAGAAGAGGGTCAAGCAGCGTACATTTATAGAGGGTGAAAGTGACAGATAGAAGGTAAGTAAGAGATTGTTGACTTTATAAGTTATTTGCAAATTACGGCGAAATTTTCTATCAAACTTGTGAAATCTTAGCTAAAAATTCAACAAATATTTTTTTAAAAGGTTATATATATATATATATATATATATATATATATATAGAGAGAGAGAGAGAGAGAGAGAGAGAGAGAGAGAGAGAGAGAGAGAAAGGAGGATGAGGGTAATCCGACGTAATTGGAAATGAAAAAGGAAAAACCAAGAGATATTTTTTTTATATATTTATCAACGTTTCGTCTTTATTTGTAAGACTTCCTCAGGATGATAATTTCAAGAAAAATGTCATGCAAGTACATCGACCCATCATGTCTACCCAATATTTTGATGTACTTGCATGACATTTTTCTTAAAATTATCATCCTGAGGAAGTCTTACAAATAAAGACGAAACGTTGATGTATATATAAAAAAATATCTCTTGGTTTTTCCTTTTTCATTTCCCATATATATATATATATATATATATATATATATATATATATATATATATATATATATATATATATATATAAAATTAATATATATATTAACGAAAAATACGTCCTTTGAAGTTTAGGACGACTAATATTGCAGTTTTTCTGCATCTTAATCACTTAGGAAGTGAAACAATTGAAATAATAGTAAGCTCAATAACAACGAGCTGAAAATCACCTATAAAAATAATTACATAGAAATACATTATATATATATATATATATATATATATATATATATATATATATATATATATTCTGAAAGTTAATGTGCTTAATCGGAAATAATCAGATTTTAATCATAGGTTGGACATCGTGTCGTATACATATACAAATCTTGAATTTTTTTCCAATGATTATTTGGTCTTTCCGATATAGATCTGGACATTTTTTTCTCCAGTTTTGGAATTTATCGGATGCTTTCAAGTTGTAATGTAAGAATCCCAATTTACTTCCTTTTCTTTTTAAAACGAGCAAAACGGAGATTTGTTGACAAGCTCGTGCCAGCCAAGTTGCAAAGAGGTAATTAAAAAGTTAATGAGTTCGCGATGTTTCGCCGGATAATCCACTAATTAATAAAAAAAAAAGCAACACAAAAACATAAACAAGAGAGATGCCGTGTTTTCGTTGGAAGGTTATTTGGTATCGTCTAGCGGGCGGGTTGGGTTCTGTGGCAAGAGGAATTAAAGAAAGAAAGATTAAGCTTAAAACAAATATTAATAATAACAAAACATAAACAATAATAACAACAACAACAATAATAATAATAATAATAATAATAATAATAATAATAAGAAGAAGAAGAAGAAGAAGAAGAAGAAGAAGAAGAAGAAGAAAATATTTCTACAGAAATTGAAATTTTCTGGATTCATTTTCAAAGAATAAATTATAAATTACTAGACAGAAAATATAACATTTTAAAAAAGATAATCCTAAATATTGTTGTTTTAAGACTTTTCCAAAAATTCTTTACTTTTTCACTTTTTTAATGGAAATTGTTTATTTTATTTATGTATTGAAATATTGTTTACTTTTTTATTAAAAAATACATTTTAATTAAAAGAAAATAAGACGTAACCCAATCTAATATATATATATATATATATATATATATATATATATATATATATATATATATATACATGTGTGTGTGTGTGTGTATTTATATAATATGTGTGTGTTTCTATTTATATACTATACAATTAGGAATCCATTTAATGATACCCGGGTTTCACGAAATTAATCCACTGCCAGTTAAAAAAAAACATTGAGCTTATGGGTTAGAACGATCGTCAGCCATCCAACAGAGAGAAGAATGTTCTTGAAGTCTCTTTTGAGAGGTGACAGAATTCTGAAATATTGATATTTAGGTCGAACTTCGAAGATACGAATGACTTAATTTTATATATTATATTGAAGATGTTAATGTTCGTTTGTCACTAATTCATAAGCAAAAGAAGCTATTAGAGTAGAAAGTTTTCCATCATCTAGGGACTTCTACAGTGAAGGGGTATGATTTTGCTGGTTGTCGGGTGTGTTAGTTTACTCGTTACATAAATCCAGTCATGGTCACATGCCCGTTTGTCTAAACCACCATCTTTGTTTTCCCAGCCAGTAACTAATAACAAGCAAGGGAGATCACTCTAAAAGCTTATGATTAAGGAATAGAACTCTTATATCTCAATACAAAAGAAAATAACTTAACATGGTGGGTCGGAGGTATTTTCATTGCAAGTGTAGTTAGTTAATTGGAGCATATTCTGTTGAAGTACTTGTAAACCAAGCACAGGGATACAACACTGTAGCGATATATGATAGGGATTAGAGGTTGGCAGACTGTGGTATCTATTGGGTTAGAGACTTTTTTGCACCCCATCTAAGAGGAAGAAGGTGGTCTACCGGCCCAGATGTGGCAACAATACTCGATGCATGGGCAAATGATGGCTTTACAGAGATATAGGATACTGGCAGGTGTGAAACATTTTTTAAGCCCAATCGAAGGAGCCCACCTTCTTTGCAGCAGACTTGGCAGTATCAGAACAAATTATGTAGAGTCGCTTTTAAGATTATCAGCATATGAAACTTATTTTTAAAAACACAATGTGTATGACGACTACTGTCAGCTCTGCTGAGAGACGTCGCTTTTCACTGAGCAACTACTTACATGTCAATGAGAGAGACAAATAGCTTTTTATGGCGACGAAAAAAGATGACAGGCAATCTGCGGGGATCAAAGAATCACCCAATGTGTTGGCATTAAATACATAAAGTTATATTCATTGTTAATAATTATCAAAGTAATTCCTTGTCTGGTAAGTTTAAATTCTGTATCAGTTCATTTTGATCCCTTCTATGTGTATGTGATTGTTTTATCCATTGATTTATCTTGACTCATAATTGTATTTGTTTCTGGTGCAGTTTATTGTGGTCTTTTTCAAATTGTATATGTGTATATGTGTGTAGTATTGTATTTGGTAAGGAGTGCACAATTTCCACATGTTGCAGTCTATTGATTACTATTTGTTGTGAGGGCAGGTGAAGCGCTTTTTAACCTTGGTAAGCAATCACCTAAATATGGTGTCTCGATAAAAGCACTGGTCCCCATCACCTCACTGGGTTGGCGTCAGGAAATGAAAATCTTTCCTCAACTAAGAAAATTACTTCCAAAGAAAATCTGTCACATTTCAGGTTACATAGTTTAAATAATGACCTGGCCAGAGATAGGTTAGTTTGGAAGAAGTCAATTTCTAGAAGGTGTCCAACGAACATTAAATCGAATATGATGATGATGATGATGATGATGATGATGATGATAATGATGATGATGATGATGGTAGTGATGATGCTGCTGCTGATGATGCTGCTGCTGCTGCTGCTGCTGCTGCTGCTGCTGCTGCTGCTGCTGCTGCTGCTGCTGCTGATGATGATGATGATGATGATGATGATGATGCGTTACTGTTGTCTGTTATATATTTTTTGTATTTTTTATGTTTTTCTGTTTCTTTATTTCTTATTATTATGAAGAATAATTAAATTAGGGAGTTGAAGAGTACCTTATATGTAAGTCTTTGCTCCTGCTACCATTTGTATATTTTTGTATTTGGAAATCATTAAATAAAGACGTTTTATGATTTCTATTATTAAGTGCAAATGGGCTGATATGTCGTAAAAGAGACAAGATAAACGTTTTATAATATTTCGGCATTAAATAACCCAAAATGGGTTGAAATGGTGCAACACAGACAGACCAGTGAAAACTATAACCAAATCTGACATACACGTGACACAGGTACAAACCAAACCAAAAAAAACCGGTACAATATGTAAAAGACAACGTCTACAGACAACTGTGTCCGTTTCGAACAATCTACGAGATGATTGATTACAAGGGTGTAGTGAGTTCGATCCTTTGTGCTTGACACGAGTGAAATTTAACAATCCAGTTTAAAGCAGACTGGTTTTATTCGACCTTACAAAAGAGGTGCCACAACAAAACATGTGCGATAAATAACAACAATGAAAGATGACGAAGGCAGCCTGGAAAAAAAACAAAACAAAACTGATGTGGGTCATATTTGGTTAAGAGGTTGTGATTAATTATCCATTGCTTATTAGAGTTTATAACGTTCGCAATTAAATTATATGATTGGATATTATTGAACTATTAACAAGCTTGACTGGTTACTGATTGAATTTTAGGTCGGTCGAATCGGTAGCTTACTGTCGGAAAAACGAGTTGGCGTTGGTGAAATGGCATCCGGCGAAGTGGATTGACAACTCGGTATACTTTGTTCAAACCCTGTCCGTTCCACAGTACCACATTTATTTGTGAGATTGATAACCATAACGTGGTTCCTCCTGTGAATACCTGATTATATCGGTGAAATCAATGTAAAAAAAAACAGATTCATAATCGCGGTGATACACCTGTTCTTGTTAGATCACCAAAGTTAAGCGACATGGAGACTGGCCAGTACAAGATGGGTGACCATTTGGGAATGCTAGGCGCTGCATGTTATCTTCCCATGACTGGGATATATATGTGAATTTGATATTTCCTGTAAACTTCTTCCTTCGGAGAAAACCGGCATAGCCTGACCAGGGCTAATACCACACCAGGTATTACCGGTTCGTTTACAGCATAGTCAGGAACCTGCTGATTTCCAAATAATAAAAAAAAAAAAATAAGAGCGTAATATTTATTTATATATGCATTACAGAAGTATAGCATAATTGCGTTGACACTGGTTCTCATTAGATCACCGAAGTTAAGTGACGTGGAGCCTGGCCAGTACCAGATGGGTGACCATTTGGGAATGCCAGGCGCTGTATGCCATCTTCCCATGACCAGGATATACATACAGCTGAAAACCGCTTGTGAATTTGACATTCCCTGTAAACTCCTTCCTATGGAGGAAGCCGGCATAACCCACCCAGGGCTAATACCACACCAAGTATTACCGGTTCACTTTAAAGCAGACTCAAGCGAGTCAAAGTATCGCAACTTGTTAAATTCATCACTTACAACTTCACAGCCCTCTCGAATATATTGATGATTTTTGGTCAGTGATAAGATTCAGTTGGCTTGCAGCAACACTTACTAAAATTATGTAAGTTCACATAACCAGTTCTTCATTGCACTGCATATTTTTAGCACTTGAAAAGGTATGCATCCCTTACCCTCTAAGGAAATGATTGAAAATGCTGTAAAATAAACAAAACAATCCTTTTATTGTGGCACAGCATTAAATAGCATAAAAGGGTTGATATGCCATAAAACTAGATAAGACAATGCTTTTTATCTTGCTTGGACATTAAATAACCCAACTTTTGTAATGTTATCCGAAGGTATTTAATAATAACTAAAACGGCCAACATACAAATATAAAAGAGTTTATTACCGTTAGTGCAATAGGTAGTTACAGATTGGGTAACTAACTTGTAATGTATACGGGGAACGGCCCAGCTGTATTGATACTACAGTTATACTCTTTGATACGGCACAATCACGTTGACACACCAGTTCCCGTTAGATTACCGAAGTTAAGTGACGTCGAGCCTGGCCAATACTAAATGGGTGACCATTTGGGAATACCAGGTGCTGTATGTGCTCTCTGTTTATCTCGGCATTGTTTCCAGTCGTCTTGAACTGCTTGCCATTGGAATCAAGCAGTGCCGACTCAGGGCAGGTGTTGTTAGGGATTGCACAACCCTTGCTTCATAATTACATGTGCAGCCAGCTCCTTACAGGGGTGTCCATAGTCTCTCTAGACTGAACGGAGGGCTTTGACTTTGATTCTTTGAGACTATCATTGTTGTTGATATGCTCGTAAGAATAGTTCATTTTATAAGGAAACGAGTATCACTACCTTCTCTACAACATCAACGAAAGGAGCTAGGAGCAAGGTGTAGTATCTGTACTGATACTACACTTCATCTTTTCTGTGGAGGAGAAATTCTTAGACTGAGGTAGTTTTCATTTTAGTTCCGAATCCAGAGTGCTGTTTTTCGGAGGGAGTTGTGGTTTCGCAACATTAAAAACCAACTTTGTGTCTAACTCTTCCCTCGTGGCTGCGACAAGTAAATAGGAATTATAACACGTCTTTTATTGTGCTTAAGCATTAAAAACAAAACTGTTGATATGCTCTAAAACAGATGAGACAAGTCTTTTGCGTTTCAGCATGAAATAATACGAAAATGTTTCATATGCCTTAAAACAAATTTTACGTTCGATTGTGTTTCATAATTGAACTATGAGAGATGACGGTGGCTAAATGGTTAAAGTCAGGGACTGAAAACCTGGTTGTGCCAAGTTCGAATACACTTTCACTTAGGATGTTGGCAACCTTCACGTGGGCCCTCCTGTAAGTACCCAATGACTTTCTAGAAAGAATTCTTACTAGAAAGATATTGGGGAAACCAATGCCAACAATAGAATCATATGATTCATACAAAATGCATGAATGAATGAATGAATCTTTCGTTCTTTTTAGCTCCTTACATCAAGTTGCTTCATGCCTTGTCCTGGCAACTTCCATAAAATTAATACTACTGTGAATTTAATCCCAGTTGCTTGGTGTCTTTCTAGAAAGAATTCTAACTAGAAAAATATCGGGGAAACCAATGCCAACAATAGAATCATCTGATGCATACGAAATGAATGAATGAATAAACTGACCTATCGCATTGACATGGAATGAGTACTTGAACGCTGCTGTTCAAGAACCCATAGAACATCTCCCACATGGAACGGATCTCTCAAGAAAAGACTGGGTGACCCTGAACAAAACAAGAGCGCAGGTTGTAAGGACACCCAGCAACCTCCACAGGCGAGGACCAGCAACAACAAGCAACTGCCCTTGTAGAAATCCCAGACAGACAATGGAACACCTTTAGTGACTGCAGTGATGGATCAACTTGTACTGACCCAGATTTGATGGACTGTAACCTTGATGCCCAACGATGGATCAAGTATTGGCAAGATAAGATATGATGATGATCATTGAATAATCCCAAAAGATAGATATGCCATATAACAGAAAAGCAAAACTTAAATTGAAACTTGTTTTATGCAAATAAAAATATAAGTTTTAGAATTTTTAAGATTATTAGAATTGATAATTTGTATTATTCGGACTACTATTCTCATTTTGGATGTTATTTTTCACAACGTTTTGGCTGTTGTAATCTCTGATCTTCTTCTAAGTGCATCTTTTCTTACTTGGGAATCTTTATCTTGAACTCGTGGGAATCTATACGAAATTTTGAACTGAATCACATATTTAATTTGCAGGTGTAGATTGTTCTCATACATTGATCAGATAGAAGTGTGTTGTGACCTTGAAGAGGCGATAATAATTTAGACAACATGGTGGTATATTTATTACAATGTATTTACAGAAGTACATAATAGTATGTTACAGAAAGTATGCGTCTGATACTGTGGCTATAACTGCCACCAGGACTGCTACGACACTTAGTTTCTGGAAGAGTCCATCTAAACCTGAAAGAGCAGATCAACATCACACTATAACAAAGTTTTAATTAATTATTATGTTATTCTTAGTTATTATCGCCTGGAGTAAGGATTGAACCTTCAACCCTCAGAAGACTGTATAACAAAAATTAACACTTCTACCCACTCATGGTTGACGGAATGAAAACAATATACCCCTGTGGATTAAATGAAAAGTTTAGTTGGAAATTCTGTATGGGTTTCTGAATTCCACATAAATATCCAAAAATTCAAAACGATTCACTTGAAGACGATAAGAGGTCACATCGGCCGAAATGTTGTAAAACTAGCAACAAAGATGAAAATTTGGATTATTTGAACTACTGTTCTCATCTTGGATGTTAATCTCACAATGTTTCGGTCGATATAACCTCAGACCTTCTTTAGGGTTCCGTTCAAAATTCCGTACAGATTCTCGAGTTCGATAGAAAGATTCCCGAGTTTGACAAGACGCACCTGAAGAAGGTCGGAGGTTACATCGGCCGAAACGTTGTGAGAATTACATCCAAGATGAGAACAGTAGTTCGAATAATCTAAATAATACAGATTATCAATCCTCATCTAAAAAATTCCGAAACGTAAGGTGAGAATAGTAGTCCGATAATCTAAATAATACATAATTAAAATGCTATTAATTCTAAGACCCCCCCCCCCCCCAATTACTAATCTAATTTTTTTTTTTTTGATGCTGGAAACATTTGTGCTGTTACTTTCTTGTTTTGTTTTGTTTTTTCGTATTATAACAAAAAAAAAATGTCCGGTAATGTCGTCAATATAAAATACTGACCTTCAGTACCAAAAGTCTGGCTTAGTGCGCAATTCTTTCTGAGTAATTACTTCGAATTGAGTCTCGTCGTCATCTAAAAAGTCGAAAAGACCGAGCTTTTCAGTCAGTAACAAAAATGGTGGACGTTACAACCTGTAAAAGAGGGGGAGGAGGGGAGTGGAGGAGGAGGAGGATGTTGAAAAAAGGAGGAAGGGTATCTAGTGGGTGTCAACTGAGGAGGCTATTGGTTGCTAGCAATTCGTACTTTCTAATCGCATCTTCTGAGATATAACCCAATCCCATTCAGTTTTATTCGGGATCTCTTTTTGATATTTTGGATTTTGCTTTTTAAGTTGCATTATTTGACTCAAACTTTTGTGAAGTATGGGTGAAATAAAGTGGATGAAATAAAGTGGGTGAAATAAAGTGGATGAAATCGAAACACTTTATCAATTTATTTTAACAAACCAAAGTTTTGAACAGTCATTAAATATTTTTAAAGTTTTTAAGATTACCAGTAAACTTATGGGGTTGGTGGTATTGATATACATATATAAGTAAACAATAGTATTTTAAATTCTAATGACCAAGTCTTTATTCATCTATTCTTGGCGAATTTTAAAAATAATTCAATGGAACTTGACAATTGTTTCGTGCACAAAAAAAACAACCGGGAATAAACATAGAATTACCAGGATCTTTCGTTCGTGCAGCTCATACGAAGACCAACAGATAACTTCCAGAAGAAAATCCTCGAGCAAAGAACCCTGTAAAATTGTCGGTTTTCTATGAATGTAATCCTTTGTTCCTTTAAGGAACTGATTACTATGGGAAATGCATGTAAAAGTTTATTTTGTTTGGCCTTGTGCCTAATTTGTTTAATTTTATTTTCACTTTATAACAAATAGATAATTCAAAGTGCAGCATCTGTTCTGTCTTCGCTCAGATGAGGTTAGATCCTTCTTGACTGGGGTAATTTTAATTTTTGTCCCATCCAGAGAGACCCTTTCGGGTGTAACTGGATACTCCCACATAAAAAACTGACCTTGTGTCTAACTTTGCCCTCGTGTGTAGGCAATAAAGAGGCACTATTAATAATGATAATATTGAATTGACCAAAATGTCTGGTTGGTTTTTGTGTCTTATTTTTACTTAAAAAAATGGTTAATAATAGTAATAACAACAACAACAATAAAAATAAAAATAATATTAATTATAAGAATTGTATGAGCACTAGAAGAAGCCCCGAAACACCTGGAAAAAAATAGGATAAATTGGAATCAAATACAATGTACAGTAATGATGAAAACAACCGAAATATCAAGAAAAATCTTTGAATGCGGAAACCAACCAACATAACCAACAAACGCTTACCAGCCACTGATAAATGAAAAGGGGGGGACACACACATGCAGTGGCTTATGTCACACGATATTGTTGTGAAAAGTCAAGGAAGATGAAAAGATTGAGAAGGGAGAACACCAACCAGACCTCCACTGGATGGGTGCAAGAGTACTGGAACCTTGGGGAGGCTTATTGTCACTCAAATTCCAGAGAAGACCAACGGTCGTTGCTAGCAAAAAATGGACGGTAAACGGTTGTTGCGATAATGCAAAATAATTTGCAACGGTTATCGAAAGAGGTGGGAGTGCTGGAAACTTGAGAAGACTTGTTGTCACTTGGACTCTAAGGGAACACCACTGGTTATTGTCAGTATTGTCAGTGAGCAAGAAAGTCACATGACTTGTGTGGAAACTCCTAGTTAGTAAAATAATAATAATGGGAAGAAGAAGAAGAAGAAGAAGAAGAAGAAGAAGAAGAACAAGACGAAGATAAAGAAGAAGAAGAAGAAGAAGAAGAAGAAGACGAAGAAGAAGAAGAAGAAGAAGACGAAGATAAAGAAGAAGAAGAAGAAGAAGAAGAAGACAAAGAAGAAGAAGACGAAGATAAAGAAGAAGAAGAAGAAGACGAAGAAGAAGAAGAAGACGAAGAAGAAGAAGAAGAAGAAGAAGAAGAAGAAGAAGAGAAAATAATAGTATTACGAGTATGTTCATGTAGGTGTAAATTTTCTGAATTCCGTAAATGTTTTTGTTTCATTTTTGCAATATTTTCAAATAAGTATTGCTTTTATTTTTCTACTTTGGGAATAACAAGTATATAAAGACAGGACTTTAAGTCAGGTGCAGTTCAATTTCTAACTGTGGAGTAAGTCCGCCATTTCCATGGTAGAGACAAGGCACCATTGAGACAACTTGGAAAATAGGGGTCAAATCGAGGTTAACCGAAGACAAATTGGGTTTGTCTATAAATAATAGCAGACCAGGAATTCTCCAGGTAAATAAAAATTGTCTTGCAGGGGGAAAAGAATTCTATTTTACAATTCACCAAAATAAGTGTAACCTGACAATCTATATCATGATTGAACATTTTTTGTTTGTCGGCCATTTTTTATTTATATACTAATGATTCACAACTTACCAAGACCAAAAGCCAGTAGAAGTTAATGAGATTGTCAACTGGACGATGAAACAACACTATGAGAGGATTGAAAAAGATTGATGGAATAGACAAAATTTGATTACTTAAGAGGACGGTTCAATGAGTATTATTATTTCTTTTCTTTTATGCAAATCGCTCCAGACAAGGCATGAAGCATCCTTATGTAAGGAGATAAAAAAAAAATATACCAATTCAAGGTCAAAAACTAGCCAACGATATGTATTAGATGGATAGATTCCGACCCATAAAACAACAATTATCCCCCCTTTGTCAGAAACATCACTTATGGAATGTGAGGACTAAAGGACAAAATAAGGGTAGCGACAGTTACAATGTTGCTGAATGTAAACCAAAGTTCCACATTCTACTCTCCCCAATTTGTTGACATTGGACTTGAAGACGACCATGTTGCAGTCTGCAGGGAATCAATCCCGTGGCGATGTGTTCCACTGAATAGACGTCCTTGGAAAGAAACTCTGTTCATGGAAATTCTGTTTGGCTTCAGGTACACAGAGAAAGAAAGGAAAGTTTTTTGCAGCGGTGGTAGGAGGTGAGTTCTTGCTGTGAATGTTTTACAGGGATTTGAGCTCAGTCGAGCACCTACCATGTAAATAACGATGGAGTAGAGAGAGACTAGCAACGTCTCTTCTGTGAGAGAGGGGTTGTAGGGACGAATAGAGATAATTCTTTGCTAGGTTGCAAAGTCGATTTTTTTACTCTGTTGAGGCAGGAAAAAAACTGAGGATTGTGCCAGGAGTCGGGTACTTTCTGGAGCAGTAGAATGATGTAACCATTTTACCAGTGACCTTAATAACAGATTCGATAAACATTCACAGCAAGAACTCGTCCAGCTTCAACCACAGCAAAGAACTTCCCTTTCTCTCTCTCTCTTTACCAAAAACCAAACAGAACTTCCATGAACAAAGTTTCTTTCCTAGAAAACCCCATCTGTGGAACAAGATACCACGAGTCTGCTTCCCAACCGACTACAGCGGGGTCGTCTTGAAGTCTAATGTAAACAAATCGTTGTTGAGCCGTCCTCTTGGATAATCAATTTCTCTTAACTAATCTTCTGTCCATCCCACCCATTGTTTCTGATCCTCTAGTGGAGGCGATCATCGTCCAACTGATGATCTCTTTAAGCCTTATCCTCGAGTGACCTCTGACCCTTGATAAGTATAAGTGGTGACCCATTAGTAAAAAAAAAAATGTCTTCCATTTCAAGTCTAGAGTGGAAGTCAATCTTAGGAGCTTGTCAAAGCAAGGGGCTTCTTTTAAAGAGCGAGTCATTCATGTCAACTGAAGCAAAACGGGAATCTGAGCGTTAGTGGTGAAATGAGGGAAGTTTGGTTTTAGGGGTATTGAAGGTAACAAGCCACTTTTTCTCAATTGCAAACTATTTAACGGAATTGCAACCTAACAGCCATAAATAAAGGTTATCCTCGACATAATGTCTACTTTTCTCAATGGCTACGGCTGTAGAAATACTGAATTCCGGTGTAAAATGCTACTCTACTATATAAGTAGAGTCACGGGTAGTATACTATATACATATATATTTTTTTTACTTGGTTTCTGAAAGGCTGTTTTATAAACTTTTGGTGTGCATCCGATTTTTTTCTGGATATTTAAATTATTATAATGAAAAGATCAAATGTCTAGAAAAAAAATTTAAGTATAAAGTTTAGGCTTGACGATTCTGATGTTTATCTGAAAGTTTTCTTACCTGGATTTTTACCTGGATATTATAAATTTCATCTGGCTATTATTATCTCTGAAGACTGAGGTTTTCATATGGTAACTTTGATTTTATTCAATTATATAGTAAATTTTCTGTAGAAACACATGTAAGATTTTTTTGCTCCGAAACTGACATTAAATCATTGTATGATATAACTCTGAACTGTCATTTTATACATATATATATTAATCCACAGACAGCTGTTACGTCGTCTACAACTCATCAGTGTGATTTCTACTTCACAGATTTTCATCTATTTGCATTGTTCCGCTGTAATTGTGGCATGTGCCTCTGCAGTTGGGTTTACACATGGATCCCCCGCGTTGGTATTTACCATTTAACAGAAATTAGAATTTAAGCTGTTTGGGATGTTCTTGGATGCGGTGCATATTACAACAACACCAATTGGGAATGGATGCTGCCGCCACTGAAAACTGAGAAAATCTGTTAATTGTTCTATTTCCTGAAAATCATTGCCCGCTCCATCCGACCTTATTGCTTTCTCAGGTTACCAAACTCATCAACGCGTCCTGTTAATACCAGCAGCGACACTTCTACCTGGATGTTTGCATGATCCTCGATTCGTGATAGCGCGTTCTTTCCAGTTGTTCCAGAAATACATTGCTCCGTTTCCTTGATAAAGCTCAGTTTTTTCCGTTCGGATATTCGATCTCTCTCTCTCTAACTTATATATTCTCTCTCTCTCTCTCTCTCTCTCTCTGACTTATATATTCTCTCTCTCTCTCTCTCTGACTTATATATTCTCTCCCTCTCTCTCTCTGACATATATTCTCTCTCTCTCACTTATATATTCTTTCTCTCTCACTTATATATTCTCTCTCTCTCTGACTTATATATGCTCTCTCTCTCTGACTTACATATTCTCTCTCTCTCTCTGACTTATATATTCTCTCTCTCTCTCTCTGACATATATTCTCTCTCTCTGACATATATTCTCTCTCTCTGACTTATATATTCTCTCTCCCTCTGTATAAGTCAGACAACTCATTTGTGTACCAGCTCTACTAATAAATACTTTAGTATCGAGCACTCTTGGAAAAGATATATAACAAATTTAATACCTAGTAATAAGTCTAAACTTATATATATATATATATATATATATATATATATATATATATATATATATATATATATATATATATAAATATATATATATAATTATTTTTCATGAATATTTTTTATCATCCATATACATGTATATGTTTCGTGTTACCATTAACACTCATCAGTACGGATGATGAAACTATTCTGCTGGTCAAACGATTCGAACCCCGGATCCGAATATTACTAACCCAAGCTTCTTACTGCAAGGCCGTCGTGACAATCGCACTTCAAATGCGAGAAAAATAAATGTTGTGTTTTTATTTATAAACACAAATAATGAGAAACAACATTCGGTCTACCTAAAGGGAGAGAACTCGCCACATTGCTAGATTTGAATTTCAATAAATCTCTCCCAAAGTGTTCGACTTATGGAGCTTTAATATATATATATATATATATATATATATATATATATATATATATATATATATATATATATATATATATATATATATATATATATATATATATATAGAGTGTCAGGTTGTATATGAAAAGAAAATCAAATAAAGTGCTCGATCATATAAGAGAGCTAATATAATTTATTTAGATACTGTATATTACATATTTCAGCAATGTACCGCGGTTTCATCCAAAAGGGCAAGCTTGCCGATGATTCCACTGGGCACGAAGATTTACTAAAGATGCCTAAATCTGTCCTTTTGGATGAAACCGCAGTACATTGCTGAAATATGTAATATACAGTATATATATATATATATATATATATATATATATATATATATATAAATGATAATTTATTTCATTTTGACTACAAAATTGATTTTGTTTCACGAGAGCAGTGTTTCGGAGCTCCCGACCTTCAGGTCTTGAAATAGCATTATGCCTGTTAGAATAAGTTTACAATTCCACAAAGTTATATAAAGGTGACAGAAAATTAAAATAGAAATTGAATATGAATAGAAATAAAACAAAACAAAAAAAACAAAACAAACAAAACCAAAACAAAAACAAAATACAAGTAAGAAGAAAAAGAAAAAGAGAAAGGAGAAGAAAAGAAAAGGAAATATTAAGAGCTGCACGGGACATAATGAGGAAGTGGAAAGAGAGGGAGAAAAAGCATACGACTTGGTAGGAGAGGGGTCGGAGTATGAAAGCATATAACAGCTAGATCTGATATCCGGAACGTTTTGGTGCTGATATTTTTAAGGGAGGTGGTGTTTGATCAGCACTACTGGAGAGCCATGAGATACAATACTGATTTTGATTTTAAATCCCTACAGTTTTTCATGGTAAACAACTGATGATCCCTACAATAATATTAAGTCTAGCATAAATTCTTGGAAGCTAACTAATACAGTGATTACAAGAGATAAATTGACCACCAACCCTCCCTCTCCCCCAAAACGATTCGGGCTTTATACCTAAGCATGATGGAATATTTGTGATTGATTTTGTAAAGTTTTATTGTGTTGAATAAAATCGCAATAAGTGATGAGCCATTACTTGTTTCATACAAACAGAAAGAACCACCGTAGTAGTGCACGACTTATCATGCCCCATACACAGTGAGACAATTTATGTTAGAATGTACTGATTTTGCTCCTAAACATTAACACCATAAAAGAATTGTTTGATGATATCAAAGTAGAACTTATAGTGACCTTTTTGAAGACAGTAGGCTTATGCTTAGGCCATATCACACGTTCATCAGGTCCCGCAAAGACAATCCTGCAAGGAACTGTACAGGAAGAAAAGAAAGGCAGACAAAGAAAGGGATAGAAGGACAGCATCCGAGGATGGACATGCCTGGCGCTAAATAGAACGCTCAGAAAGGCAAAAGATTTGGAGGGCTAGAGAAAGCTGGTTGCCAGGTCATCATTGGCGTCCTAACGGTCATCCAGATCATGGGGACAGATGAGATGATGATGAAGCTTATACTCAAAAATCTAATACCTACAAGCTTAATAAATAACAATAAAAAATAACAAAATAAATGAATCTTTCAGAATTTTTAAGATGAGGATTGATAATCTGCATTGGATTATTCAGACTACTGTTCTCATCTAGGATATCATTATCACAACGTTTCGGCTTATGTAACCTTCAACTTTCTTTACATGTGTCTTATCGGACCTGGGAATTTGAAGGGAATTTTGAACACATGGACCCATAGCGCAACGGATAAAGTGCTAAGTGATAATCAGTTCTAAGTGACAGTCTTCTGAAGGTTGAAGGTTCAATCCTCGGTACAGGCGATACTAAGAATATACTTAAGAATTACTTAAGACTTCTACTGCATTATGGTTGATGGAAAGAGAACATTCTACTCCATTCGGAATTATGTACAGATTTCCGAGTTCGACATGAAGATTCTCGTGTTTGACAAAATACACCTGAAGAAGGTCGGAGGTTATATAGGCCGAAACGTTGTGAGAATAACATCCAAGATGAGAACAGTAGTTCGAATAATAAAAATACTATGTAAGCAATGAAAAATAAATTAAACTTAATACAACTCTGGAAACCGAAACAGATCTTGTACAAAATTAACAGACATTTCATTAAAATACCCACAAAGGTTTATCTTTGAAAAATGGCTACAATGAAAGACCCCTTTTCATTCTTTCTCTATATTTCTCCATCTTTCTTTCTTCCACTCTCTCTATGTAGCATATAGTGATGTTGACAGTTCCAAAAGTTATAGTTCACGAAGAAACTAATGATAATTATTGCATTGCTTTCTCGGCCTTTTGGCCAAGATGAAAGTGTAGTATCTGTTCCGATGGATGCTGCACCCCATAGACTGGTATTGTCTTGGCCTTCGGGGCTTGATTTACGCCGGTCTATGGGTCTGTCCTGTGCAGTTCTAGGAGATCCACCCTCCCAGGCTTTGCCTTCTGACTCTTTGAGAAGGGGTTAGTTTATTGCTAATCACCTGAGGCGCCCCTACCGGGGAACGCCGACGGGGCTGCCCAGGCAATTTTTAATGGCCAGAGTGCTTACCTTCTCGGGCTCTGGTTTTTCTAATCCCACTTTCCCGACCTTGTGTCACATCTTACCGCTGTGGGAGGTAGATAAATAACTGCATTGCACACAACATTTGTTTTATTTCCTCCATCATCATCGTCATCATATTCGGTTTAACGTCAGTTTTACATGCTGGCACGCGTTAGACTGCTTTAAGAAATTGACTTCCAAAGTAACCTATCACTGGCCAGGTCTTTATTAATCCCTCTGTCAATCAAGTCCGTTTTTATCTCTTCCTCCCATGTTTTCCTTGGCCTTCCCCTGTGAACTGAACTTGCTACTTCAGTTGTTCTACATCTACTAATCCAACAACTCTCATCCATTCTTTCTACGTGGCCATACCATAAAAGTCTACTCTTTTGCAAACATCTCCCTATAGTGTCTAAATTTAAAATTCCTCTGAGGTCATCAAAACTAAGCTTGTCTTTAAGACTCATATTATACATGCATCATATCATTTTCATATAATTTATCTCCATGCAACAAATGTCCTCAACCGTCACTGATCAGGTTTCCCTTCCATACATCATCACACTGCATTCACATGCCTGATAAACTCTTTCCTTTGTCGACAGTGGTAAAGGCTCTGCTGGCTAGTAATGGTAGAAGTTCCTTGAACTTACTCCATTCACTCCTAATTCTTTTCAACCACACTAGCACCTGCTCCACCCTGTGCTCCAATTGCATCACTTCCATCTTCGGAAATTTCTAAAACCTTTTCAGACGAACTGATATGTAAGTACGTATTAAAGGAAAAGATTAATGGTTTGGAGATGGATTTTCCAGATTCAAAACTGGGGATTTCAGCTCAGAAATGTAAACTGCTCTCAAAGACCTTCAGAGTTGGACGACACTTTTTGAAGGTAGATAAAAGTTATGATGACGAAATCTGTAGGGATGCTTGAAGTTCGAAAAAAGCACAATCATGTATATTCAGTGAAAATTATTGTATTACAAAATAAATTTGTCTTTTTTATTTCCATTTTTGAAAATTGGTAAAAACCTTCTATCTTTCTCACTTCAAGTGATGGAGAGTAGAAAGTGGACCTTGGGTTTCTTTCCACCAACCTCATAACTCTCACTTCTCCCTATTTTATCTTTTAGTTCTCACATTCCATGAGCGATGTTTCTGACAAAAGGGGAAGAATTGCTGTTTTCTGGGTCTGGAGGTAAATAGACATACTGCCAATTCAAGACAATACTTGGTACGTTTATTTACCTCCTCTGCAGGAGGTTAGACACAAGGTCAGGTGCGGTTTCGAAAAGCCAGCACACTAGGTGAAGTGCACTCTGGCCTACAAAAATGCCTGAGCAGCTCCGTCGGCATTCCTCGGTAAGGGTGCTTCAGGCGATTAGCAATAAACTAACTTCGTTTCAGATAGAAGGTAAAGCCTGGGAGGGCGGACCTTCTAGAACTTAACAGAACCATACTTCAGTCTGAGAGCAACAAAGCCACTGCTGGACTGATTTGTATCATAATTGTCGAGGTGATATCCTTGCCTTGCCTAGTACCAACAACACTTTGGTGGCAGATGAAAATGTTCAATCCTCTCATAGTATTCATCAATTGTCAATGTATTCATCTCATTGACCTTTATCCTTGAGTGTTTTTTTAGCCTTGATAAGTGTTGACTCGTTCGTTAAAAAAATCATACTGGTTTCTACCAGCACCAACACCAACACCAACATGTCCGTCTATACTATGACCAATACTATTTTATAATCATAATCATTACTGAAACATCATCATTCTATTTTTCTTTTTTTTTTTCTTCTTCTTCTTCTTCTTCTTCTTCTTCTTCTTCTTCACAATGAAGTAATATCCCACCATTTCTTCACTGCCCGGAACTGGACATAGAGAGAGCAACTGACTCAAACCCTGGACGGTTGGTTGCCTTAGAAACAGGCACTGACCACTAATCTACCATAAACACAACTAAACATAAAAGATGGTGAATAATAGCCCCCCGCCCTCTTCTCCCATAGACACCCCCCCCTTAACAGCTCATCCCTGGCCACGTTGCAATCGCAAGAAGACGGTCCATAAAATCCTTTCTGCTTAACCGACACCCCACTAAAACGCACCGGCTTCCAACGCCAGTAATGTGACAATTTTGTGACTCTATTAAAACTATCTGCTCGCACAAGTGCTATTTAGCTCCTCCTGAGGACAACAAACGCGAACCATGTTCGGTCAGATGAATAAAAGAACCAGCTTTCCCTTATCTATTTTCCCATGGACCTTCCCATCTTTTTTTACCTTTTTTATCTTTCTTTTTATCTGTCTTTCTCTTTCTCTCTCTCTCTCTCTCTCTCTCTCTTTCTCTCTCTCTCTCTCTATCTATCTCTTTATTTTCTCATTCTATCTATCTCTCTTGATTTTCTCATTCTATCTATCTCTCTATATTTTCTCTTACTATCTATCTCTCTTTATTTTCTCTTTCTATCTATATCTCTCTTCCATGTTAGTTTAGCTCTCTCTCTCTCTCTCTCTCTCTATCTATCTATCTATCTATCTAACTATTTATCTATCTTTTAATTTTCCCTTCTTCTTATCCATCTTTCTATCTATCTCACTTTAACGTTCTCGTTTGATCTTCCATTTTTACTTTCTCTTTTTTTTAATCTATCTTTTTGCTTTATCTCTCTCTCTATATATATCTTTCTTTTTACATTCTCTCCCTTTCTCTCTCTCTTTCTCTCTCTCTTTATCTGCCTATCAATCTTCTTTTAAACTTTCTCTTTCTGTCAATCTATCTGTGTTTCTTTTTTACTCTGTTTCTCTTTTTCTTTCTTTTAAACTTCCCTCTCTCTCTATCTATCTATCTATTTATCTTCTTTTTCTCTTTCTGTGTATCTGTCTTTTTACTTTCTATCTCTATCTCACTCTTCCTTTTTATATTATATCTCCCTTTCTTCCTTTTTACTCTCTATCTCTCTCGTTTCTGTTTTACTCTATACCTCTGTTTCTTCCGTTTCACTTCCTCTCTTTCTCTCTCTCTCTCTCTCTCTTCCTTTTTACTCTACCTATCTCTTTCTTTTTAATTTCTCTTTCTCTTTCTCTTTCCATATTTCCTTTTTACTTTCTATATCTATCCCTTTCTTTTTTCTCTTTCTTATCTGCATCTATTTCTACTTTTTCTTCATTTCTATCTCTCTCTTCTTTTTTACCTTCTCTATCTCTTATTGCTTTCCCTTCCTATCTATGTATCTATCTCTTTTTATTTTAATGTATCCCTTTCTTTTTACTCTCAATTTCTATCAATATATCTATCCCCTCCCTCCTCCATATCTCCTTCTCTCTCTTTCTCTCTCTCTGGTTTCATTGCCTTCTATCTCTTTTCCTGCCTGTCAACGGCTCGAAAACAAATTAACTAGAAAGGGCAGATATGCATTGACAACACTGCGCCGGGTGTCGGGTTGTATTAGTGAGGGACGAGGCGAAAAACGGGACCCCAGGACCCGCACGCACTATCCTGGGCAGATTATATGCCCACCTTTTATGGGTAATAAAATTCGCACACTTTTACTGGGCAGCTGACCTAAATTGATACAATCGATATGGGTGGTCATAAAACTCTGAAAATCTGCAATGGCACCAAGGCCCTACGCCTCCACCCCCACCCCCGCCCAGTGACGTCTCTTCCTGGTTTTATACCAAACCCTGCATCTTCAACCTCTTCACGCCATATTGAAGGTACTAACAAATGAAACTAACTCGGGTCATTATTTTGCTACACAGCAGATCTTTATCTAGAAATCACCATGCAAACCAAACAGGCAGAAATAAGTCATATATATATATATATATATATATATATATATATATATATATATATATATATATATATATATAAAAGTTTTAGAAAGGTTGAAGGCAATGCGAAGTTCCGGATCGCTGGAAGCTGTGACGAACAAAAACAAAACAAAACCGAAATAAGTCGGATATAGATCGAAAAGGTTTGTTTATTTTTCTAGACGAACTTACAAGACATAAATAAAAGAAAAATCCCGGATTCCGAGAAAATGCCAGGAGCGCTGGGGGATTTTTCTTTTATTTATTTTTGACAAGGAGAGGATAAGTCTCTCGAAATATATCAAATTGATCCCTGATCATCCGGACAATTACAGACTAACACTCTTACTGTCTTGTAAGTTCGTCTAGAAAAATAAACAAACCTTTTCGATCTATATCCGACTTATTTCGGTATTGTTTTGTTTTTGTTCTTCACAGCTTCCAGCGATCCGGAACTTCGCATTGCCTTCAACCTTTCTAAAACTTTTATTATTACTCCCAGCAATGCTTCCAGCAAACTACCAATTTCTACTATATATATATATATATATATATATATATATATATATATATATATATATATATATATATATATATAAACAAAAAGCAAAAATAAAAAATACAACCATTTCACTTCATAAACGCACCACATATTTTGAATTCTAACGTCTATGTATCGTTCAATAGAAATAACAAAAACATTATTTCCATGTTATAGACGCACCACGTATTTTCCAATATTGACTTCTATTTATTTCTTCAAATCAGTCATTTTTAGAAAGTCTTGAAATAAAGACGAAACGTTGATGAATATCTAAACAATTTTCGTTTTTTTCCTTTTTTCATATTCCATATATATATATATATATATATATATATATATATATATATATATATAATATGACTTAAAAAATGGAAATCGCTCCAGACAAGGCATGAAGCCACTTGATGTAAGGAACTAACAAGAAAGAAATATGATTATCGCAAAGACAAGAGATGTTTATTGGCCTTAGTCTTGAAAAGACCAAGGCTATAGGTGGGAGGAAAACAGTCAGCAGGAAGAGAGTTCTACAAGCATGCAGTTCTTGGAAACTATGGATAATATAGAAGTAAATAGTTTTAATATTGTGCTATTTAATTCACGTACGTGTTTACGGTGTGTCCGAACACATGATATAAAGTAGCTGAAAAAAGAGAGTCACTCTTTCTCCACATGCTCACAGAGCCATCAAAGACCATTCGAGTGTCATTGAATCAACATACAAATATATAAAATAACACCAAAAAAAAATGTGTTGCTATGAGATATAAAAGACAAACCCAATGAGACGAAACTTAAGTCATATGTCAGCATTTTCAAAAGGTCGCGGCCGTTTTTTGAAGGGTCATTCATTTCCAATAAATACCATGTCTTTCCGTTTGCATCGCGATTTAATTCATCCTCTGTTTCTTAATCACACACCTGAAAACCTCCGCAAAAAGAAGTTCTTTGACAAATGGCTACAATAAAAGACCCCTTTACGTTCTCTGCATCCGAATGACGGTTATGAAACTCTAAGACGCCTGCTGGTTTCCTGGTGACCTTTTCAAAAAATGTTGATGGGTTGGATCGCATCGTTTTCGTCTGGCCAGCTTTCCACCGGCGATGAGACTTGTTGGCATGACAATATCGGATGAAAATACTTCAAGGCATATCCTTCCGTTTCCTGACTGTTTTGATTATTCCGGATGAGATTTTTGATTCGATAAAAGCGGCATATTTAAATTAATTACTTATGGCTATAGGTTTCCTATTTTTTTTATTATTCATATAGTCATTCACAGACAATTATTTCGTTGTCTCATCAGTGTGGCTAGAAGATGGAATGAGATTCGAAACCTAAATGCTAGTGGGTGGCGTCCGATCCTCTATCTACTTAGCCACCGAATTCGCTAATGATTCATTTGCTTACATTTTTTTTGCAATACTTATAACTGAAAGGATTCAATTCACTTGTAATATTGATTTTACGCTAAGTGGAAATCATTATTTCGTCAACGAGAGTGCTCCCTCTATAGGTGAACGTATATATATAAATTCCCGAAACAGTTTTTCATGGTAAACAACTAATAATTCCCTGGCAGAGAAATGTTTCAAAAGTTTTATATATCATCTTAAATATTCTGCTTAGGGTAGGGAGTTTTGCCGACTAAGGAGAATAGAACCATTTCTCTGCCAGGGAAGCCAGGAATTAAAGGCAGATATGAACTTTTCCGCATAACGCCTTTCAACAGACAATCTTAACCTCGGATTTGCCGAATTGGATATTTAAAATACCAATACAGGATTTTTACTTGTAACTCCACGGAAATATACTATAACGGAGTACGAATCCATACGGACCAAGTGAGATATTTTGAACCCTCCACCTTTTATTTGTTAAAAAATTTCTTCAATTCTACAAACTGTTACTTTTACTATTAACTATCTACACCTTAACGTCCCTTTCGTCTTCAAAAATCACCTCGCAATACTGCTAATTTTTTACTTCCCGGCCTTTTATTTCTTTATCCCCACCTTTTTGGGTTTTTTTATTGTTCAATTTTTCAAAGTGAAATGGAACTAGGTAATATTTAATTGTTATAAATACCATATTACCAGATTTATCCTCTGACGAGAAGAGTTTTATCTTTGAAAAACCATGGTTTAAGGATTAATGTAACTCCTTGCATCTGAACTTTCGATGTAATAAAATTTGTATTAATTTATGTAACTTTATGTAATTTTGTACAATTTTTTATCTTCATCTTTCTTTCTTTAAAATATATATATATATATATATATATATATATATATATATATATATATATATATATATATTTATATATATATATATATATTTCTATGTACAAGATAATCTCCTAAACAAATGAACGGATAATTATGGAATGTATATTCTATGCGAGTGAGTAACATGGGTCTTTAACAGAAACGAAGAAAAGTTGATGAACACATTTCGGATTTCTTTTGATATATATATATATATATATATATATATATATATATATATATATGAGAGAGAGAGATGGAGAGAGACGGGGCTATTAGTGTGGGATTAAAGCTCTTGTATGCTTGCAGGGAAGCCAGAAGCTGTTTAAAAAGGGAAAAAAGAAACGGGAAAGGTGTGGTCAAGAAGCAAATGAAACAAATGAAAAGTGGTCAATGATTATCTCAGTGACACCTTAAGTGGTCAAAGATTTGTGATCATTTCGAACTGGCGAGCCATAGATATGATAATGAAGGAAGATGAATTAGGTGAACGATCTATAAACCAAAACAAAAGTGTTTTAAATACATTCAAGGATTATATGATACACAGAAGGGTTTATTATGCACACCCATATACATACACACCAACAGATATCTACATTCATACATACATAGATGAAAACCTCTATATTCTGATAACACACAATCTTAAAGTGAACGAGTGTTATATTGAAACAGAGTGACAGTGTTATATTTAAAAGATATATAGATCAACATAGATAATGTCCTTATGAAAAACTAGAAAGTTTAAAGTTTAAAAATGTAAAATTTGCTCAAACAGAATAGCGAGACAGCTATAAATTGTCTACACAGAACACATTTCACCTTGGGACAGACAACTATATAATAATAATAATAATAATAATAATAATAATAATAATAATAATAATAATAATAATAATAATAATAATAATAATAATAATAATAATAATATAACAACAATAACAACAATAATACTACTAGTAATAATAACAATAACAATAACAATAACAATAATAATAATAATAATAATAATAATAATAATAATAATAATAATAATAATAATAATAATAAAGCAAGAAATTTTAAAAAAACTACATCCTCTAAACACACATAATGTGATGGCACACAAAATATTCATGAAGGGTCAATGAAGTTGAAAAGACTGAGGAGGGAGAGAACTAACCATACCTTCATTGGAAGTGTGCGGAGAATACTGGGACTTTGGGGAGGCTTATTGCCGCCCAAGTTCTAGAGAATACCAATGTTCGTTTCCAGCGAGAAATCAATAGTAAGTGGTAAAATTATTTGCGATGGTTATCGAAAGAGGTGGAGAGCCCTGGAAATCTGGGGCGACTTGTTGTCAATCAAGCTCCAGAGAATATCACCGGTAATTATCAGTAAGCAATCACTGATGATGACCTGTGTGAGAACTCCTAGTGAGATAATAATAATAATAATAATAATAATAATAATAATAATAATAATAATAATAATAATAATAATAATAATAATAATAATGATAATAATAATAATAATAATCTAGTAGCAGGAATAAACACCTGGGTATTAGCACTAATAAGATACTCTGGACCATTCATAGGCTGGACCAAAGAGGAACTCAGGCACCTGGACCAGAGGACTAGAAAATTAATGACCATGCACAATGCACTACATCCAAAAGACGATACAGACAGACTCTACATGAAAAGAAACGAAGGGGGAAGAGGACTGGTAAGTATAGAAGATTGTGTGGAAGACTCAAAAATAGAGCTGGAAAAATACATAACTCAACACACGCAAATCCTTATCACTGCAGCAAAAGACACCGTTCCAACGAACAACTCGGAAAGCACCGAAACCAGAAACAAAACGACAAGAAAAGAAAAGTGAGAAGAAAAAAAACTACATGGACACTTCAGAAGACTGAAATGACAAGAAACCAACGAAAATAGCTGGGCATGGCTAAGAAAAGGACACTTGAACAGAGAAACGGAATCTTTACTGATGGCTGCACAGAACAATGCAATTAGGACAAACTATATTAAAGCTAAAATAGATAAAACCCAGGAAAACAGTAAATGCAGACTGTGTGGACAAAGAGACGAAACAGTAAATCATATAATAAGTGAATGTAGCAAACTAGCCCAAAAAGAATATAAGAATATATGATCGCGTCTATTTTGCCAACATGGCGAGAGTAAAGCGTGGTGTCGTCAGCAAATAAACCAATCTTAGACTATATGTCATCAGGGAGATCGTTTATATAGATTAGGAACAATAAAGGTCCAAGGATAGATCCCTGGGGTACACCAGCATTTATGTCATGTTGCTTAGATGAACGGCCATCGAGGACAACCTGGATTTTTCTTTTGGTTAGGAAGGATCTAATTATACTAAGTAATTATCCAGTAATACCGTATGAGCGTATTTTCAGGAGAAGCCGTTTATGCCATACCTTGTCAAAGGCCTTGGATATATCAAGCGCTACTGCCCTAGCTTCTCCTGTCTTGTCGAGTGTATGATACATGCAGTCAGAGGTGACCGTTAGTAGATCGTGCTTGTCTAAATCCATACTGGCGGTCAGATAGAAGTTTAGCATTAACTAAGTGCCGTACTATCGCTAGATTGATTAAGGATTCAAAGATTTTAGCACAGATCGGCAGTAGACTGATTCGGCGGTAGTTCTGAGGATCGGTTCTATTCCCAGAATTCTTGTACACTGGTACCACAGAGGCAATTTTCCAGCTAGAGGGGAAGCAAGATTCAGCTAGGCATTTATTGTAGAGTTTGGAGAGGGCAGGGGCCCGTTCAGCAGAGCATTTCTTTATTACTATTACAGGTATAAGATCAGGCCCGCAAGTTTTGGAAGTGTCAAGGTTTTTTATTAGGTCTCTGACCTGGGATGGGTTGATGACCAGGTTATCAAGTGTGGCTTCGGTCCGCAAAGGGAATTTGTGGAGGGGGTGGTTATCTGAGTCCAAAGTAGATTTGGAAGCGAAACGCTGTGCAAGTAGTTCAACCTTATCAGTGGTCGTGCAAACGACATCATTGTGGTTTGATAGTGGGAGAATCGTTGATTGACCATTGTTCACTACACTATGGTAGATTTTCCAGAAATCACGAGTACCTAGTTTCTGTGACTGAATGCGTTTTTTTTGTTAACTCATTATACCTTCTCTTTGCTTCACCTATCACGGCCTTACAATTATTTCTTGACTCTATAAATTTATGTCTATTAGTAGCTGACTTATGGCGGCCGAATTTACGGAATGCTTGTTGCCTCTCAGCAATGGCAGCTGCACATTCCAAGGTGAACCATTGGGGAGAGTGGGGCTTGCTAAAGAATTTTTGCATGGGGACATAGACTTCAATGCCTGCTTTGACCCATTCAGTTAATTCATTGGCACACTGGTCGGCAGGGAGTGAGAAGGTTTCCCTCCATGGGGCGTCGCTGATGTGATCTCTGATTGACTCAAAATCAGCCTGCTCGTAGTATCTCGTTGTTTTGAGCAATGGTTTATCAGCTTTTGGACGACTTTTTAGGGTGATATGTATCATAAGCACAATGTGATCAGCATTCCCGTGTGGGCTATGAGCTTTCGTCACACAAACCTCGGGCATTGAGGTCAAGAAAAGGTCTAGAAGTGAGGCTTGTTGGTCTACTCGATCGGGGATGCGGGTCGGAAAATCGACAGTCTGAGAGAGGGAGTGAGCTAAGGAAAAATTATACGTAGAGTTGCCGGCTACATCAGTAAGGTTGGAGAATCCCAACCAGTCGCGGTGGTGGGCATTAAAATCCCCAAAGGCATGTATCTGGGCATTCGAGTCAATTAAGAGTGCTCTATCTATGCTTTCAGAGACAGAGTTTAGCAGAGTACAGTCCTGGGTCGACGGGGAATGGTATAAGAAATATAAGTAACTGACGCTGTGATGTAAACTCAATCTAAAGCACATGTAGTCTTGGTCATCTGATTCTAACCTATGTTCTCTAGTCAGGGAGAGGGTGCTCCGAACATAAACTCCTAGCCCGTGCATGTGTCTGTCAGAGTCTTTACGGTAGAGTGGGAGGTAGTCAGTCGTGTCAAAGTGGTGAGAGGAGATTGAGGATTAAAGGTTAGTTTCACTTAGAGCTAGGATATCCGGGGAGTTTGTCAGGGGAAAGGTTTCTACGTCGTTGATGTTAGTTCTAAGTCCCGGATATTTGTGAATAGGGCGGAGGCGAAAGTGTTTTTGGTTGGGTGTCTGGTTTAGGTTTGCTTTTATTTTTTTGTAATGACATGTTTGTTTTGATTATAGAGTGGGTTGGCCAAGGTGGGTCCTTGTTTGGTGCCAATAAGCTCACACAACCAGTCCATTAGTCGCGACTTGGTCCATGGGGGTTGTGGTCTCGGGAAAGTCCACCGGAGATAATTGCAGAGTCCCTTTCCATGCGCAACATGCCACACACATGGTATTATGCAACTGATGATAGAGCAGCCGTTCTTAGCGCTACCCAAGAGTTTGGGCTCCTGTCCTGTCAGTCAAAAACAGCAGCGAGAGAAGCTTATCACCTGTACCCTCAACCTGTCAGAACAAGAGAGACCCAGACTGGTCATGTAAGACTTAGTAATGAAAAAACTTTCCCCAAGTTGCCCAAATAGAGAGAAAAGGAACAGCGTTCATTGAAACAAGGCTAGGCACTGAGTGTTTAGAGGCGTCCCAGCCTGGCTAATAGACAAAGAAGGAGTGCAAGGGCCGGCGATAGGCAGAACCTATCTACTCCTTAAGCAATTGTAGGTTTGCAAATCGGATATTTTGTTCGAGATTCCAACTCTAGGAAGTTTGTCGATCAGGACTAAGGAGGCCTCCCTCCCAAACGGTTTACTGCCACGGCGTAAGTAGTTGGTAGCAAGGTTTTATTATCAGAGATTTCCTTCTCTTAGATGGATGGCCTGACAAGGTCTTACAGGTCCAACACTCTGAGAGGGGTAAAAATAGCATGCGCCCATGTACTAGTCAGGTATTTCCTAGCCCCCGCAGGTTTATATAAAAAAAAAGAAAAAGACTTCCATATATATATATATATATATATATATATATATATATATATATATATATATATATATATATACCTTGCTCTGAGCAATTGAATTGAAATTTGATTTGGCTTTTGCTTCTCTAATTCTTTTCCATTCTTCTTCATATATATATATATATATATATATATATATATATATATATATATATATATATTAATTGTATTGCTGTTGTTTCGTAGATGTTAATCCATAAAACTCTAGTGTTTATAAAATAGTGCTCAATAACAAGTAGAGCTGTATTATAGTATAATTTTTTATTCATAACAAAGATTATTGGCTACATATATGCATACATCTTTCAGCTGTGACTTTATTCAAAATCCAGTTTAGTTTAGTTATATGACCCGAAGAAGATGGATTTTGAATAAAGTCGCAGCTCAAACACTTATGCACATATGTAGCAATAATGTTTTTATAAATAAAAAAACTCTCTCTCTCTCTCTCTCTCTCTCTCTCTCTATATATATATATATATATATATATATATATATATATATATATATATATATATATATATATGCGGAGGGTGGGACGCGCATATTCATGACTGCTAAGTTCGAGCAATTCAGTAAATTTAAAACGTTTTAAAATAACGTACGTGTGATTAGGAATGTGATCACTTGTTAGGCGTGTGGTTGATTCAAATTTACAATATTTAAAATTTACAATTTACAATTTACGATATTTCAAAAGGGTTAAATGTAGAGGGTGTTTTTAGCTTAGGCACTTAAAAATATTTTTACTGGATTCATAATTAATGTTGTTTATTGTTGAACGTTTGAATCGTGGTGGAGAATTTTCGTGTTATTGACTAACAGTTGTCTGAGTAATTGTAAACAGGATATATATATATATATATATATATATATATATATATATATATATATATATATATATATATATATATATATATATATATATGGGGTAAGGTACACGATAATTCATGAAAATGAAATGCCGTGGTGGACAAAATATGTGAAAAATGACAAACGGAAAACAGGTTAAAGTGCAGGAGAAAAACAAAAACAAGAGATTTAACCGGTTTCGTTCGTGTTGGCGAACGTCTTTAGAAAAAGTGAAAATTTGGAAATACTTTTATTTTGAAGGCACACACATGGGATGAGGAAAGGATGATCCGATTGGACCATATGAGAAGACTTTAAGTGACGTTGAAATATGACAAGTGGGTGACACATTCTTCTTTGTTTCTTATTCTTTTTATATTTATATTTATTTTCTTCTTCTTTTTCACCTTTACACTTACTGAGCTAGTATGGGGGAGGCGGTGGGGAGGGGTTAAAGGCGATAAGAAGGAAGAAGACAGAGGAACTGGCCAGGGTAAACAACACATAGGAGTGGGCATGAAATTGATACACAGAAAGATTGAAACCAAAGATTAATCTGAATGAATCTGAGATAGGTCTGCTAATTTGTCACATATTAGGTTTTAAAGAGCAATAAAAATCTTAAATTGACAGTCTATATATATATATATATATATATATATATATAAATGGGGTAAGGTACACGATAATTCATGAAAGTGAAATGCCGTGGTAGACAAAATGTGTGAAAAATGGCAAACGGAAAACAGGTTAAGGTGCAGGAGAAAAACAAAACTATATATAAATTTCAAAAAATAAAAAAATAAGGCTTAAGTTAGAGAGAGATGTATTAAAATGATTTGATTAACAATGAGCTCTCTCTCTCTCTCTCTCTCTCTCTCTATATATATATATATATATATATATATATATTGTTTACAATTACTCTTTCTGTTTTTTCCTATTTTTCTTATATACGCTCTCTTTCTCGATTTCTTCTTTTTATATCGTACTTTCTCCCCTGTCTATACTCGTCCCTCCCCCACCCAACTATATTTCAGTTCGGTTTTTGCGGAAGGTGTGAGGGTCGAGTCAAGAAGGATATGAAACCGACGATAATGGTGCCAGCGTTAATGGAGACGCTTTAAGCTAAAAAGCACAAAAGGATACATTTTGTCGGGAACATCTCCGGAAATAAAGCATAGAATCAGAAAATTGGTGGATATGCCATGAGAAGAGATGGACACTGGTAGGCAGCACCACTTTTGTCAGAATTGCTGGGGTTAGAGTCCCTGTCAAGTAGTAAACAGCTTGCTTTAAAACCAAGGATCGGAATCTATGAATATACATAGACTAGTGGATGCATGCCGTCAAAAATGACGAGACACATTTCTCGTTGCTTTCCAACTTACCTATAACTTTTATAGTTAAATTCACTTTAAAAAAAACGGTCGTTGTCTTGTTTATAAACAATAATGATACTTCAATTTAGCTGCTGCTTATGCTGATGTTTTGTATTATGTCGCTTGACAAACGTATAGATACAAATAGAAAGATACAAAAAAATTTTGCAATTACAAATTATACATATATTTAAATATAGAATTTACTCTCACGCGAAAATATACATTTTTAAACATTGTAAAACAAGACCAAACATTTTGCTTTCGAACTTATCTACGACTTTTCTAATTAAATCAACTTGGAAAAGCAGTTGCCGACTTGTTTATATTACAAACAATACTGATGCATCAAGGCAGCTGTTGCTCATGCCGTTCATTTAGTAGTTTACAGTATTACCTCCCTTAGTATTACATGCAAATTAATAGCTATTGAAACAGTATTGTATCATTCATATATATATATGTGTGAGTATGTGTGTGCGTGTGTATGTGTGTGTATACACATATCCGATGAAGAGATTTGGTATCAATAAAGATCCACGTCGTCTCGGAAACGACCGTACACGAAACAGTTGTTTATGTTGATTTGTTGGAACGAATGTATATAAATGTCATAAATTTGTTTATCTCTGAACTATAATATATATATATATATATATATATATATATATATATATATATATATATATATTAAGAAATGAATGAACAGATGAAAGGTATGGATTGATTGTTCCTTTGGTCATTGGAATGCACCTATAATATATATATATATATATATGCAAATATATATTTATATATATATATATATATATATATATTTATATATATATATATATATATATATATGCTCTGAAGCTTGTAATGTGACTTCATTGAGTTTGCAATTTGGAACATTTTCGGATATTATAAAAAAATATGCATGTTTTTGTAGAACCCCCTCATACACACACACACACACACATATATATATATATATATATATATATATATATATATATATATATATATATGTGTGTGTGTGTGTGTATATATGCAACTGCATCTTTATTATTACCGTTTGTTCATAATTGTTACTTTCTAGTTTATTTCTGATCGTCTTGTGTTCTGACGAAAATACATTTTCAATATAGTGGCCACGTGTTGAAGTAGGAGCTACAACCCATGCGTCGCTATAAAAACGTATCAAATGTTCAAATTATCTAAGGATTTCATTAATATTAATAAAGTTATGAGACAACTTCACGGGTCCGTGTTGTCTCATGTCCATTTAACTTTGATAATTAAACATTGCATTATTATTGTTTTTATTTACTATTAATCGAATATGTATTGAAATAAAAAATGCAATAAGATTAGATATAACGAAATTTAAAAAAAAATCCCATAAAAAAAATAATTTCATAAAAATCCAATAGAATGCCGAACGGTTTCTTATCTATCTTCCAAAATTAATTTCATAAAAATCCACCAGAATGTTATACAATAATATGGGGGTTCAGGGCTAGGTGCAAAGGGTACGGAGTTTCTAATTAATTCCCGAGTGGTTATAGCACTTGTCTTTGGGCTGGACGACCCGGGTTCGATCCCATTCACGGCATGCGAATTTTCGGGTCTGAAAACTCCCTCTGTCCACCCAGCAGTAAATGGGTACCTGACTAAAACTTAGGGAAGGTTCAAGGCAGCGGAAGGAGAGGGATGGGCTCCGCCTTCCATATGCTGTGCCCTAGACACGGTGATTCTTAACAAATCACCGCTACGGCCACGACACTCATGCGCGTCCAGGCTATGCGACCTTTACCTTTACCAACCCCGAGTATTCCTGCTAGTTCAAATAAAATTCAGCAGATTTGCAATAAAGTAAACAAATATTTTTAACATTAAGTTTCGACTTCGTTTTTTTTTAAAAAGGGGGTAAAAAAAATTAAAAGAGAATGCTGCGACCGAGAATTGAACTGAGCACTTTCAGAAGTCATCAATAGAATAGACAAAATTGTACGCCCTTGCTATCACTGACTAACTTCTTTTTTTTTATCCCTTTAATGCATACTGTTGTTTGACAACAACAAATAGAAAAGCTGTCATAATTTATCATAAGTTTTGATTTGATCAATTATATGTACTAGCAAATATATGCCCCCTCCGGTCGCATATTTTTGCTAGTTGTTTTATTTAATTGCTCACAAAAATGTGTTTGTTTTTTCACAAAAAAAGAAAGAAAATCATCCCATCCTTTATTTTAATAAATAAAACACGGAATAATAAAAACATAGTTTTTAAACAAAATTTACCCTTCTTACGGCGTAAAATGTAAAACAAAAAATCGACGAAAAATAGTTTAAATATATGTGGAAATCTGAAAAAAACAAAACAATCATGAGTGCATATTTGCGAGTATTAATTTATTAGAAGATTTAAAACAAATAAATTATGTAAATTTAAAAGACGCGTGATGTTTGGGGAAGTTTTGGAATGGGTATATATAGAAGCTGATAAGCAGATATAAAAAAGAGAGCGATCAAAACTAATATAATAGTTTAGTACAATTAATAGAAGTAATAATATAGTTTCGGCTTCAGACAGACATATACCAAATCTCCATTAGTAATAGAATACAATAGTACAATTAATAGAAGTAATAGTATAGTTTTGTGCTTCAGACAGACAGATACCAAATCTCCATTAGTTATAGAAGTACAATAGTACAATTAATAGAAGTAATAGTATAGTTTTGTGCTTCAGACAGACAGATACCGAATCTCCATTAGTTATAGAAGTACAATAGTACAATTAATAGAAGTAATAGTATAGTTTTGTGCTTCAGACAGACAGATAACAAATCTCCATTAGGTATAGAAGTACAATAGTACAATTAATAGAAGTAATAGTATAGTTTTGTGCTTCAGACAGACAGATACCAAATCTCCATTAGTTATAGAAGTACAATAGTACAATTAATAGAAGTAATAATATAGTTTCGTCTTCACACAAATAGATACAAACTCTCCATTAGTAATAGAAGTACAATAGTACAATTAATAGAAGTAATAGTATAGTTTTGTGCTTCAGACAGACAGATACCGAATCTCCATTAGTTATAGAAGTACAATAGTACAATTAATAGAAGTAATAGTATAGTTTTGTGCTTCAGACAGACAGATAACAAATCTCCATTAGGTATAGAAGTACAATAGTACAATTAATAGAAGTAATAGTATAGTTTTGTGCTTCAGACAGACAGATAACAAATCTCCATTAGGTATAGAAGTACAATAGTACAATTAATAGAAGTAATAGTATAGTTTTGTGCTTCAGACAGACAGATACCAAATCTCCATTAGTTATAGAAGTACAATAGTACAATTAATAGAAGTAATAATATAGTTTCGTCTTCACACAAATAGATACAAACTCTCCATTAGTAATAGATATATTTTTTGTGGGAGTCAGGAATATGGAGGAACACGTTTTGCCTCCATTATTAGTCGTTACGGGCCTTTTCGGAAGTCAGCTCAACTTAAAGGCACGTGGTTCAAGAACAACACGTTAGATCAGGTACGTAGAATTTCTGTAAAAAAAAAAAAATTATGCATGAAAGAGTTAAAGCTACTTTCTGGTATCTGAAAACCACGACGGAACCAGTGCGAAAAAGCCGAAGTCACGAGCCACCACTGTGACCCATGTGGATATCAACATGCCAGAAAATTGAATTCCTCTATTGGCATTCATTGATCTCAGATTCTTCTTTTGCTTTACTTTTTTTTTTCTCTTTTCGGTTTCGAAGTGAGGCAGGTCATTATCGAACAGAAAAGAGACACCCGATGCGTCCTGCTCCCACACCGCCCATCGCTGCTGCTGCTGATGATGACGCCACCATCACCACAGCACCTTCCCTAAAATCCCTCACTTATCCATTGCTTTACAACTACCCCTCTCCATCACCTCCGCTTATGACCAATGTCTTTACTCTTCATCCCGCCACCAATGACTATGATGATAGTGATACGGGAGGGAGGGGGGGGGGGTGTGCCACATCATTCAGGCCTAAGATATTTTTCCGCGACCGTTGCAACGCGCGTTATAACAGATAATCATTTTTGCAATTTTCAGCCTTTCACTCGATTGGACCCGGAGTCGTCCAATTTTCCCTGGAAAACGCTCACAGCAGCTGTTTCTCTTCTGTTGGAATGAACGCGTGCGTTCGCTTGTTGAGATTTTAAACGAACGAACGAGGAATCGAGAATGGAATAGAATCGACAATTCCTGTTGTGTGCGAAAAATTACACAAATCGCGGGAAGTTGAAAGAAGGAAAATACCGCCCCTCTCGCTCTCCCTCCCCTCTCTCTCTCTCGTTTTCTATCTTCTTCTTCTTCTTCTTCTTCTTCTTCTTCTTCTTCTTCTTCTTCTTCTTCTTCTTCTTCTTCTTCTTCTTCTTCTCATTCTGTTACACACTCTCTCTTCCCCTTTCACACTCTTTCTTACTTTCTTCCTCTTTCACAGTGTCCCTATTCATCTTTTACTCTCTCCCCCTCTTTTAATTCCTTCTCTCCATCATCTTCTCTCTCGCTCTCTCTCTCTCTCTCTCTTTCTCTCTCTAACTCTTTCACTCTCTTGCGATCTCTATTTTATTCCCCCTTTCTCACTTTCTCTTTCTTTCCCTTTCTCTCTTCATATATGTCTCTCTCACTAGTTTCATCTGTCTATTTCTCTCTATATATCTCCGTCTTTAATTTCCTCTCTCTTTCTTTAATTTAACCTCTCTTTCTCCCTTTCACTATAAATTTTAATTTCCTTTTCTTTTCTCTGTTTAATTTCTTTTTTTTGTTTTATCTCTCGTTCCCTTTCATTTCTCTCATCTTTCTCACCGTGTCTTTTTTTTTCTCTTTTATCCTTTCTTTCTCTTTCTCTATTCAATTTTCTTTCTTTCCCCACCTCTCCCAATCTCTCACTATATCTTTTAATCTTCTAGCTTTTTCTTTCATTTTCTGTCACATTTCCATCCTCTTTCTCTCTCTCTCTCTCTCTCTCTCTCTCTCTCTCTCTCTCTCTCTCTCTCTCTCTCCCAACACTCTTTTCTCATTCTCATCTCCCAATTTTTCGACACTTTTACCATTAACCATTGCCATTGTGCTTTGGCACAAGAAACCTTTTCCCTTTTTGCAATTCCATTATTTCGTCTTCGCCACAATCGTCCATCCGCACACTAATCCCGCACCCACCCCGTCGCATACGTCTTTATGACATTTTTGGTTCGTTAATAACTTGCCCGACGCTTTCTCATCGTCTTCCTTTGGAAATGTCACGAAAGACGAAGCGTTCCTCGGAAATGCAAGGCAGCAGATGGATTTGGAGCCGCAATAATCGAGGGCGACAATAACATTCAACCAATAAGATGGCCGGTCATAATTGATATAGCAAGAGATGCCAATAATCTCCATCTTTACAATGTAACGTAAAAAAAAAAAGTTCGGATCGCGGAGGCACGTGTCATAAAATAAAAGAGGAGGGGTGTGCAGGGTACATGTGATATAGACTTTTCGTGGTATTCATAATCAACAAAATGCTGACACCAAAACTCATTGTGAGGGTGTACGATTGGCCAAACGGATACAGACACAGATTATGGAATCAATTTTGCCGAGCTTAGCTCCTATCAGATCCAGAGCTCAAAATCGATTTGATAAAACCGGTTTTCGTATGACCGTGCTGGCCTTAGTATCTGTTCCGATGGATACTGCATTCCATAGACTGGTATCATCTTGGCCTTCGAGGCATGATTTACGCCAGTCTATGGGACGGTCCTGTGCAGTTCTAGGAGGTCCACCCTCCCAGGCTTCGCCTCCCCTCTTTGGGGAGGAGTAAGTTTATTGCTTACTGCCTGAGGCGCCCCTACCGGGGAATGCCGACGGGGCTGCCCAGGCAATTTTTAATGGCCAGAGTGCTCACTTTCTCGGGTGCTGGCTTTTCAAGCCCAACTTTCCCGACCCGACCTTGGGTCACATCTTACCTCGTGGGAGTAAGATAAAACTGGCCTTGTGCCTAACCTCCTGGCGAGGAGGTAAATAAACGCTAAAACTTAAACCGATTTATCGCAACAGATTTGAATGCTTGTAGTTTCGGCTTTCTTTCCGCGAAACATTTTTCTATTGTTTTCCTTTGAAGAAATATCCTTATAACTGCAGTCAGCCTTTAGCTATCTAGTGCTACCAGAACAGACTGTCTGAAGATATCAGCTTCCTCACCCAAAATGCACCAAACATTAATGTTTTATTGTTTATTTTCTATTTGCAAAACTCAGTCCTGTTCTGCAACAATTTCCCCTCCCCATTCCCCTCTTCCCTCCTTTCACTCAACCAAACACCATGAATAAATACTTGAACATATAAAGTACTTGAAGCATAATCTTTTTACCTGAAAAGGGTTGATATGTCGTAAAAGAACCAAACTAAACACTTTGAATAAATGCTTGAACATATAAAGTACTTGAAGCATAAAGACGTTTTACCATACTACAACTAATGTTTCGCCATTAAATGATCCATAAGAGGTTGGTATTCCGTAAAACAAAACAAACCAAACAAACCAGCCTTTAGCTAGTTGAGTGCTGTCTGTTTCATTGAAACAGATCATAACATATCAATTTAATATCTTGGTTCCACTGTTATAAAAAAGTACTTTTCTGCTTATTTCAACAAATGTCACTGTAGTATTTACATCTTCTCTCAGTCAATCAATGCTGGATATATCTTTTTTGTTAAATATTGGGCGAGTATGATTTCGTTAGTTGACGATAAGAGGAAATAGGATTCAGTCGGGGTCAGCTTAGTGTAGACGGATATCAGTTCGACCTCCTGTGCGCCAGAAGCGAATGTGACGGCACATGGCTAAAAGTGTGGGGGGGGGGGGGAGAAAGAGGAGTAAAAAATCGGTTGGAAGTCTTAGAATGAACGGCACGGGTAAAGGATGACTTAAAATCGATGATAAACTAAGAGTCATAGGAGCACAAAATATCCGTAGCTCAGAATGCCCCCTCCGCTACTGGCAGAAGAGAAGGAACGCCAATATCTCAATAAAGGGTTCTTTCTTCAAATTCGATGATTTCTTCGTTTCTTTGTGCTGAGGATAGGAATCTTATAAAATGTATGGGCTAAATCAAAAATTAAATAAAAAAATTAAATAAAAGCAATAAAAATAAAATAAAGAAAATTTAATGAAAAGTTTCAGCAAATACTAGCAGAGGTACCCGTCCCAGAGTGAGTTCATATATTATTTACCGCTTTGTCAGGAGGTTAGACACAAGGTTAGGTGTGTTTTTGAGAAGCTAGCACACTAGTAATAGTACACTCTGGCCTACCGACAGGGGCACCTCAGGCGATTAACAGTAAACAAACCTCTTCTCAGAAGAATGTAAAGCCTTGAGAGGAGGGACTTCTAGAATAGACCAGAACCATACCTCAGCAAGACAGCAACAAAGCCACTGTCGAACTTAATAACGTAGTATTATAAATCTGTTCATATTAGCAAGACACAGATTTATAAGCAAGTGATAAGGTGATCATCAGAACACTTCAAATCAATCAAAAACATATACTGCTATAATTAAAACTGTGTGAAAATAGGGTTTAGAAATAGACTAAGAATATATTTTTCTATTTTGTGATGTTTATACTCGATTAAAGTGTCTTAAATAGGTTGAAATTTGTTCTAAATTTTGGGAGTCCGCGTGATTCTATGTGATTTGCTTGCAGTGTACATGGCATTAAAATTAGAGTTAAAACCAGTTAACAGTTTAGCACCTGTTATGCACACAGGTCTTCTATATTCATATGAATTAAACAAAATTATCGCAACTTGGATAATGAGCTTGCAACTCACCTCCAGCAATATCTCCCTTGTTCCAGAAATCTCCGCAATCGGACTGAGTATTGGCCTTGTCGCCACGGCAATCCGGGGTCATGAAGAATTTCTGTCCGTTATCCTTACTCCTAGACGTAGCTCCTATCTCCTGGGCGCAGCAGAGAGAGGGGGGAGAAAAAGAAAGAGGGAAAAAAGAAATGGTTAAATAATAACAAAACTAAACATAATTAAAAAAAATTAAAAAAAAAAAAAACAGTTTCACTGAGATGATAACATTTGGAAACGAATTATTCTGCAACCCAAAACGACCCCCTACGGGTATCGTGTGTATCGTAAATACGCTTCCTTTCACTATGCTTTGTTATTTTTTGAAAGTGATGTTTTGAAAAAAATACCTTTCTTCTGTACAAATTTTTTAATAATCTTTTCAATTTAAATTACATTAAGAGACTGAAGTAGTTTGATTCAAGCATTGTGTGTAGTGTATAAAGTATTGTTAAAATGCCACTCATAGAATCGTTAATAAAATTCACGAGCCTTTCTGCAATCCAACCATATTTGGTGCAAATATACTTTAGTCTATGCCTGACTTGTCCAGCAAGTTTCAGTCATCAATGTCCAATAGTCTTTGTTTTATCGCCGTTCAATTATAAGAACACCTGGATACAACGTGCAAAGTAGTCAATAACTCTGTCACATCACTCTCTTGACAATGTCCTGATTTTGGCTGTGGGGACCCTCTTCAGTTCAAGAATAGTCTGGGGATTGTTTTAATAGACATGATTTTTTAGATAATCCCACTTATAAAAATTTTAGAGGTTAAAGTCTGGTGAGTGTAAAGCTATTCAAGATCACATCTCATACTGATGAGACGGTCATCAAAGTGTCCCCGCAATTTTGGTCCGTTTCTTTAGTTTTTTTTTGCAACTGAATGTGACATGTCCAACGTTATTCTCAGGGTTCCATACTTTGCTTGTCTCATTAAGTCAAATGATAGATTAAGACCCAATGTATTGTATATACTACTTATGGTGACGTCAATACAAGAACAAAAGTTTGAAAATAGGCTTTCTCTTGTTGCATTACGTCTTTATACACCCGCGTTTCGTTGTTAACCCAGGTTGTTGCTAAAACGCACACGGGTCGATCCTCCAGCCGGCACCACTGTCGTCGTCGCTGTGAAACTCAGGTTGCTTTTTGACTGTCGATAAAAATTATGTGGATGACAATATTCGTTTTTGTAACAGGATATATTTAAAACAGGAACGGAAAACAGGATGATTTTCTATGTTTTACAATGAGAGAAAGAGAGAGAGAGAGAGAGAGAGAGAGAGAGAGGCGGAGAGGCAGATAGATCGCTTGTTTCGTTACACTTAGCTTTATTGTACGCAACCGTCCCACCCCCACCCACACTGGGGCTCCTCGGGAACAGCCACGTTAAACATCCGCTTACTTAAGTTCTCGGCGTAAGTCACGTGGTTTCATTGACTTTCGCTTTGAGGTCATGCCTGACCTATAGGGTGTCACTTACACCTTTCCATCCAAACACCCCCTTCGCTATCAGCT
>OY744525.1:60256827-60289327 GCA_963556195.1 Sepiola atlantica
CAAATGTATTGATTTGCGTGTTTATGAATTTAGCTGCATCGTATGTATACATATGTGTCATACAAAAGTATATATATATATATATATATATATATATATATATAAAATATTTATTTATTACGAGTAATATGTAGCATACACATCTGTGTGTTTTCTCATTTCCCGAAGGAAATTAGACGTCAGGGTGAGGATAGATCACAAAATACCTCGCTTCCTGGCCAGGGAAAGCCGATGTCACCATTCCAAAAATGGTGGCTTAGGCAAGAGCTTTCGTCGAAGGAACATATTGGCAGCAACCGACAGCAGAAACGGCAGCGATAGACGGAACATATAGGTTTTCAGTCTTTTGTCTAAACGAGAAAGCCATCGCCATTCCTGCAGAGAGGCGAGCATAATCGATTAAATCCTCTCCGACCCATACTCTCCGTCCCCCCCTTTCTTTCAGGTTTTAATAGAATACATATCTCCCCCCTCCTCCGCTCTCATTCGTATATAATATATAATAACTGAATTACCCGTCTATGTCGGGTTTCTCAACTTTCCTCGAATTTTATAGCCAAGATTAGAAGTTAAGAACATCTATTAAATAATCCCACCCATTTTTTTATTAAAAAAAAAAAAAAAAAAAAATCAGGTTTATGATGCTGATCGATATCGGCTTGAGGTAAACATTACAATAACCGACATAAATTATTTTAAAGGAAATACAGTTGGGAAATTAATCAAAAAACTTCTTTTTTTTTTCATTTATTTACCCATTTGTGATCTGTTTGCGTAAAGAAAATAAATATTTAATATTTAATAGAAGTTTTAAGTCTTTGAAGTTGGCATAAATATCGATTCTGAGCAAAGTAGCCATCTTGTTTAACGTAGACAAGTGACCACTTTGTTCTCAGAATCGATATTTATGCTAACTTAAAAAGGCTTATAACTTCTCTTAGATATTAATTTTTTTTACGCAAATAGGTCACAAAAGAAAAATAAATTATTTTTGACTAATTTCCCAACTATATTTCCTTTTAAAATAATTTATGTCGGTAATAGTAATGATTATCAAGCTAGGAAATAACTGGAACGCTATAGCTTAAACACACACACAAAAAAAAAATTGTCTTGTGTGAGATTCGAACACTGAATGATAGCATAAAATATTGGAACTGAAGGTGAACACTTTATTCACACAGGCACCGATCTAACGAAAATATCATGTCTTTGTAACCTACTTAAATGAGTTCTGCATAGGTTTTTTTTTTTTTTATCTATTAGCATAGATCTAAAATGGTTCGATTGCTAAAATAAATGAAGAAATATAAAATAAAGAAATTCTTATGAAAGTAAAAATATATTAGGGACGATTTATCAAATATTTTTTTATCCATTTTAAATTTAATAATAAAAAAGAATAAATGCTTTCTCTTCAAAGGACGTACGGTAACTTGATTTGAAAAGTAGATATTCGTTCGGTTCGGAAAGAGCATGCTAAAAATATCAGAACATTTGTTTCTAATGTTATTCTTACATACTTTTAATTTTGAATAAGGAGGTTCAAGAACTTCAGACATTGATAAGAACAACGGCTCAAAGGTGCTTATTCCAAATTTGCTGTTAGTTTAATCCTTAGATCAACCGTTTAACAGTTATGCCAAAACACACATACATACAACTTTATATATATGGAGAGATATACTAGATTATGCTTCGCCAGTGTTCACACTAATATTAATATAAAATCATAGAATTACGTTAGTAATTTAACTTTTCATGTGTAAATTATTATCATTTCTGAAGACCTAAAGAACACCCCCCACCTACCGTTGTCTTTTTTTTATTTAGAGTGAAGGATTTCTTTCCCAATTCATCTCAGACATTAAGGGTTGTCTGACTCGCTATTTGATTTCTCGCTTATCTTCACCACTTAAAATGGTTTGGTTTGAAGGCTAAAAAAAGCATGTGTTTTATTTGCTAACTTTTGTATGATGGAATGGAAGTACATATATTTATTTATATATATATAAATATATAAATAAATACACATTGGTCTTTATTATAGATTGGAGGATATATATATATATATATATATATATATATATATATATATATATATATATATATATATATTAGCCTGAAGATTTCCCCCGGGTATGAAATGCGGGAGCCTCTGTGTAGCTTAATTGCCATAAATATATTTTCATAGCTTACTACCTAGCTCTACTTACGTATCGAGCACTGTTGAAGTAAATACTGAAAATTGATACATAAAAAATTATATCTCCTTATAAAATTTTATTTGGATACATGAAATACTAATATATATACATATAAATATATATATATATATATATATATATATATATAATTAAAATATTATAATATTAATTATATATATATATATATACCTATATTAATAGACGTATCCGTGACTCATCGGGTCAGTACCACTACCACTTTTATTCTACTTTGACTTCATTCGAAAGTCATAAGCTGTAACATATCTGTTAGACATTCTTCTTGCATAACTATAAATAATTAATCTTTACTTCTATATTATTATTATTATCATTATTATTATTAGTAGTAGTAGTAGTAGTAGTAGTAGTAGTATTATAGAACTATTATTATTTCTATATAAAAGTAAAGAGATTATTTTGTCATCTAATTTACATACGTGTTGTGTACAGGCACATCTATGTAAATTAGATGGCAACACTGAAAAAAGAATGTCACTCTTTCTCTAGATGCTCACAAAGACATTGAGAAATATTACAGAGTGGTTGAATCAACATGGAGTGATAGAGGTGGGGGGGGGGGAGAAATGCATGGATAGCTTAGTAAAAGATGGGTGATATGTTTAGTTAATTATCAATTACGGCAAACTAGAACAATTAAAACAGATTTTTTTTAAACATAACTCAATCCCAAGACTAAGGTATATTCTAGCATGTATTTTGTGTTATTAAAGTATAAAGAAAAAAAAAGCCTTTTGGAAACAAACGTTGATCAACACACATGAAGCATAATAATAGATGGGGGTGGGGCAGCTAGTATGTATAATAAAGTTGTAGTTCTTGTTTGTTTGTTGTTTGTTCACGAACTCTGCTTTTAGACATAGATCACTCAATAAGTCCCGGGTCTTACATATAGATGGGGTCAGTAATTAAAAAAATCCATAGGATTTTTATAAAGTACTAACCTTCAAACGACAGGTGACAAAAGTTTTAGTCCAATCGGATTATGAGTTTACAAATTACAGTTATTTAAGTGAAGCTACTTTTTAAAAATTTCAAAACAGTGAAAAAAGTCTGAATTTCGTAAGTTGATAGAGCATTGTTTTCTGTTACTGTTCAGGCAAAGCGATGGTTTGACTGATAAGTGTTATTCGAACTCTACTCCACCGGAAACAATGGTTAACAGGTGGTATGCTGACTTTAAATGTGATCGTACAAACACAAATGATGCTGAACGCTCAGGCCGCTCAAAGTTGCCAGTTGTCCGAGAAAACGTAAGAAAGTCCATAGACTCGTTTTGCCCGATCGCAGATTGAAGTTGCCTGAGATAGCAGAGGAGTTAAAGATATCAGATAGCAGTGTATTCACCATTCAGCATGAACATTTGTCAATGAGAAAGCTGTGTTCAAAGTGGGTGCCGCATTTGCTCACAGTCGATCAAAAACAAAAACGCAACTGTTTCAACGCAACTAAAAATGAGTTTTTGAATCAATATGTGACAATGGATGAAACATGGATCCACCACTTCACCCTGGAGTCAAATCGACAGTCAGCTGAGTTGACAGAAGCAGATGAAAGCCGTCCAAAGCGATCAGAGACTCAAACATCAGCAAGCAAGGTTTTGGTCTTTGTATTTTGGGATGTGCAAGCTATTTTGTTCATCGATTATATAGCATCATTGTTGGGGTTGGAAGAAGAAAGCGCCTAAAAGAAATCATCAAAAAATGGCCACAAATGAAGAAAAAAGACCACGTACCATGCCACAAGTTGATCCAAACGATGGGAAAAAACTACATGAACTACACTTCGAATTGCTTTTGCACATACTCTATTCTGCAGATCTGGTCACCAGCGAGTACTGTCTGTCTTCAAACCTCAAAAGAATGCTCTAAGGAAAAAGATTTGGTTCCAATGAAGAAGCGATATCAAAAACTGAGGCGTATTTTGAGGCAAAAGACAAATTGTCCTACAAAAAATTGTTAGAAGAAGAAGCGTTGGTATCGGCGGATCACCCTAGAACGGGACTATGCTGATGAATACATTTTGCCTGAAAGTTGTTGCTTTATTAGTTAGGTCCGGGACTTATTGAGTGAAGTGTTATATTTTATTTTGATGTAAGGGGGGAGAGTATCATAAAATCTTGGAGTCTGTACTTGCACTTGTTGTCCCTAAAAAAGAAATGCAACGTTTTATTTTATTTTATTTTGTTTATAACTTGAAAATTATAGAAATAAAAAGAAGAATAAAAATGGTGATATGGGGTTCAAGGCTTGGAGCAGGAGAGCACAGGGGTCCTCATTCATTTTCAGAAAAGGCTGGGTGTACTTTGCAGAAGTTAAAGGCTACGAATTTCCTCCAAATTATTTTTCATAAATGATTGATTGAAGTATGCTTTCGTTGTTATTTAAAATCAAAATGCGTGCAAACAAAACGAATCATGGGATAATCATGGGCAAACTTTGTTCCACGATTACGCAAATGGAACTTCCGTGAACCGTATATCCTGGTCAGGAGTGATGATGACGTGAGATTTTGCAAGGAGGTGCCACCGTCCTCCAAAATACAGCGCCTGGTGTTCCCAAATAGTCATCCGTCTAGTGCTGACCAGGCTCAAAGTCTCTTGGCTTCTATGACCTAACAAGAACCGGTTTGTCAATGTGGTTATGCTGTGCGGACTTCAAGTCTAATTTCCAGAAATATTTGTCGAGCCGTCCTCTTTTTTTATTTTTAACTTTTATTCATCCCAAACAAGACACATTGTCACCACAACGTAAAGGGCTACCGTGATTAGGAGCCAGATTTATAGGGGGCATCCTAAGTGGGGAGTTGGGCGGCAAGATGTTTGTTCACATTACATTTAAATTTCTGCATGTTGGTACAGTTAGGGGAAACAGGGGGCAGGGTGGGAATCCCAAAGGCAATGGATCCAAGGAAAGAAGCTATTAATGTAGAAATTTTTCCGGCATCTGGAGACTTCTACAGTGAGGAGGAGGGGTGATTTTGCTGCGAGTTAGGTTTGTCAGAGTATTAACGTTGAAGAGGTACAAGTGCAGCAAGTTCATCGGAGCACATTCTTCAGAAGTAGTTGTAAAACAAACATAGGAATGCAACATTGTGGCGATGGGACACGGGATGATACTTGGTAGACAGTGCAGGACCTGTTAAGTTAGAGACTCTTTTTTTGTATCCCGTCCACTAGGGAGAGACTACCGGCTTAAGTAATCAAACCTTTCATAGAATTCTTCACCATTTAACTGACAATTTCATTAACCGTTCCTGGTGCTACGAGATCAGACTGTCTGAAGATACCGGCTTCCTGATTTAAAATGCACCAAACATTGATGTTATTGTTTTTTTCTTTTCCCTTTGCAAAACTCAATCATGTTCTGCAAAGCCAAAAACAAAAACAACAATTTTCCTCTACAAAACAACTAAACCAAACACCATGAATACATACTTAAACATATAAAGAACTTAAAGCATAAAGACTTTTATTAAAATGACCTAATTCTGCATTAAATAATCCGAAAAGGGTTGATATGCCGTAAAACAAAACAACAAAACGAAACACCATGAATAAATATTTGAAAATATAAAGAACTTGCAGCATAAAAACTTTTACCAAAATGACCTGATTCAACATTAAATAACCCGAAAAGGGTTGATATGCCGTAAAACAAGACAACTAAACATATTAACCCATATCCTCGAGTGGCCTTTGGCCTTAGTAAATGGTGACTCAATAAGTATAAAAAAGGAGTCAATGACTGACAAGTAATGTGTAATTAGCATTCCTAACAGTAATTCTAACTTGAAAATTAAGAAACATAATATTTCAAGAAATGTTTGGGTAATTTATCCTTTTTTGTATTAAATCACTTTAATTAAATTACTGTTAATATCGACAGAACTATTGCATATATATATATATATATATATATATATATATATATATATATGAGCCACACCTATTGATTTCTGCTCACGGTCTGCCGCATTGGGTTCGAACCGTGTGACCGACAGGGATTGTCCCCTCCTATACTGATGATTACAGGTTTGGCATAAAACACATGTGTATATACGTTTATTTTAAAATATTATTTATAAAGTTAAATATATATATATATATATATATATATATATATATATAATTATTTATAAATAATATTTTCAAATAAACCCATATATATATATATATATATATATATATATATATATATATACAGGGTGATTCATAAGTAACTTAGCTATTTATTTTTGAAATTCTAAAGTTAAAAAATACGGTAATACAAAACAGAAAGTTTATTCAACAAATTCATTTATGGGAGTTTAAAATTACAGCAAATTTTCAAAATTTCCACCTTCGTTCTGCATGCATAGCTCCATTTTTTTTTGCAAGGAATTTACGACTCTTTGTAGCATATTTGATTGATTATGAAATAAATATATATAGAAACAAATATATAAACGAACAAATTTAAAATAACAAATAGCAATAATTAGAGAGTAAGATAACAATTATCGAACGTTCATAGTATGTTTGTGCTTCATATGGTAATCATTTTAAATAGCTAAGTGAAGTGACTTATGAAGCACCCTGAATAAAATTATAAATAACACCGAACATTAATTAATTAAATTAGGAGAGTAAAGAGGGAACTTTCGGCAGCCTCGTAACTCTCGCTTCCCTTATTTTGTCCTTTAGTCCTCACATTCCATGGGCGATGTTTCTGACAAAGGGAGAAGAATTGCTGTTTTCTGGGTCGGCATCTATCCATCTAGCATTTATTGTTGGCTAGTTTTGTCCTTGAAAAAGTATTTTCTTTTAGCTCCTTACACCAAGTGGCATCATGCCTTGTCTGGAGCAATTTCAATAAAAAAGATATAAAATAGAGAATATCACCACAATTCTTGATATTATTTAACCCATAAGTGGAGAGATGAAGAAAAAAATGAGAAAGGGATATATACCAAACAGAAGACTAAATTTAGATTTTGTCTTTATTTAAAAACTTTAACTGGCTTTGCAAACTCTCTTTTCCTAATTCAAGCGATCTAACTTGAGTTCAATGGGTGATTCAACGGGTCACCTTTTTTATAGTTTGTTAGAGTTTTGGAAAGAATGATTAACGGATCAAATAGACGTAATATCTATCCTATTTAATAATGCATATTTGAGAAACAGGGGAACTCTTTTCTACTAAACGCATGAGTCATTGCATCATGCAAACGTATATGATGCAATATCCATTAAAAATATATGAGAAAGAGAGAGAGAAAGAAAGAGAGAGCATATGAAGCCAATTGCCGTAATGATTGTGGACAAATGAATTATGGCACTGAGATCGAGAGAGAGAGACGAACACGGTGTCAAGAAAGAGAGAGAGAGAGAGAGAGAGAGGCTTGAATTCACTCCAAGTTCTTTTAATGAAGGCTGGTGCCAAAGTTGGCTTGGCCGGCAAATACCTCCTAATTCCTGTCGCTATCACTATATATATATATATATATATATATATATATATATATATACCCCTCTTTCGTACACATGTACACAAAGACCTAAGCCAGCAGCAGAATAATATATAATTCAATTTGTTCTGAACCATTTCTCTATCCCCTATTAGAATTTGGGACCTTTCCCAATGATTCCCTGTCATTGCTTTAATTTTCCTGCCTCCCCATTACCGTCGAATAAGAATATGTCGCCCCCCTCGTCCTTTGAATATTCACACTTTCTCTTGCAAGCCACCAAAAATATAGACATATTCTTAATTTCTTTAATCAGTTGCAGACACTGGCTGCAAAATATTTTTTTTTTTCAATCTGGGGTTAGAGGTTAATGCCAATATAAACTTTTCCATTATTATTTGCTCATCAGACAAAATGGCCGATGCCAAAGTCAGATTATACATTTAAAGATCCTCCATGAAAGTTCAATGTTTTTTTTTCGTATTCTAGCTAAGCGGTGCCACAGATAGTAAGCGTTAAAAGATGATGGGAATAAAAAGTCATCAAATCAGCTATCATTATTGTTGTTCTAAATGAAAAATAATGTTTATCTACTCTATAAAATTAAGTCAGTCGGATTTTCAAAGTCAGACCCAAATAGACTTTAAACTGGCAAATCAAACTTTGCTTCTGTCGAACGAATTTTTATTTATTGATGCATTGTGTTATTGGCAATATAATGACATACTTAGCTACGATTTCTTTACAAAATTCTATTTCACCAGAATATTGATTATATGGAATAAACACCAAAAAAGAAAAATCAGTTTAGTCATTAATAAAAACAGCACATTTCACGATTTTCCAAGCTATTTTCGCTATCAGATAAACAATTACATTTCTTTTCTAAATTATATATGTATCCACTCGAGCAGCTGGTATTGTTATAAAAAGGTTTATAGTTTTTTCTGCTACTTTCTTCTGCATGAAGAATTAGTCCCTAGGGTACCTAATATTTATGAATTGCACCATTTAGTGTGACTTTTGAGTTTAATTCAGTTATTAACAACGTATCCGTATTTAAGCCAAATGGTATCATTTCAAAAATTGGGAATAAATCATCTATCATTATTGTTGCCTTAAATGAAATAAAAATGTTATCTTTTTTACTAACGAATCACCACTTATCAAAGCCAAAAGCCACCCGAGAAAAAAGGTTAATGAGATGGATGGATTGTCAGTTGAATGATGAAGAATATTATGAGAGGATTTAAAATGATGACTGGAACGAACAAAGTTTGATTACATATGGGGACGTTTTATGACAATAAGAAGTATTTATTGCCATTAGATTTGAAGACAACCATATTGTAGTAGGAAAGCAGACCCGTAGTAATATCTCCCAGAGATGAAAAGTTCTTGGGGGAAAAAAACATCTGTTCATAGAAATTCAGCCTAACTGACACTAGGTACATGGATGAAGAAAGTGGACCTTGGGCTTACTTTTAGCAACCTCGTAACTCTCGCTTTCTTTATTTTGTCCTTTAGTCCTCACATACCATGAGCGATGTTTCTGAAAATTGGGGATGAATTGCTGTTTTCTGTGTCATAATCTATCTATATAACACTTATTGTTGGCTAGTTTTTGACCTTGAAATAGTATTTTTTTAGTTTCTTACATCAAGTGGCTTCATGTCTTGTCTGGAGCAATTTCCATAAAAAAAAGAAAAAATGGAAAGTTCTTTACATTTGTGTTAATAGGACGAGTTCTCGCTGTGAATGTGATACAAGGAGGAACCAGAGATAAGAGCTCAGTTGAGCACCTTCTATGTACATTACGGTTGAGTAGAGAAAGACTAGCAACGTCTCTTCTGTGAGAAAGAGGCTGTAGAGAACAGAAGAGATCGTTCCCCACTAGATTGCGTAATCGATTTTGTATTCTGTCATGACAAGAAAGAGCGGCAGTACTCTATTCTTAAGATGTATATGACTCTTTTACAAATAAGTAGGGTAGGCAGGCAAAGTGATTTGGGGGGGGGTAATGGGGGAGCAAACATGTTATGTAAAGTTTATAGTCATGTCCAGTATCGACCAGATGATTTTAGACGAAGTGGTTGTGCCTCAGATTGCTGGCAAAACATCCCCTGCTCTTTAGATTGAAATGGCAATTAATACCATAGTTCATCCAATATTTGTTTCTGGTTAGAGAAGCAATAAAATAGTTGAACCATGAAATTGTGTTGTGAAGTGTTTACAGCCGAATCTTTACCACACTCACAGTGAAATATTTAAAGATAGAGTTGTGTCTGGTACCGACAAGACAAAAGCTGCAGAGTACAAAAGTCGAAACGTTGTGAACATAACAAGGATCAAGACGAAAACAATAGTCCGAAACCTGTCAATAATAAGAATTTAAGAAAAACGATATATTTTTTATCTTTTAGAAATGAACCAAAACAAATGACGACGAAAACATTGAGCAGATGGATATTTTCAGAATAATTTTAAAGTTATTTTGTTTTTTTTTCCTAGTCGGTTGAAGATGTTTCGTTTGTCAACCATTTTTTTTTTTGTGTGTTATGTGTTGTGCGACGGAGAAAATCGTTTATACTGTTTGTGTTGTTGTTGTTGTTGTTGTTTTTGTTGTTGTTGTTACTGAATTGTCTTTGTGTACAGTGACTTTAAGAAAGGTAAATTTAAAATAAAACAAAGGCAAAAAAATGCTGATATGCTAATGTGGAATTTTGCGGCTGACAGAAATATCTCGGTGATGTTTTGAAGAAAAAGAAACATTGGTTAAAAAATATAGAAAGATGCCAGAGATTTGCGTTTGGGAAATAATTGAAGGTAAAAAATCATACGAGGTAGTGGGAGGAAATAGAACCGATTTTAGAATAGAATGAAAATAAAATAAAAACAATGAAGAAGAATAAGGTAGAATAACAGCAGAAGATGAATTAAGAAGTGAGAAGTGAATAAGAATGAGAGAAGAAGAAACATTAAGAAGTGAGAAGTGAATAAGAATGAAGGCATAAGATGAATAAAGAGTGGATAAGTGAATAAGAATAAGAACAGAAATGAATCAAAAAGTGAGAAGTGAATAAGAATGAAAGTAGAAAATGAATTAAGAAGTGAGAAGTGAATAAGAATGAGAGTAGAAGATAGATTAAGAAGTGAGAAGTAAATAAGAATAAGAACAGAAAATGAATTAAGAAGTGAGAAGTGAATAAGAATGAGAGTAGAAGATGAATAAAGAAGTGAGAAGTGAATAAGAATAAGAACAGAAAATGAATTAAGAAGTGAGAAGTGAATAAGAATAAAAACAGAAAATGAACTAAGAAGTGAGAAGTGAATAAGAATAAGAACAGAAAATGAATTAAGAAGTGAGAAGTGAAAAAGAATAAAAACAGAAAATGAATTAAGAAGTGAGAAGTGAATAAGAATAAGAACAGAAAATAAATTAAGAAGTGAGAAGTAAATAAGAATAAGAACAGAAAAGGAATTAAGAAGTGAGAAGTAAATAAGAATAAGAACAGAAAATGAATCAAGAAGTGAGAAGTGAATAAGAATAAGAACAGAAAATGAATCAAGAAGTGAGAAGTGAATAAGAATAAGAACAGAAAATGAATTAAGAAGTTAGAAGTGAATAAGAATAAGAACAGAAATGAATCAAGAAGTGAGAAGTGTATAAGAATAAGAACAGAAAATGAATCAAGAAGTGAGAAGTGAATAAGAATAAGAACAGAAATGAATAAAGAAGTGAGAAGTGAATAAGAATAAGAACAGAAAATGAATTAAGAAGTGAGAAGTGAATAAGAATAAGAACAGAAAATGAATCAAGAAGTGAGAAGTGAATAAGAATAAGAACAGAAAATGAATTAAGAAGTGAATAAGAATGAGAGTAGAAGATAGATTAATAAGTGAGAAGTGAATAAGAATAAGAACAGAAAATTAATTAAGAAGTGAGAGGTGTAAGAATGAGAATGAGAGCTGAAGAATTTACAATAGGTTTTTTTTAGCAAAGTTCACACCAAACAAGGCATGCTGCCACTGTAGACGTTAGGGACTACTGAGAATTATGGTGAAAGTTTTGGAGCACATTCCATTGAAGTACTTGTAAAACAAGCACAAGATTGCAACACTTCGGTGATAGGACAGGGGCTGACGCTTGGTGGATAGTGAGGGACATATTAGATTAGCGACTCTTTTTTGGACCTTGTCTTAAGAGGGAGAGACTAGTTTATGATGCACCAGCCTAGATGTGACAACAATACTCCATACATAGGCGGATGGTGCCTTTGTAGAGATATAGGATACTGTCAGGTGTGAGAAGTTTTCTAGCACTGTAGAGGGAGCCCACCTTCTTTGCAGCAGCCTTGGCAATGTCTTCTATGTATTTGTTCAAATTAATGCTACTTGTGAATGTTAGGCCGAGGAGTTTGACCGTTGCACTCTCAGGTAGGGTCTTATCTGCCATAGCAATCGGCGGTTGATTTAAAAAAAAAAGAAAGAAAGAAATTAAAAATATGTACCAGGAACAATGAAGTATATGAATGGGAGCAGAATAATAATTAAATAAATATAGATAAAAAAGAATGAGAGGAGGATGGAATTTAGAATTAATTAAAAATAATGAATGACAGCGAAAGTAGAATTCTTAAAATGCAGAATAAAAATGAAAAATTAAGAATTAAAAGAATGAGAAAAGAAAAAAAGAAATAAGAATTGAGAATATCACTAAGAAATTAATGGACATCACCATTTTATTAAGTAGAAAGTAGTCGTTAAAATGAGAGAAGATAAACTTACAATAGATTTAAAATAAAGACAGTAGAAATAATAAAGAAAGAAGTATGTGAATAAGAATAATAATTGAATAAATATAGAGTAAATAAAAAAATGAGGAGGAGGAGGAGAATTTATGGCGATGTAAAAATAAATAAATAAAATGAATGCCAGTAAAAGCAGAATTAAAAACGAATACAGAAAAAAAGAGTAATTTAGAATATTACAAACGAAAAAAAATAAATACTTTTTTTAATTAAGAAGAATGTAGTATGCGAGGAAGTCTTTAAAATAAGAGAAGAAGAATTCACAATAGATTTAAGATAAATAAAGGAGGGTGCTTATACAGATGAGGGCACATATGAAAAACGCATTTCCAAATAAAAATTATTGTTTATACTTACGTATCAGGAAAAAAATAAGTATCATCACCAAAAATTAGGAAAAATTATGGAGTAGAATTTTAATAAAAAACCTAAAAATCAGTTTTATTGAATTTTGCCCACCACCATTTATTTATTACTTTTTCATATGATAGACTGGACTGAGTTATGCCCCCTGACATCGTTCTAATTAATGACGGATCTGTAAAATACGATAAAACTGATTTTTATTTTTAATTAAAATTCTACTCGATAAATTTTGCTAATTTTTGGTGTAGATACCTATTTTTGCATGATACATAAGTATATCAAAGAGTGTTCTGGTGTATTTATTTGGAACTGCGATTTTCACCTGTGTAACTGCGTTTGTTTTTTCATATGTGCCCTCATCTGTATAAGCACCTAAAGGAGAAATAAAGAATGAATTAGGAAAAATGGCATGTATGAATGAAAGAATAAGAATAATTAAAAATGATATAGAAAAAGAAGAAGAGGAAGAATGTAGAAGAAGGATGAGGCTAAGGAGAATTTATAATGAAGAAAAATAACAGAAATAAACAAAATAAAAATGAAGAAAAAGAATGAGAGCAGAAGTAGAATTAAAAAAAAAGAATGCCGAAAAAAAATGAGAAATTAAAAAAAGAAGAATTTAGAATATCAGTGATAAGAAAAAGGAAATCCTCACGACATTCGTACGAATAAAAAAAATCATAAGAATATAGTGAGGAAGTCGTTAATCTAATATATAAAGTAGAGACGATTTTTCCCCTGTACCTTCTCGGAGAATAGGAAAATAACCACATGCATCACAGGCTACTAAACTCACCACTATACTACGCTTATTCACTCGAGCGTGTTTTAGTACATTTGTTATTCTTTTTCCCAGCTAACACTAAATATTACATTTGGCCCTCCATCCACGACTCTCCAAAAAACCAACTCCATATAGGTGGTAGCAAAAACTTTCCTCCCTAACAATTATGTACTGGCACTACACTCATCGACACTGGGAACTAATAAACACAGTTTACTTTTCACAAAACACTGGTTCTTATTTATTATTTGCCTGGTATTAATTTACTACATAATATAAAGCAATACGCAAAGACTTAATGACCGCTCCCGTTAACTCCGATGATTTTCAGTGAATATCAGATTATGTTCTTTCTCATTCTACCTATGACTTGGCCTATTTTCATATGTATTTTTAAGTGGAAACTGTGGTGCAGTGGATAAGAATGCAGGTTATATGATCGACTGTTTCAGCGTTCGATCCCATTCTACGCGGCCACTTTTTTCTTTCTTTTTAAAATTCAAAACATTCGCCAACACAGTAACTATAGGCCGTTTTTTTTTTCATTCGACGTCATGCAATAGGTAGTACTTTCTCCCGTGCAACGCCGAGCGACGGGTTCCACTAGTGGTATATAAAATAACTTTGCTTTGTTAATATGAAAAAAAAAAACTAATAAAGAAAGACAAACTCGGCATATAACATTATATTTGAAAACATAAAGATGGCTGTTTTACTTTGTCAATATTTTTGGTGGGCAGAAACATCTAGCTAGCTAATCGCAGAAACATCATGGAGTTTGTTGTATCTTGAATATTTTATTTCTGTGATCGGGCATGTGGAAATTGGAAAAATCTCATTCCTCAGGCTGATCTCCTTTGCAACTTGATTCGTTTGTTTGTAAATATTTCCAAGATTGTCTAGGGGTGCACATGATGTAATTGGCTTTTGGAATATAATCTCAGACTATGGAACCGGCTACATAGAGTTCAAATGATATCGGATCTATTTCGGTTATATATTTACACAAGGTGTATCTGAAAAGTGACCAGACTGTCTTTGATCTGTGAGCTATAGGTGAAAAGAGACAAGCGTATTGTGTTATCATCAATCAATCAGTTTTATTAGCCAAAAAGATAGCCAAGTGCAGCAAGCCATGTAAAAAGACAAACGATATTGCATCTATATACAGTATGGATGTTTGTCCAAGGCAACCTTAAACCTGGATATGGTATTCATCGTCACGACCTCCTCTGACAGGCTGTTCCAGGAGACAGAAACATGGATAAAGAATGTTGCCTTTCTTCTGTTGAGACGAAAGCGATGCTGGTACATCTGTGTGTGTGCCTGTGAAGACCGCGACTAGGTGCTGGGGTGAAAAATTCCTCAAAAGGTAGATTTAAATTCCCTTGATGATGCTCTATGCCAGAATCAGGTCCCCTAGCATCCTCTGTTTTTTTAAGTGAGAACAGATTTAGTCTTTAAAGCCGTCCTTTGTAGGTAAGTGTGGAGAATCCTGTCATCATCGTGGTTGCCAACTGTTGACACGCTCCAGTTCTATGATACTATTTTGAAAATAAGGATTTGTTAAATGGATAGCATACTTAAGAATTGGCCGATATTTTAGGATTATTTAATATATTAAATTAAGTCACTCAAATTATAAAGTTAGACAACATAATCTTAAAATCTGGCAAATCGATATTTGATTCTACCTAGCCATTAATATAACTAGAATCTTAGCTTTTTTTCACATACTTTTGTGCAAACGACCTCTTCTTCACCAAGCGAATGCACTTTATTCCAATCTTGATTCCAGAAAAATGTCTAACATTTGTGGTTAAGGCATAAAGAGGCTTAAGAAGAAAGTGAAATTCAGGGAATCTTGCTTAATTGATGTCTAATAACTATGGATAAAATTTCATGCAAATCGGAAATATTTGAATTTTCAAATAGGAGGTTGTGTTCTTATTATGACCTCGCAAACAACCTTTAAAAATACTTCCTAAATATTGAAACTTTTAGAATATTTATTAATGTCATTATTTACTTGTCTCCCCACGAGGGCTGAGTTAAGCACAAGGTCGATTTTTAATGTGGGGAAAATCCAGCTCCCAAAAAGGGGAACACTGGATTGAGATAAAAATAAAATTTGCTTGAGTCTAGAAGGTTCTCTCCTTCACCAGAACAGATACATAAGTTTGAACCCAGCCCAAAGGCCGAGAAATGAGTCCGTGTGGAAGAATCAAATTTGGTGGTATCTGAATTTTCATGAATTTTTATCAGCCCTTTACCCCCCCCCCTTACCATGAAACTGAATTAAACTAAATATAGCCCATATTACCCACCTAGCAGCTGTGTTCCAAGATTTATAACGATAAGTTAATTAGTTTGGAAGTTTACCATGCACATGTAAACATATACACACACCTAACCTCATATATACATATATTATATTATATTATATTATATTATATTATATTATATTATATTATATTATATTATATTTAAGTTGTGTAGTCAAAATCTCCTGCTTTTAGTTCAATGGATATTTCACTTTTTCGATCCAAATATTCTACTATGTGACTTCAGAACAATGATAAATTAATTTCGAATTTGACAAGACTAAACAATCGTGTCAATCAAAACTTTTTTTTAATTTCTCAACGACCGTTTCATCATTAGAGACTATACAATCAAACAATGTTTGAATATTACAGTAAAAAAAAGAAACTCTCTAGGGGCAAAGAAACACAAGAAAAATAAAAAATAGTCTCACATTTACATAATTTTCCTAGTAATTTGTTTGTTAACAAGTCGGATTGCAAACTGGCCGACTTATATATATATATATATATATATATATATATATATATATATATATATATATATATATATATATATATATACTAGTAGAATATGCGTCTCAGGACGGTTATAAGAAATAAATATAACATTAGTTTTACATTTTAATGTTTTTCTTTCTTTTGGGGGGCGGGTATTATACGGTTCAGTGACACCTCCATAAATGGTAAAGTTTACAAAATAAATAAATAATATTCCCACTTTACTCACCATGTTGCTTAGAATACATATCCCATAATTAATAATGATAAGGTCAATAGATTCGGATCTTACTAAGTGCATACATATTATCCATTTAAAAAATGTATTACTTAATAAAACTCAAAATTTTATGTGGAGCAATTCTTTTTTCTATTAAACTTTTGGTACCTACTTATTTAAAAAGCTTTTGGGGGTCAGTTGCAAGTTTGACTGGGCGCCTCCTCTAAATGGTAAAATTTACTAAAAAATAATATGTCGATGTTACTCACCGTGTTGTTGAGAATATATATTCCAAAATTCATAATAATCAGTTTATAAAAATAAATTTTAAATAAAAAATACAAATCATATATACGCACCCCATAAGTGTCAACGTATACAAAAACATAATGTGCCCATGTTACTCACTGTATTGCCTAGAATATATATTCTAAAATTCATTTATTCGTTTAGGAGAGTACCCTGTATATATATATATATATATATATATATATATATTTGAACAAATTTTTTGTGGTACAGAATTTTATAATGGTTTTAAATATGATGAACGGAGTCATAGCGAGTCGAGGCACTATCACAAGAAAAAAAAAGAAGAGAGGAAATATTAAATAATATGTTTAATCGTCGATTAAAAACTTTTAAAAAGAATAAAAAGATCGAATAAATTAAGAGAACAAAACTAAATCCCAAGGTACCTTTCGACCGACACATTGTCAAGGGAAACGTCGGCGAATATCGCTTAAAAACAGGGAAAAGAGTAATGTGGAGAGAAAATTAAAAAAAAACAAAAACAAAATAAAACCAGGGAGATTGAATAACGCCATTCAACCGAAAAGGAATAAATGGACATAATAGGCAAAATATTTATTTTTCGTTTTTAGAAGTCTCTAAATAAGTCTAATTTGTGAGACAACTCTTTTTGCCTACAATATATATATATATATATATATATATATATATATATATATATATATATATATGTGTGTGTGTGTGTGGGTGTGTGTGTATACTTAGGCAGCAAGTCATTATCCAAGCAAGCGTTGTTGAACATCACGGAACTTTCTCGTTTGTAAATCTCCTTCGTGAGGTTCTCAAACCGTCGAGCTATGCTTCTGTTTCAGGTGGTAATCCATAGAGTATTTCTCCGATTGTTCTTAATTCAGCCATTTTTTTTTAGCGCTTTCGACGTTCAACAACGCTTGCTTGGATATATATATATATATATATATATATATATATATATATATATAGCTTTATACATACATACCTAGCTTTATATATATATATATATATATATATATATACATACATAAAGATGCTACCAAATAAAAATATGAAAATATTCAATATAGCTACATTAGAAGCATCGGTTAATGAAAATTTGAAAAAGCAAAGGCTTGTTCAGCTGAAATATTTGGCTGTAAATAATTGTTTTAATTTATTTGAAAAAAATAATCTCTCGCATTGTCATCTGGTTTCTAACTGATTTTTCATAGTTTCATTAACCCATGCTTCTGATGTAGTTAAATTGCATTCACTACTACCAAATTAGTTTTTTTTTCTGGTAAATTTGGTAATAAGTATTATTGCAATGTATTAGTTTGTTTTGTTTTTTTATATTAAAAGTATATTACTGGTAGATGATATTTGATGCCAAATCTAATCCAGGATCGTCTGTAAAGTAAAGTAATGCCACAAGATCGACACGTTATACATTGAAATATTTTAGTGTATATATTGATTGGCGAAGTTGTAGAAAATTCTTTAATTTGGCAGGGAAGTTCTTCATTGTCGTCCATATTGAATGCAATTGGCATATTCAGATTAGCATTTACAGCAGTCTTTAGAGAATTCTTGTAAGTAAAAAAAAAATTCAATTCCCTTGAAGAATTTCTATTTGCAGAAATATCTTCATATGAATTCATAAATCTTTATAAATAGATAGTCCCTTGTTGTTGTCAATATATATATATATATATATATATATATATATATATATATATATATATGTATGTGTGTGTGTGTGTGTGTCATACATATATAATGTGTGTGTATCCATAACTAACAACTTTAAGTCTTTTACATCTCTTCATATATGCAAACACCACTGATATGTGTATGAATACACATACACTGAGAGCTGTGATACAGCGAAACAGTCTGTCTGTAGATGACTAAATATACCCCCCTTCTTGGGTTGAGTTCTCTGGTCAGTGAAATTACCAATTGCCACCAGCTTATAATGCATTGCACTTTGTGTAAATAAATTAAGCTTTTATAAAATTGACAATGTTTATATCGAGATTTTGCTTACTTTCAGCAGTGTCGAATGATAGCTGAATGGTTAGAAGCGCCGCCTATTATCTAGGCGGTCGAGTTTGAAGCACTTGCTTGTCTAGTCACACTGAAGAACTGCGAAACAGTCTGTCTATGGATGACTATATATATATATATATATATATATATATATATATATATATACATATAACAATAATAAATAGAGTTATTTGATTTAATATTGTTATACAACTTTGTCTAAAAGCCCTTTGTGTGTGCAAAATCGGTTGTCTTGATTCGGTTCTGTTTTGATTTCGGGTAGTTGGGTTTTCACGTTATTTTTATAGAGAGATTGATTTGCTATCAAACTTTTTATTTATACAAACATTTTTGGCTGCACATTTGCAGACATGTTAAAATTCAAGCTAAAAGCTAGCTGAACTTCTTCAGGCCAAATTATTAATATGAAGACAGAAATGAAAATGAGAAAACATTGGTTATTAGAAGTTATGGGGAGGTCACATGATATGTTATAATTTTTTTTGCAATACAACCGTTGATGATATATTTAAAAAAATAATTTATTTATAATTTAAAATTCTATACTCTATTTTTATGAACTAATCAAGAGGGAAAAAGATGAGACAATCCAATACTATATTCTTTTTAGCCTTGCGGCGATAAAAAAATACTCGGTCAAGTCACAAGTTCTATCTCTTCGGGCCCCAGCCAGAATGATGCGACCATGGCGTTTACAGGCAAATATTGATATTTTATAACCGCGTAGACATAGACACATAGCCTACATCGTTATATATACATAAGCATTTTTTCAAACAAATATATATATGTATATAAGTGACGGTTTGAAGAGAGGTTTCAAATTTTGAGAGCAAGGGTTTGGGGGGGATCCTGGATTTTTGTCACCATTTTTCATGTGAGTTTTTTTTTCATGTGAGTTTTTTTCATGTATTTAAGCTTGCCGTTATTTTTGTCAAGACTTCTTAAAGTTTTCCCATCTTTCTCCTGCTCTGATGATCAGCAATGTTAAACTAAAGACTATATATTTCTCTTGACTTTGCTGTGAAACGCGCGTAAGATATAGAAAAAGTACAAAATTTGGAGGAAAAAATTTTGTTTATGAGACGAAGAAGAAATACAGGTATTCGCCAAAATATGAAAATAAAGAGATTGAAAAAACAAATGAAAATTATGTTTTTTTATTGATTTTTCCTATGGTCATTGCTTCTTTTTCTTTATGGAAATTGCTCCAGCCAAAGCATGAAGCCACTTGATGTAAGCAGCTAAAATACTACATCTAGGTCAAAAATATCCAACGATAAGTTCTAGATGGATAGATTCTGACCCAGAAAACAACAATTCTTCCCCCTTTGTCAAAAACATTGCAGATATAATAAATAAGGGAAGCAAGAGTTACGAGGCTGCCGAAAGTGATACCAAGGTCCAGTTTCTACTTTCCTAATATGCTCTGAAGCTTATAATACAATCTCATTGAGCTTGCAATTTGAAACATTATAAAGAGTATATACTTAAATATATATTTTTTATAAGAACTCACAAATATATATATATAGTCATTCACAGACTGTTTCACTGTATCACATCTCTTCAGTGCAGCTAGACAAGCACCACACTCAAGCCAGGGACCGAACCTTCAACCATATAATTAACAGTCAGCAGCTCTTACCACTAGGCTACGGGAGAAGCGCTCGTAAATGAGCTCTACAATGTCTATTTTATATAAACATTGACCACTTAATGACAGTGATCAACACAAGAATGGAGACTTATATATATATATATATATATATATATATATATAAAGGGTATTTAGACATATTTTTTAAACAATTGTTTCGTAATAGTATCATATTTTTTTTGAAAAAAACATAATAATGGTGGTGTTAAAATAAATAAAATTTATTTATTTTAACACAACCATTGTTATGGTTTTTTCAAAAAAAATATAATATATATATTATATTTTATCAACAGACACGTGTTGCGTCGTCGCTACGATTCATCAGTGTGGCTTTAACTAGCGAGATTCGAAACCGGAACTACAGTTGCTGATGCCCGATGCTCTCCTAACTGAGCTAAATGAAACTGCTTGTCATCGTGTGGGAAATTATATTGTATATAAACGAAGTTATTCATTTATTTAAATGTTTACGATACTGATAACCGAAAGTACTCAATTCTGTTTACAGAAAAGTATTGCCTTAACGCTAAGTGAAAAATCATCATTTCCTCCACCAGAGTGCTCTACCCATAGGGGAGCGTATATATATATATATCAATAAAATATTTTTATCCATAGAAACTGGCACTTATTCGCTTTGCATGCAATTACTTCATCATGAATAGCGAAAAGTATTTATTAAAAAAAAAATGCAAATCAACGATGCAGCCTCTGCTTCATAAAATTTGATATACCAAAAGAATGGGAAAGAATAAATGAAATTGAAATGTTTGAGAATTTTTTAGGTGAGGATATGTAATTTTCGTTATTTATCCGGACCAAACTAAGAATACAATCATGAATTACTTAAGATTTATATATCCGGTCATGGATGACAGAACTACCCCAGTGGATTAAATTAAGGGTTCCGTTCGATATTCCGCACAGATTCTCCATTTTGACAGAAAGTTTTCAAGAGTTTGACAAGATACATCTGAAGAAGGTCGAAGGTTACATCGGCCAAAACGTTGTGAGAATAACATTCAGGATATTTAAAGTAGCACTTTTTTTTTTGTAGTTAAGTTAATATGATTTAACAAAACCAAATTAATTTTTCATTGTTTTTCACTGCAAACTTTATATTTCAGACAAAAACAGGTTCTGTCTTATTTGCAAAAAATTGGAGATCTACAAAATTAACAGTGTTTAAAAATGATTACATTTGAAATAATAAGTTTCTATACTTCATGTTTGGCTTTCTTTCATTTCCGGGCAACGCCAGATGTTTCTGCTAATCTATGTACCAGTGTTGGGCGATTAATCGGAATCAGTAATCGGAAAGATTAGAACTTTTAGGTTGTATCGGAATCGGAAAAAATTTATGCCTAAAAACGATTCTTTTAATTGCTTTTTTGTTCTTTTTTGTTTTTGTTTAAAATTTAATTTTTCATTGCTGGTAGTAATGATAAAATGATAAATATTTATTGATTTTAAATCTACCAGTAAAACTAAAATCTATAGATAACACCCTCCCCCCCCACACACACAAGTGTATTTTTTTACGTTTGCGAAAATATATATAAATATTTTTTTTTTTTACGGTAATCCAAAAATTAAATAATTAAAAAAAACACTATCGCTAAATATTTAGAAATTCAAAAAGAATCTAAATCGGAATGGGTAATCGTATCGGAATCAGTAGTTTCGAACAGAATCGGTAATTGTATCGGAATCGGGAAAAATATTGGAATCGTCCCATCACTAATATGTACACACACTTACCATTTTTTGTTCTGTATACAATTACGTCATTATGAGTAGCAGTAAATCGGTGTAAAAGAAAGACTTACCTGGTAATCTTTATTGAGGATTACCTGGTTATCATATTTATAAAAAATATATGTATAAGGTGATCGTCCGACTCCTCCACGTGCCACCCATGGAAGAATAGATGAGAGTTCTTGAGTAAGTAAATAAAGAACAGTTGAAGTATCAGGACCAGTTGACAGGGGAAAGCCAAGGAAAACATGGGGAGGGGTGATAATGAAATATTTGAAGGAAAGAGGGATAAATAAAACCCTAGCCAGAGATAAGTTTGTTTGGAAGTCAATTTCTAAAACCGTCCAACACATGCTAGCATGTAAAACCGACGTTAAACAGGAGATGATGATGATGATGATGATGATGATGATGATGATGATGATGATGATGATGATGATGATGATGATGAGAAATTCTTTCTGTAATCCAACCATATTTGGTCTAAATAAACTTCAGTCTATGCTTGATTTGCCCACCAAATTTCAATCATGAATGTCTAATAGTTTTTTTTTATCACCATTCAATTATATGCGGGGACACTTTGATGATTGTCTCATCAGTAGGGAGTGTGATCCTTAACAACCAATTTTCATCTGTGGGGATATCTAAAAAATAATGTCTATCCAAACAACTCTCAGACTATTCCTAAACTGAAGAGGACCATCACAGCTCAAATCAGTTGTATCCAGTGTGCTTACAATGCAGAGCTGCGTATTTGGATATTATAATTGAACGGTCATAAAAAAAGACTGTTGGACACATTCATGACTGACACTTGGTGGACAAGTCAGGCACAGACTGAAGTTTATCTGTATCAAATATGGTTGGATTACAAAAATGATCGTTAATTTTATTAATAATTCCATGGTTGCGTGGCATTTTATTTAGGTCAAATAAAATAAAGACTTACCTGGTAATCTGACGACTGTAGTTTCATTCGACGAGAAGAACTTTTTTGCATTCCTTTTGAGTCATCTTCAGACTCGCGTCCCCTTTTCAAACCCGTGATTATCGTGTTGTGCGCAATGTCTTGGTCGGCGGATGGGGCTGTTGAAACGTCTGGCCACGAGGTCGTCTGGTAAGAAGGACACATCAAATGTCTTTGCTCACCAATACACCTGTTTGACGGATTCAGCCCACTCCGCCGGGCAGCGTTTCTCTTATCGTTGCAACGGATGATGCATATAGACACGGACGCTGTGATGGGTACGGACACCGATACGGACACAAGCACGATGACAATAAGTAAATACAGATGCACCGTGTCGTCTGACTGAATATAGACAGCGTTTAGCATCTCTGAGGTTTTGTTGCTGACAGTCAGCTTGAGAGAAAGTGAAGTGTTTGCTGACCTAACGGGGGTCCCGCTGTCCTTTACAACAAAGTGGAGGTCATATGACCCGGCATCATGCGGGGTGACAACCCGTGCAAATGATAGCAGGCCTGAGTAATGGTCAATCATGAACAACTGTTTGCCGTTTCCACCTGTCATATCGTAGCGTAGGAACGCATTCTTTTGGCTGTCGGTGTCAGATGCTTTGAGAACGGTGATATTGTTTGTGTGGTATGGGTAGTAGACGATGTCCAATGTGAAAGGGTTGATACTGGGAAACGTGAAGAATGGGGCATTGTCATTTTCGTCCTTGACCTGTACGATGACATTGACCGAATTATTTAATGAAGGGATCCCATTGTCTTTTACCATAACTTTAAACTTATAGGTCTGTTGGAATTCATGGTCTAAGGACATGACAGTCGAGATCAGGCCATCATCTTTGATGACAAAAGGTAGGAAGTGTTTACTGTCTGTTGCTAAAGAATATGTTAACTTTCCACCGGGACCAAAATCTGGATCAGTTGCGTTGATGAATCCGACCGGGATCTTCGATTTCTGGTTTTCCTGGATGGAGAATTTGAAAATCTCTTTAGAAAACTCTGGTCGTTCGTCATTGACATCCATCACTTGGATAGAGAACTTGCTTTCGCTGTGCAAGGGCGGTGACCCTTTATCCTGGCATACGATTGAGATATCATGATGGTCCTTTGTCTCTCGATCGACAGGGTTCTTGACGATCACTTTGTATTTATTGGTCCTCAGTTTCTGCAGCTGGAATTTCTCGTGCTGAAGATCGCAGTTAATCATCCCATTCTTACCGATATCGTGATCGGTGACCTTCACATAAGCAATGAAACTACCAACTTTGATGTCCTCAGAAATCGTGGTCGTATTACCCGTCGACACCGACACCAGATTGACGTCGATTGTTGGGGCGTTGTTTTGTTGATTTATAACATTTACCAACACCATAGTGATCGAACTCAATGGGGGTGTTCCGGCATCGGTCGCTTTAACATATAACTTATATGTCAGCTTTTGTCCAGAGGTGAACTTCTTCTGCAGGAAAATCTCCCCGGTCACGTCATTCAGCTTAAAATGCGTCTTGACGATATCCGAAGTCTGCGAACTGAAATGATACGAGACTTTACCGTTTTTTCCTGAATCCAAATCCACCGCAGACAAAATGGTGATCGGCAAGCTTCCGTCGTCCTCACTGCCAACAGAGACGTTGAAGACGTTCTGTGAGAAAATTGGGATATTATCGTTGACGTCTGTCACGGAGATGAAAACCCCCAAGACGCTCTGTTTTGGCGGTGAACCTCCGTCTTTGGCAATCACCTGAATCATATAAGAATCCTTTTCTTCTCGATCTAGCCTTTCTTCCAAGGTCAGACTAAGATCAGATGTCCCGTCCACGCTCTTGGACACGGACAATGTAAAAGGTTCGTGTACTTTATTTTCTAATTGGTATGTGACTTGAGCATTGAGAATGCCGACATCCCGGTCGATCGCATTTGGGATCGATCTTCGGACCCCTTTACTGTCATCCTCTGAAAATTGTATGGTCACCTGTTTGTGGGGGAACTCCGGCTGGTGGTCGTTGATGTCTTTTATGACAACCTTGACTTCTAGAATCTTCATGAAGGTCGTCCCCTTCCGCACGGCGACATCAACCATTTTGAAACATTCCATGTTACGCACGCACAACGTCTCGGCATCGAGAATCTGAATGGTCGACAGTTTGCCAGTCTTTTCTGAAACGTGGAAAAGCTGTGAGATTCCCTTCACGCTCTGCATCTGGCTGAAAGTGATAGGGTTCGATCCCTGATGCGAGATGCTGTCCAGTAGATGGGCGTCGACAGCAAGGTTACCAACCAGGGCACCGGGGTTTTTGCCTTCCTCTATGTAATAGGTGAGATCAACAGTAAGGCAGGGAATCAGGCACAAGGTCAGCAGAAGGCCGATATGTGTCCACATTTTTTCTTGAGTCCAGTTCGTTATGCCAGAGGAAAGAGAAGAAGACCAAGTTGCTTTTGAAGGACTCGAAGCAAATTCAACATAATATCTGAAAAATAAAAGAATATAAAACCGAATGAGAAATTAAGTAGACAAGTCAGTTACATAAATATAATAGTAATTAAATATTTATTCTTGTTTATTTTGCCTTGTGTATCTCTTATTTTAATTAATAATGCCATTTTAATTTTTAATGAAAAATAAATATATATATAGCATGTTGAAATAAACAACATTAAAGTGCTCGAGCGTAGGTTCTACAAGCGGTAATATACATTATTTTATTTAAATACTATACATTACAGTGTCTGTTGGGGTACCCTAGTTTCATCAATCTGGTCATCCTCGATTTAAGATAAAATCCGGCTGATCATTGCAGAAAGATTTTTCTTGATATAGAAGGTTCCGAAACTGGGATTAAGAATGGGTCATCGGACAGACTTGTGGAGTTTTACCCTGAATTCAGATTGATTCCCCAACAGACACTGTAATGTATAGTATTTAAATGAAATAATTTATATATATATATATATATATATATATATATATATATATATATATATATATATATATATATAGTTGTGTTATAATGAAATAAATTCTAGTTGTCACGACTTATCAAGGTCATATGTCACTCGAGGATAATAAGGGTTAATGAGATGGAATATTTGTGAGGACGGTTCTAGATAGGAATTTATTGACATTTAACATTTGCTTTGAAAACGAGCAAGTTGTAATCTGTGGGGAAGCAATCCTGTGGTAATGTGTTCCACAGACGGGAAGCCCTTGCGAAGAAGCTCTGTTTGTGTAAATTTCGCCTGACGCTAGGCATACTGAGGTAGAAAGGAAAGTGTTTCTTTGTTGTTGTAGAGAAACGAGACCTCGCTGTAAATGTCTTGCAAGGAGGTACCAGAGATTTGAGCTCAGTCGAGCACTTTCTATGGAAATAACGATAGAGTAGAGAGAGACTAGCAACGTCTCTTCTGTGAGAAAAGAGCTGTAACGAATAAAAGAGATCATCCCCCACTAGATTTCCAAGTCGATTCTGAATTTTGTAAAAGCAACGAAGAGTGGTATATTTGGCGTCTCCCCAGATGTTGCACCAGTACTCCATCTTGAGACTTATCAGACTCTTATGCAGGTAGAGGATTACATCAGGAGTCAGATACGGTTTCAGTAGCCCTCCCCTGTTGCCTTGAATACATATTCCATAATTCATAATAAGTGCCATAGGTTAGGATTTTACCAAGCCGATACATATTATTGGCGCTTACGCGCGAGCACCGATCTTTTAAAATGTATTACTTAATATAACTTAAAATTTGATGCAAAGCAATTCTTTTCTCTGTTAATTTTTTTGTATCTAACTTATTTAAAAAGTTTTTTGATGGACGGTTCGAGTTTAGTAAAGATAGGGATTACTTCGGGTTGCAGTTTCTTGAGTACTATGACCGGAATGTTTTTGGATGCCTTGTTGACATCGAGGTTCTTGATAAGTTTGGCGACATCACAGATAGTTATTCGGATGCCGCTTAGAGTTTTGTGATCACCTCTGCTTCATTAATGACGGTTGGGATAGAGGCCTTACATCTCTTTAACACCTTGTTTGTTATTTTCAAAAACTCATGGGAGCCAATCCTCTGATCAGCAACTCTAGATTTAACTGATTGGGCACAGGACTCGTTAGAGTTTTCTATAACCCTTTTGCAGTGGTTTCGGGCAGTTTTAAAGGGGTCTTTCGTTTCAGAGCATCTATTTCGTTGAAAGCAATTGAAATAGTGGTTTCTGTGGGCAATAGCAGTAACGCATTCAGGGGTATACCATAGCTAGTTGTTCGGTCTCTTTTGGAATATGTTGGAGGATATAAAGCTCTCAATACCAACGTTAAACAACTCAGATATTGCACATGCGATGTAAGACGCTTCTTTTTTTAACTGGATTTAAGAGGGATTTCAGATATGAAGGATCTTGAGCTGATCTAATCGGCTCTTGAATATCAATAAACTCTGCGATGCAAAGGTACATCAGAGGACTTGCTGAACTTCGTTTTGATCTTAATTGAGACAACTGAGAGGTCGGAGGATACAAGAAGAGACAGGACAGTAGATGTTCACTGTTCAGGGCAAGAAAAAAGACCAAGAAGGCTTGCAAAATGTCCATAAGCATCGGGTACGCGTGTAGGGTTGTCAACAATATATATATATATATATATATATATATATATATATATATATATATATATATATATATATATATTAGCAGTATTCACTCTGCGTTGCCCGCATGGAGATATATTGGAGGTCAGAAGCTTTTTAAGAAAAATAATTTCAAATGTAGTCATGTTTACAATTTTTGCCTTGACAGAAAAGTTCAAAATAACATTTGCAATATGAGGTCGAGTAAAAGAATTAAAAAAACTGTTAGTTCGGTGTTGTTATTTTTTTTAAAAAAACTACGTTTCTTACAGACAGTTGTAAAACGGCAAATGGATTTAACAAACCGAAACAAATTAAAATTTCTTTTAGAAAAAGCGAATTATTTTAAATCTTAAAAATATCAATAAAAATAATTATTTAAATGTTTAAATTCCTTTTTAAAGACATTGTTCACTGAGATATTCTTTGTTCAATTTTATATTTTGTTTTATGAAACGGACAAAATCTAGTTTCAAAATATGAATTTCGTTTCTTTACGTTCTAATATATTTCAGTTATTTTATGGACTTTACCGATAATTGCTCTAGTGAACCCAGATAGAATAGAAGGAACATTTGAATGGTTTTTTTAGATTTCTTGGAAAATTTAACCCTTATTGAGATTCATTTGAATGTTCTGTTAACATATCGATTTATATAACGCACAAACATTGATATATATATATATATATATATATATATATATATATATGTGTGTGTGTGTGTATGTGTGTGTGTGTGTGTGTGTGTGTGTGTAAAAAACAGAAAGAAAAAGTTAAACACAGGAAAAATCAAAATCAAATAAGAGATAGATCGGTTTCGTTCTGATCAACGAACGTATTTAGAAAAAAAATCAAACGAGAGAGGGATCGGTTACGTCCAAACGAAACCGGTCAATTTCTCGTTTGATTTTTATTTCTTTCCTGTGTTTAATTGTTATTCCTTTCTGTTCTTTCATACATTCTGTTTCCATGACATTTTATTGTATGATACATCGTGTATTCTATCCATATATATATATATATATATATATATATATATATATATATATATATATATATATATATATATATATGTGTGTGTGTGTGTGTGTGTGTGTTTGTGTGTGTGTGTTTGTGTGTGTGTGTGTTGTGTTCTAACTGTTAATATATCGATTTATATAAAACACACAAACAAACATTGACGTATATATATATATATATATATATATATATATATATATATATATATATATATATATATATATATATATGGATTTATCTGGAAAAACAACTTCGCTGATACAGGATACATGTATTCATATAAATTTATGTCTGTATACGTTCACACTCACACACACACACTCACACACACACACTCACACACACTCACACACACACACTCACACACACACACTCACACACACTCACACACACACACATAGGCTAATTTGGATGGAACCGGAGTAATATAGGAAGTGAATCGCCCTGTAAGAGGTTTCTACTTCCTTTTTCTTTCTCCTGAAACAAACGAGATATTTGGAACTCTCCTTCGATTGAGTCACGTTCTGTCAGTGCCAACTGATTTCCTCATAGACACACAAGCAACGCTGTCTAAAATAAGAGTGGTAGATGGCTCTCACGTGTACATATATCAATATATATATATATATATATATATATATATATATATATATACATATGTGTGTGTGTGTGTATATGTATATGCTAGAAATTGTATACATGCCAATGACAGGTGTGTGCATAACGGTTCCTGTAAGAACATCCCTTCTTCCGTTCTTTTCTTGGAGTCGCTGCCTGTCTGCGGCTGACAGGCAGACGTGTTCTTCTGGTTTGTCTTTTAATCAACTGAGTGACATTGCCAACAAAGCAACGGAACCATCTCGCAATAAGAGTGATTTTCTTCTCCGGCTTGTCAGTAGATGATGAGAAGCTGGTGATATATACACTCTCATATGTTATCGACCCTTAATACAATCAATATTATACCACAACTCTCTCTCTTTCTCTGTCTCTCTCTCTCTTTATATATATATATATATATATATATATATATATATATATATAGAGAGAGAGAGAGAGAGAGAGAGAGAGAGAGAGAGTAAACATTTCTGTTTAAAGGATACCTGTGTTTCGTTTTTCCACGAATACCCTTCCACCATCCTGCATTCCACAAACGACCCTACAACTTACCATAACATCCATATTGTATAAACAAATACTAATTACCTACGGATCTAAAACATAGAAAAATCTACAGATGTTACAAACTTCTACGGAACCTTTGGAGATAGACCTCAACAATTAGATATATTCTGAAACTACATAAACCATAGTACTTAGATAAGTATGTTTCAGTTTAAACAAAGGTGGTACGACAATATTGTGGGGTCCGCGTTCGCGCTGGACATCCATAGCATATGTGGCAGCAATATGCAACATATGAAGGATATAACTGTGGAATTTCTATTTGGTCACAAACTTTCCCATTTCTAAAATATTTTTTTTACAATCAGCTTTAAGAAAAAAACATAACACCTCTTTTACCACTAATTGATTTAAGTTTGGTTTCAGGTTCAATCCAAATGAACTTTTGCGGCTTTGTCAAATCTGAAATTGGTTAAGTTCACAATTTTTATAAATGTTCGCAGAGAAAACTTTCATGTTTTGCTGAACTAGAGAGAGTTCTTTTTCTTCTCTCTCTCTCTCGCTCTCTTTCTCTCTCCTCTCTCTCTCTCTATCTTTTTATCTATCTATCTATCTATCTATCTATCTATCTATCTATCTATCTATCTATCTATCTATCTTATTACTTCTACTTGAAATACTATATGTGCTTGCTAGTCTAGAGAGCTCCTTTTTCCCCCCTCTCTATACTCTATCTTCTTTGTTATTTCTCTACCTACATCTATTTATTTCCTTGCTGAATTCAAGGGAGTTATTTTTCTTATTTTTCTTATTGTTCTCTCCCTCTTCTTCTTACCCCATCATCGTCCACCTTATTATTTCTTCTATCCCCCCTTCTGTTTCTGTTTTTGCTGGATTGGAGATAGTTATTTCTATCTATCTCCTCTCCCTCACTCTCTTTCTCTTCCTCCTTTTTTCCTCTACGCACTTCTTTATCGCCTATTTCTTTTCATTTCTGGAATAGAGACAGTTCTTTCTCTTCTCACTCCTCTTTCTCATTATGCTTCCCTCTGTCCACTCATCTATCTGCCCCCCCCCCCTCTCTCTCTCTCTATTTCTATCTCTTCGATACAAAATTCTATTTTCTTATTCTTATTCTTCCCTCCATTATTTAATTCTGGGGGAAAACAATCCAACATATTATCTCCTTCATCTCCTTCTTTCGTCGTTTCTGGAAAATCATTAGGCGCCTTTCTTCTTCGTTGTTTGAACTCACAACAAAACCATTTTCTACCTTTCATTTTCGATTCCTGTTGTTGTTCTTCTCGTTCTTAAGCAAGATTATCTCCCTTATCCCCATCTCCCTCTCCTCTCTTTCCGTTCTATTTGTTCGCCCATTAAAACTCTTGGACAATCCCCCATTCTTTAAAACCTCTTTGATTTACTTATTATTCTTTGTTTTGTTTCTCTTTTATTCTTTGTCATCTCTGTCACAGACTGTAGTTAAATCCAAACTACGTGTCTTCGCTTTCTTCGGAGGGAACACCGCGGTAACAATGTCGAACTGATTACCCTTAAACAAGAATAGAATCGAAGAACGATCTGAAGAATACAGCGCTAAGAATTAGGAGTGGAGAATGCAAAGAAAGATGGCATCAAAATGGCTGACGGGCACCATTTTTACCTTCTTTTTTTTCTTCTCCTTTCTTTTGAAAACGCACCGAGACGCTTGCCCCAAGTGACAATTTGTTTATTTCAAGTTAATAGAGCAGATGTTGCATCGTGGTGGTCAGGCGCTGACTGAACGCGATGCTCATCTAACACAGAATAAAAGGACACATACTTATGTGGATATATACTATAGTATCTCTCTCTCTTTATATATATATATATATATATATATATATATATATATATATATATATATATATATATGTATAGTGCGTGTGTGTGTTCAAAGTTTTTCGATGGGAATCCGAGTAAGAGAGCTCAATGTACTTGTTAATAGAGCAGGAATAAATTTAAAAGAAATAAACTAAACACACTGTCCATATTATAAATTATTTCATTCAGTTCCGAAATGTGGTTGTGTACGCGTCTGATGAGATCCATCTAGGTCGAAATAATTTATGATGCGAACAGCCCTAATGTGTGTTTTGTTTATTTCTTTTAAATGTGTGTGTATATATATATATATATATATATATATATATATATATATATATATATATATATATATATATATAGGCTTAAGGAAAGAATAATAAACACTAGTTTATTACTGAATGCACCTTGCATTGAACAATTGAAATTTGAAATAAA